>OW285236.1:204375777-204975777 GCA_935421215.2 Melolontha melolontha | reverse complement strand
ATTCTGTAGAAAGATGAAATAAGTATCTGCGTCTCTAGAGAAGATACCTTCACTAATATATGAACTTGTATTGTGTTGTTCACATCCGATCGTTAATAATATTTTATACTATTAAAAATACTTTTGTATTATACAAAATTGGTGAGGTTTTACCTACTCAAGTATGTTTCGAATTATATTGTAATTATTATAATATGGGACCAAAATAAACTTGTTAGCTAGCATCTGCATCATATTTTGCTGTTATAATTTACAATTTATGTACTTCTAAATATAATTATAAATATAGTTAGTGGATTTCTGTTTTCAGACTGTCCATATAACAAATAATTATCCGCCGAAAAGAAAAACTTTTATCATAATTGAAAGTTAGTTAGGAATTTTATAGAATGTTACTTACCGGAATAAGGACTAGTTTGTGAATTGTTGATCTTATTTTCATATGTCGAACTCTTTGGAAAACCATACATTTCATGAGATTCATACATTATTCTAAACCGCGCACGTTAATCGCTCAACTGCAACTTTAACAGGCCTTGCCTTATCTGTCAGTACAAATACTTTCGGTGTAATTATTTAAGAATATTAAATGAACGATATTGCATTTAATTTGCAAAATGCAAAATAATTATATTCAACTAAGAAGTGGAATGTTTAATAGCATTAATATACAATAACTTCTTTTAATTGTATTATTCAAGATTGATTTGCATAAGAATTAATAAGAAATGATTAAATTGTACATTATGAGTAGAGCTGAGGATGTTTGCGGTACGGCAGGACCGTATGTAGTGCATCCCCACCAGCGTATAAACACGATGCAGCGAAACACTTTAGTTAGTCGTGAACTGGCAACGTGATCGTGCGTTGTCTTGAGCTCTATTTAATAAGTATGACGGACGTGCCCAAGCCAAGAAAGCGCCCATTGTATAACGACGTGAAGAAATTTATCCGAGACTTTCCCGATTTGTATTATAATGGAGCAAAAGTGGTTTGTAAATTATGCGATAAACAGTTACTTCGCTGGGACAAATACGACTGTAAAAGACATGTTGAAAGTGTACACCACAAAGACAAAAAAATAATGTGCTGTCTAAAACGCAATTCATTTTCGATTTATTGACAATGCTACTCGTCTGCGATGTGCCAGTTCACCTGCTAGATAAAAAAGCCTTTCACGACTTTTGGAATAAATACAATTCCAACATAAAGCTACCGTCACGGAGAACGTTACTCACCTATTTACCAATTGTGCGTGAGGACATTGAAAACAGAATGAAAGCAGTAGTAAATGATAAACAGTTATGGGTATGTGTCGACGAAACGACAGATCGAAAAAAACATTCTATTGTGAATATTATAGTGCGTGTACTAGATCCTGTCAAATCAACATTTCCCATTTTATTAGCCAGCAAAAGATTGGAAAAGTGCACTAGCGAAGTAATTACGAAGGTAGTGCTCGATACGCTACAAAAATTTCAAGTTTCAACTAATCAACTCCTGATGTTTATGAGCGATGGTGCTGCGACAATGCGTTTTGTAGGCCGTTCTCTTAAAGCAGATTGTGAGAGACTTTTGCATGTGACATGTAAAGTTCATGCTTTACACCTTGTGGCACAAACTATTCGGCAATGTTATCCAGAGGTGGATGCATAAATAGCAACCACAAAGAAAAGTGTTTCTAAAATCTCCCAAACGAATTCGAGAGTTTCACAGTCGGTGCCCTGGTATTCCCGAACCACCAGAGCCAATCCTTACACGTTCGGGAAGTTGGTTAAAGGCGGCATTTTATTATGCCAAGTATTTCCAACAAATAAAATCTGTAGTTCTACAATTCAATCCTGCCGAAGCTGTAGCCATTAAGGAAAGCCAGAGACTCTTTCAAAACCCTTCCCTTGATGCAGATTTACAAACTATTTATAACAATCATATAGGATTGTTTAACGCAATCGAGAAATGTCAAAATACTGCATTATCGTTAGCGGAGTCACTGCAAATACTGGACGATGTACACGCCCAGCTATGCGCAGTAAATGACAACAAAAATGTTAATGTAATAGAAAAGTTCGAGAGTGTGATAAACAATGATTTTGATTTTACCAGATTAAAACAAATTAGTAATGGTGCAAGTGTAGATTCGGTTTCTATCTATAAAGATTGTTTTAATTGTGCGTGTGTTACATCCGTAGATGTCGAGCGGTCTTTCTCAAAATATAAAAAAAATTATTCATCACGGCGTACATCGCTCACCGCTACAAATATGGAAACGTATCTAATGCTACAAACTTACTGCAAGTCTTATCCACTTGGCGCTATGCTATAATAATCGTAAATAAGGTAAGTGTGTTATTTATATTCAGTACACATAACTGACATACCTAAGTGATATAAATAGCGAATGCATGTAAAGCAATAAAATCACGCATGCATCACCGATCGAAACAAGGTCATTATATTCGTGCGTTTAACTGAATACTATCCTGGCACACCGTAAACATCCCCAGCTCTAATTGTGAGTGTAAAACGCTATTAAAAACAAACATATTATGTGTATTATATGCTTATTAAGTCTGATGTAATATCTTTATACATTAACTGATCAAGTCATTTATTCACAACATCAAACCTTTCGATGTATTAAGTAAATATCGCGTAAGAGATTAATTAAGCTTGACAGTTGGAGGAAAATGAAAAGTTATAACATAAAGTTATTCCCTAGAGTCTGTGCAGATATTAAAGGCGATATCTAGAGAAGAAATGGAATTATAAAGGCGAAGATGTCTTAAGGACTCTGTTCTAAAACCCACTCTTTTTATACTGGTGCTTGTGAACAGTCATTTTATGTAATTATAATTACGGAATCGTGGCTAAATAATTCTGTTTCAAACTCTGAACTTTTTCCTGATTATTACAATGTCGCTCGCTGCGATAGAAGATTTGATCTTGTTGGGTGTCGCCGAGGCGGTGGTGTTATTATTGCTTTGGATCTAAACATTAATTACAGTACTCTTGAAACTTCTACTCTGACAAGCATTGTTCCCTCCATTGATGTTGCTATATGCTGCTGTTGTTTGGAGCCCTTCAAATGTTATATTGGTACAGTATATTTTCCCCCGGATATTACATTTAATGATTTTGACCTGTTCATTGATGCTCTTGAAACCTTTATCTTAGAAAAACATGTTTTACTTGTTGGTGATTTCAATCTCCCACAACTTGTTGCTGCTGTTACAACTTGTCACAAAATTCGTCTCTTTCATCATTTTTGTAACTTGATGGGTTTTCAGCAATTTAATTTATTAAAAATTCTGTGGATCACATTTTGGACGTGGTCCTGTGTAATATGCCTTGCCATCTATCTGTTCATGAAGAACTAGTGCCTCTAGTACCTATTGATACATTCCATTCGCCTTTATTAATATTAATTGAAATCGAATCTGAATCTAGATATACCAATTTTCCGTTAACGAATAACAATAGATTGAATTTCCGCAAAGCTGACTGATTTTTATACATTTTTTACCATGTATGTGAGAAATCTGTACCATTTTATAAATCTTATAATTACATTATTACATTTATCTGAGTAATCGATCAAACTATGTTCATTATAATGAATTCTGCTCTTATGAGTTCGTCTCTATATCTGGCGTTCCACAAGGATCTAATCTGGGCCCACTGCTCTTTAATGACTTTCTCGATTGTATTGGGTGTACTTTCATACGCTGACGATGTTAAAATTTATACTTCTGTCACGTCTGAGCATGACTCCGTATTTCTTCAACAAAATCTTGATTGTTTGACTAGTTGGTGCTTTTCTAACAAATTAAAAATTAATGTTGCTAAATGTTGCTCTATTTCATTCACGCGAAAGCAAAATTCAACCCTTTCTTCCTATGTAATACATAATGAATTCATAATACAATTCGATACGTTCAGGGATCTTGGTGCATATTTTGATAGCGAACCTAGATTCTCTTTCCACATCGAACAACTTTGCAGCTCCACCTACAGAAAATTGGGATTTATTATGCGTGCTTCAGTAATTCTGACATACTTAAATCGCTCTTATTTGCATTCGTTGCTAGTAGTTTGGAATATGCTTCTCCCGTCTGGTCACCTTACTACGTTCCTCATCACCTTTCTACTGAACGCCTGCAGCGGAAATTACTAAAATTTTTGTCGGGACGTATCCTCCAAGGGAATCGACTTCTTGACTGTGCACCATTGTTATCGCAATTATAATTCTATGTCCCGCGCCAATCCTCCAGATTTGTCAATACTCTTATCCATCCGACTCCCAGAATTAACGTATTGCTTAACTCACCTCTTTACAGAATGAGCCGATCTGCTAATAGCACTTATCTAAAGACGGCAGGCTATGTGCCCGGTGCATGGTGACATGAATCATGTCACCATGTGTACTAAATATTATTTTTCATTCCTCTCGCTTTGTTTACATATCGGAGCAGAAAACCATATATATATAGTAGTTTCCTAAATATGTCCATACATGCATTTATCAAATAACAGAATTTGAACATATATTAATATTTTTCATTCCTCTCGCTTTGTTTACATATCGGAGCAGAAAATCATATAATTAGTAGTTTCCTAAATATTTCCATACTTGCATTTATCAAGGAGATAACAGAATTTGAACATATATTTTACAGTTCTAAATCAAAATAAAAAAAAACATTATTTTGTATTTCTAACAATGAACGAAACATTTATTCTAAAGAAAAAGTGGTATTATTGGCAATAACAGATCCACCTTCAAAACATATTTATATTATAGTATCCAAAATAATATTTAGTACACATGCTGACATGATTCATGTCACCATGCACCGGGCACATAGTCTGCCGTCTTTACTTAAGACTATTTGTTCATATAAGTGTTGGCTTTTGTGGTACTTATTACTAGAGAACGGACACGCTTACCACCCAGTGCAGTACTGGCGAAAGGCTGTATTTCTAAAATATTTAATTTTATTTATATAATTGGAAAACAAACGGGTGGTGATCTATAAAATTACGAAATACATATGTATTTGTTGAAAAGTTGTATTTTTAAAGTTTTTAATTTTATTTCTATAATTGGAACATTTTTATTTGTTCATTTTGTCGTTTAAGTTGAGTAAAGGAGTATTAATATTGACTAGCAATAGTTTCTCAAGGTTTTCTTCTGTCAATTTTGTTTTCTTTGAATTAAGTACATCCTTATAAATAGAAAACGTCCTTTCTACATCGCAACTCGTTATAGGTGCATACTGGAAATATTCTTTTATTTCTTCATATTTAGCCGTTAGATTTTGTGGAATTGTCTCCATACATAATTGCTGCAATGTAATTAAATCTGGATTTCTATTAAGAATTGCTTCAAACTTTTGCCGAAGGCCACATCCGAAGTCACTTGGAATACTTTTCAATTCAAATTATTAACAGCCACATCTAATGTGGTTAATCCGTCATTTAATTTGAGATTTCGATTTTCAAAATAAGTGATTAGTTTTGGCAGTTTCCCAAAGTGTTCGTGAAGAAAGTAAAACTGATTTTTTAATTTTGGGATTTGTGTGGGCTCCTTGCACTCACCAATACTTCTAGCATCCTCCATTACCAGTGTTACGAAATGTTTTAGACTATCGAAATTCTCAGCATAATAACTAGTAGCTCCAAGCTATGTTCACCATCTAGTTATTACTGGAGTGGGAGGCAGTGACAGAGATGGAAATTTTTCCCTGAAAAGAGCTACTCTCAATGGTGCTTTTCTGAAAACTTTTTTAAAAGCTGATACAAGTCTATCAATTTCCGGAAAAGTGTCTCTGATATATTCACAGATTCTGTGGAGAGCATGTGCTACACAAGTAATATGCAGCATATGAGGATATGTTTTCGTCAATAGTCTGCCTGTTTTTAACATATACGCAGCACTATCACTGACAAATAAAAGTATTTTTTCTTTGTACGTGGCGTCCGAATGAAGCATTTTTTGCATATTCTCCTTAATGGCTTCAGCAACTGTTTCCGCATCAACTCTATTTATAACACTTGTTGCTATTACATATGAGTTATAGGGAATAGTTGGATGTAGTACACCAGCTACAACATTTACCACACAGCGTCCTAACATATCCACCGTTTCGTCGGCGCTTATCCATATGTATTGATTTAAAAGATGGCTTCTAATGCGTTCTACTGTTCTCGTATAGCACCTAGAAACATAATATTTGCGTAAAGTTGATTCATCAGGAACATTTCGACCAGTATATTTTTTCAGAAATATTTGTAAAGTGGGATTGCTAAGTTTATCTAATGGAATATTAGCCGCCATAAAAGTTTTACAGAGTTCAGATGTCTTTGCGATCCTAAGTGACGAATTTTTGACGATATTTTACGGATTTTGTAATAAATTTCGGAATCACTGGCAATGGACATACAATCAGTATGACCGTCAATCCAACTCGCCATTGTTTTACAATGCCGTTCTCGACTTTCTTCCATATCATGTCTGAAAAAGTAACTTAAACAATGCTCTAGATCTAAATAAATGAAAACTAAAAATGTGTGCGTAAGTTATTGAAACTGAACGAAATTCAATTCACACTCTTACGTCGAAATAATTTTTAGAAATAGATTCAATCAAACGATATTAAACAGGATCTATCACAAAAATTACGATGTAATTAACAGTTAAAATTATGAAAACAAGAAACTGACTCACAGCACTTTATTTATCTTACGAAATATAAACTAATAAATAAAATACATTATAAGAACCCCGCTTCTATCTACGCTAATGAAAACACTTTAAAAATCACTATATTGTCGGAATACAATAGCTGGCTTGTCCATTGTTATCGCGGCGAGACCAGGTGGCCGAGTAAGTCAAACAAATACTTCATTGAATTACGCCGGGATGTCCTGGGCGACGTTATACACAATTCCAATAGCCGATTGCGTTTTATGGAAATTGCATCCGTTCTCTACTTATTACAGTAGTTATTTTTTGCTTGTCTTTTTTCGTTTTATTACTTAATTTGGATATATCAGAATAATTGAAACATACATGAGTAGGTAAAACCCCACCAGTTTTGTATAATACAAAGGTATTTTTAATAATATAAAATATAATAAAATATTATTAAAAATCTGGTGTGAAGAACACGAATACAGGTTCACTATTAATATTTTTTGTGAACGTGTCCGAACATATTCCCCCTTGGTTATGTGGACACGGCGAGGTACTTCGGCTGTCTGACAACAGGCAGCACTGAATTTACTTCTACGCTCGGTCTGGACAATTTCTGTGATATGGCGATGTGTTTTTTTTAGTGAATGTGTCTGAAGATATCCTTTCTCAAGCAGGGGCGTACCGATGAGCTTGTAGAAAGGCGAAATACGTACCTGCGTATCTGGGGAGGGATATATTCGGACACGTTAACAAAAAATATTAATACTGAACCTGTATTTGTGTTCTTCACACCAGATTTTTAATAATATTTTATATTATTAAAAATACCTTTGTATTAATTTGGATATTTTTGCTTTAGTTTAATTTTATATTATGTTTCAATTGTAATTTTGGTTACTTGTGTTTTTTTGTAATTTGGTTTGTGTATTGTGTACGTGCATACATTTACATTTATAAAAAGTGTTCAAATAAATTTTACCTCTAGTAGTCCATGACAATAAAAATGTTTGTCGTAACTTGTACTATTTACATTTGCATCAGTTGTCAATTTGACATACTATTTATTCCGATGTATACTTAGTTGGAGCTTTTTGAAATTGCTTTGTAATTTAAAATTGATTTAAAATGGTTTTCACTGTTCAACACAAATCATTCATGGTTGAATCTTATTTTTGGAACGGACGTAATATTAACGGACAATGGCACTATTTTCTTGAAGAATGCTTAGAGGAATTTAGAAATATGTTTCCAAACTTCGTCTTTGATTTTGATAGTTTTTGGTACACAGTTAAATATTGCACTAAGGTTTTCAGAGAAACAGAGAGTGTTATACGGAAAGAAGACAGTGGCCGTCCGAAAAAATGTACGAAAGAGCTAGTTGACGATGTAACGCAAATTATGAATGATACACCAGGAACATCCATACGAGTATTCTCTCCACGAGTGGGTGTTTCAATTGGCACTTGTCATACAATTTTGAAAAAAGACTTACATTTATTTCCATATCGCATGGCCTATTATCAAGAAATAAAAGAAATTGACTATCCTAGAAGAACAACATTTTGTCAGTGGTTCTTAAATAATTTTGATAATGACATTCTTGACAAAAGTTTTCTCAGATGAATCATGGTTTTATCTGAATGGATATGTTAACTCACAAAATATAAGGATGTGGAATACTAAGAAACCGCATGACTGTTATGTTGTTCATCCACAGAAAATTGGTGTATGGTGTGCGATTAGTCGAAGGAAAATCATTGGCCGTATTTTCTTTAAAGGAGAAAGGTATCGACAAGAAATTATTATGACATTTATTGAACAGCTTAATGAAGAAGAAATAAATCAGGGTTACTTTCAACAATACGGAGCTAGAGTGCACACAGCTTGTGAAACAATTAATATGATACGGAAATTTATCAAAATCGGTTGATAAGTTTAAACATCGAACATGAATTTCCAACAAGATCTTGTGATGTTAACCCCTGTGATTTTTTTCTGTGGCCTTTTTAAAGAACTCAATTTTTTGGGTACAGATACCTGATCTTGCAGACCTTCAGATCAGAATTGCTGAAATAATTAACGAAATCGACGATATGCTACTACAAAACGTTTTCTCCTACATTAGAAGAAGATGTTAGAAATGTCTCGAACAAGGTGGTGGCCACTTTCAACAATTTTTATAAAATGTTACTTGTTTGTTGCAAATAAACGTATCTCATTTAGTTAAATATTTTAATTTTATTATTTTGACATTTATCATGTCATTCAAATAGTTCATAACCAACAAAATTCATATTAAGAACTTAAGTAAAAAGCTAAGATATACGTATAATTTCCATGGGCAACTTCGAGGTAAAATTTAGTTGAACGCTCGTTATTATAACTTGTAAATGGTCTCTATTGGGTAAATAAATGATATTATGATTATTATTATAATTATTAAGCACATAGAAAAGTCTTTAGTTTAGCATTTAATTTTCTGTCAAGCATCGTATATCCTGCTCTTTTCATTTCTCTTGTTTGAAGTATTATTTTGGTTGAAGTTATCTGGACTTTTATCTCTGCCGCCTAAATCACGGTTGATCATGCACGAAAAAGAAGCGAGGAAATAGTATAGCTCTGCGAGATACAAGTCAGTCACAGAATCAAGGGTATTTTACTTAAATTGCCCTGTTTAGAACATAATTGTTAGAGAAGGATAAAAGATGGAAAGTTTGCGAAGTTTTCAATAGGTGGCAGAATGGATAGTAAACTTTCAATTAACGGCTATTAGAATATTTCCTTTAACGACAGTCAATAATCTTAACCAATTAGGACGCATTTGATATCCAATGTCTACATGTTCAATACTAATATTTTTCATACAATATCAACAAATCTGATCTAAATATTACTACTAATGTGACTAATACATAAAGAAAAGTTTATTTTGTATCCTTTTTCTAGAGTTTTGGTACGTAAAGCATGCTTTTTCTATCTAATTAATATAAAACTCTTACTTATACTGGTAATCTTATGCAAAAAATTCTAAATTCTTAACGAGAAATAATTATAACATAGCTTTCAGAACCAACAACTATTTAGGTTCAATTATTAAAAACAACAAACACAAAAAATAGATAAAAACAATAAATCGGGAATTTTCAAACTTGAATGTAGTTCATGTCTTAAATTTTATATAGGCCAGGCAGGTAGATCCTTTCCTAAAAGAATAACAAGAATAACTTACATTATGCAATGCATAATTTTAATTAGAACCTTAAAATTTTACACATAGAAAATAAATCGCAAAAATTAAGCTTACTTGAAGCCATGGAAATTTTGAAATTTAAAAATACAGACCTTTTACTCAATAATCATATAGGTTTCGGCGATTCTCCTTTATTAGGCCTATTTTACAACTGATTATTTACTTTGGTTTTCCAGTTTTTATGTTTGTATTCGGTAAACTTTGATCTCTTTGTGTAATAAAGTTTACATCTCAAAAATAAAGTGCCTATTATTGAACCATCCTTCTGAGTATTATTATTTTTTCATTATAATAATTCATTTAAGTTTAAATTTGTCAACATCCTTTAGGATTAGTTTGCAATACAACTCCGTCCGAGGAAGATACTGTTTGTCGAAACAATTGTAATGGAATCTTACCTCAATAAAGTGCGAATTAACTAATATTGCTTTTTCATTTTTAGATCATTACCTAATAAAGTTTTAAATTTGTTTGGTCGTTAATTGTTACATTGTCATTATTTTTGGATTACTAATCAATTCAGATGTAAATATAATACTTAAAATGCTTCGTTTTCATATTATATTCAATAAAACGTTCCTAGAAATGAAAATGAATACATTTAAATTTAGTTTTACCGCGCCCGTTTGGATCCAAAATGGCAGAACTTTTAAAACTTACTAGACCTAAAGTACGACCAACGAAGCGTGACCCTTCAAGCAGTACTGTCGGTTTGTTGTGTACATGTACGCCAGTATTTGAATCAGTCGTATCGTTCATGTCAAATGTTAATGTAAAGATTGCAGTTAAAAAAAGGTAGAATGTTATAATATTAATATGCATACACATTTTTAATACATTTTGGAGAAAACAACAAGAATATATATGATTTATTCAAAAATAGTAAAGTAATACAAGAAATAATTAATATAGCATTTTAAATACACTACAAAATTCTTATTCATCATCCGATTGTAACCAATCCGTTTCTGAATCTGATTCGCATAATCTAATAATAAATTCTTCGTGTATATCCATTAATTGGTCCCTTTCGATATATTCTTTTTCTATTTTGTGAACATGTTTGTATTCTGCTTGCCATAAATTTGGAGTAATTTCACTAAACGCCTGCAAAATTAAACCCTCAACATCGCAACTACCATCAATATTTCTAGAGGCCACCTTCCTTTTCACCATGCTCCAAATCATTTCGATTGGGTTAAGATCGCAGTGATATGGCGGTAATCTTAACACCGAATGACCTAATGTTGCTGCATAATTGTCTATTTCATATTCAGGTTCTGGTTTATTACGTCTCACTAATTCAAGCAATTCACACTTTAACATCTCTGGGTGATATTGTATATTCTTCAACAAAAGCCTAGACATAATATCTGCTTTTTTAGATGAGGATGTAGGTGGTTTATTGATTTGGACACTGTGATATGGTGCGTTGTCCATAACTACAATTGAATTCTGTGGTAGATTTGGTATTAATTGTGTTTTAAACCATTTTGAGAAGTTCTCGTAGTTCATTTCATCGTGGTAGTTACCACTTTTTGTTTTTGATTTGAATTGTAGCAAAGCTCCATCAATAAATCCCATTTCACCACCAGCACGGCAAAAGATCCATCGTTGTCCTGCACCATCTTTTTTGAGCACTCCTTCTTCTTCTGAACTTTGCCAGCACTTTGAGACAGTATAATTTTTATGCACGTAACTCTCATCAAGATATACCAGGGGTCTCTTGTTTTCACCAAGACTATCGTTATACATTTTAAATCGTAAATATCGTGCTCGCCAGGCCACAATATCTTGTCGTTCCATTAATACTTTTCTGTTCGATTCACATTTTTTGTACTTGTAACCTATACCAATAATAATTTTCCGTAAAGTTTCTTTGCTGTCGGGGAATTTTGTTTCAGATTTCATATATGAATGTAAACTTTGTAAAGTAGGTACAGTCTTACTGACAGTGTACATGATGTGATCTTGTTCCGCAATACAGATCTAAGATTTAAATTGAAATAAATATAAAGTACGTTAAATATTTATATTGAGATATTACTTGTCCGCATCATCTAATATAATTTTGGACTTTTTCTCCTTTCTTGGCTGTATATGGATAGTAGAAGATGAAGGTTTGTCCTCCAAACTCTTGCGTAAATTGGTTTTGATACGCTTTGTATTTTTTTCTGATTTTCCTGTCATTGCAGCTACTCTTCTAATGACTTGCTCTACAGGAAAAGCATAGTGGCCTGTTCGTTTCTCTTCCTCACAAAACTCGATAACTGTCTCCAGTATAGTCAAAGCGTCATCTTTCTCCGATTTTCGTTTAGCCATAATGAAGATGATGGATAATCTACAACATATTTGTAACATAAGTAAACGCGTAAAAATAATTGAGGTTATATTATTACTTACCTTTAGCTAACAACAGAAAATGAAATATTTTTAAGAAAAACTGTTCGGATATTCAAAAAGAAGCAAAAAATAATAGAAACGAGTAAGAACACAAGAGAATATGAAAACAACGATTTAATAAACAAGTAAACGAGCACTGTAAATGACAGAGCATGAACGGGACTGTACACAGCTGTCGAACGTGTAAAGTGTTGGTTAGAGGGCGTGCGGAGCAAGACGTTGGTAAATAAGTTCGCATATTTTCCGGGGGTCAGATTTACTTGGTCGTAGTCTAATTACCACCGCCAGTTATACAGCTATAGAGGTATACTCGTACTTTTGTACAATTTAGGAAGAGCTTGTACTATTCCAACTTCACCATAAACTGTGTTCGTATTTAGGGATTATGGCTGCCAATCTATTTCCAAATTTAAATTTATATCACCTTAAAATGCGTATTTTATCGATACTCATCTTGTAGTAAAAATAAGCAGTCTTTATTTGATCAACTAGATATTACATTTTATGCAGTAAAACATCAAATACGATAAGAAAGTAAGTACAAACCAACCCGCGAGGGTGTAAATCCAGTTGTAATTTACTAAACAATGCCTTGCTTTTAAACCTTATCCTTAATATAGCAAAGAACTGTAACAAAGAATAGCAAGAATGAGTATCTTTAACTTAAGACTATTTGCGTGCCCTTTCATGTTCATGCTGCTGAAAATGCAGCGCCATCCATTAAAAGCGAGTAGTAAAAACATAATACGAGAGCTGTTGGGAAAATTTCTGTAATCTGGTAGGTGCGCGTTTTTTAACTATCATATTAAAAAAAAATTAATATTTTTAGTCAATAATTCAGAACAGCGAGCGTACTTAAATGAACTAGTTTTGTTAAAATAGCATTTAAAATAAAATAGTTTTTACGTAAGAATGGAACTTTCGCTTGAAAATTTTCGAGCCATGATTTATTATTATTTCGAATGTGGTGTAGTACCGAAGCAATGCATCGGTCGGTTTTATTTGACTTTTAGAGATTTTTAAAGCTTGTCAAATTTCAGAGTGGACGCACCATTCTGAGGGACAAATTTTGTGGAAGCCGTTTACCAGCGTATTTTGTTGCCATTCATGTTAATGCTCTGAAATAATTGAATGGGATCAACATGCCGCCCATCGAGAGATTGTAGTCTCTTTGGGCATTGACTTGAAAGAAATACAGACAATTTTCCATGAACATTTGAATCAGCGGAAGCTTTGCAGTCTTTAGACTCTACAAAATTTGAAAGAAGCTCGAAAACAAAGTCGCATTAAATGGTAGAAAGAAATGCTAAAAAAATTAACTGATGTCATTCAAATTTAATCTACAACATCGCTACTGGAAACTAATAACTAAAGGCCGAATTATATCCAGTTTGCATAAATTTGCATATTTGCATAAAATATGCATTTTGTATATTATTTTGTAGTAATTCAGCATTTTTGCATATTTTAAGTATTCGAGTTTTATTTATTTACTAAATCAAATTGATTATAGGAATTACTAAAAATATGTCGTGGATGTAACAAACAAACAAAAATTAAACAGCCCTTTTTAAATTAAAAATAGCATTTTATTAAGCCTCTTCTCGTTACTTTTCCGATAAGCGTCTCCAAGAATTTATTAATGCTCTTCCCATACATTCAGGCCGAGACAAAATTCCAGGAAAAGCTAATATCTTAAAATTTCTAAATAAATACAAAAATACATTTTACCAGAAAATTAGGAGTATATATGTTTCTTTGCTATTCGGAGAGATTTATTCCCATATTTCGAAAGTAATTTTATTTTAAACGTCATGTTACGTTGACTTTTCGAAGTGTAAACTAGTGAGTTGTGATATATAGTAGCAAAAATGCCGAGAATAGCGACTGTGCCTGGATGGGTTGCACCTTATTCAGAATTGCGTATTGATGGAGAGAAAGTGTTTTGCGTAGCATGTTGCAAGGTTGTGAGTAAAATTTTAAGTTTATTTCCTCTTATTAATGTTAAGTGTTTAAGTATTCCTATATCTTTTATTAACATTTATTTTATAAGAAAACAATCCATGATTTGATATCTTTTTTTGCAGATTACAAGTGTGAGAAAGTTCCAAGTCGACCAACATATAAAAAATTCCATTAACGAACAACACTAACGAAATGTTTGCCATCAACTTCCAAAAAAATCGGAACAAGAACAATTTAATGAAGATTTGTGTCAAATGCTTGTGTGGGCAGATATTCCACACCATAAATTAAATAATTTCAATGTTAAGTTATTTTTGCAAAAGTACATCAGCAGATATAATATTCCCGACAAGAGCACGTTAAGAAAAAAATATATTCGCTGTATCTATGCAGAAACATTGAATAGCAATAAGAAGGTTGTTGCAAACAATTATCTTTATATATGCGTAGATGACACTACTGATAGTGTGGGCCGATACATAGTTCATTTAATGATTGGTATCCTTAACGCAAAATCTTATTTAATTTCATCCAAACAGTTGGAAAAGGTAAATAATTTGACAATAACAAGGTTTATACAGGAAGAACTGGCAACTTTCTTCTTACCGGTATCGATTCCAATGGAGAAAATTCTATTGTTTTTGACGGATGCTGCATCATACATGGTGAAGGCAGCTTTTAACTAGAAAATCTTTTATCCAAATTTAATTCACCTAACTTGCTTGACGCACGGACTAAATCGTGTTGCAGAAGAAGTCAGAAACCATTTTCCCTTAGTAAATACTTTAGTTAGTAGTATTAAAAAAGTATTTCTAAAGGCCCCATTACGAGTTCAGTTTTACAAACAACATCTACCTGGTGTACCGCTTTCTCCTCAACCAATAATCACACGATGGGGAACGTGGTTGGAGGCTGCTATTTTTCATGCAAATCATTATGAAGGAATGAAGACAATTATAATGGCTCTTGATATTGATGTACAATCTGTGATAGACGCCGAAAATGTGTATTCGAGTAAAGAAATACCTCAACATTTGGGGTTTATTAAAGTCAATTACAGTTTCATTTCCACTTCTATATTGCAGTTGGAAAAACAAAACAATTTATGTCGCTAATCGAGAGCGGTGAAATAATAAACAAATTTGAAAAGTCATGTTTTGATGTTAAAGGAGAAGTGGGACAGTCCGTGTATGAAAAATTTTTAAGTGTAATCGGAAAAAATGGGGGTTTTAAAAGCTAAACGACATTGCTAAAATCTTGTGTGGTGATTCAGTAGAAAATATTGAGTTGACAATAGCTGATTTTTTTAATTTGAAATATGCTCCTATAACAAGCGTCGAAGCAGAACGAACCTCTTCAATATATGATTTCCGACAAGCGTCACAATTTTTCTGTTGAAAACTTTGAGAAATATGTGGTTGTAAATTGTTTTCATAGCTAATTATATACAAAAAGGTTGTGTTTATGTATGACAATACGTTATGCACGTATAAAGCATTTGTTACAATATGAAACACACATGTAAATAATTTACATAGTCCGACATAGTCTCTTTCGTCCGTAAGATGTCACTTATTAAATAGTGTCACCTTATAGGACGAAACTTGCTTTATCTTTAAATACAGATACAAATCAGTTGTTTAACAGATTTGTATCAATTTGTATACATTGCTTCACTAGCTTGACTGATGACGCCTAGATGGCAGAAACATATGTATTAAGCAGAAGTAAATGCTGAAAATACGAGGTGTATTGTCCATGTGTACAGTTACAGATATATAAATTTTTACATGTCTGTTTCATATTGTAACAAATGCTTTATACGTGCATAACGTATTGTCATACATAAACACAACCTTTTTGAATTTATTATTGTAGACGACACAAAAAATAGATTAACTGTGAATAATATAATTAATAAGAATAAAACATACATACAAGTATTTATTATAATTTTTTTCTCCTTTAATTTTACATGTAATTTGTTTCTTTGATAAACACTAAAATTATAATTATCATTCATAGCAATTAAACATATAACAAGTGTTTATTTAACATTTTGTATTAAGCTACGCATTGCAACACTACGACTGCTCTTTACTTCCCTTAATTTAATATTTGATTTGTCTCTTAGAGAGAAATACATTCGGCATTTTATAAATAATTTTGTTAACCGCGATAATATATTATGGCAATTAGGAACTACTATGTATAATTTTATGTGAGTAAAACATATATTAGCAAAATCGTCAACATTAATAACATTTCCTAGTATATGGCTTTCCTTTTGCCTAAACATTAATTCACATTGATAAATATATTCATAAAATGCTAAACACGGATACACTAATATATTTTCTTCAAATTCTTTTAATGATACAGATATGTAAATTATTTACATGTCTGTTTTATATTGTAATACCTAGCTAATTATGTTGTAAAATGTTCTAAATAAACTTGTAGTAAACACAATAGAATAATTTTTTCTACAGTATTTCCATTTTCTAACATTCTAACATTCTTCATAAGGAAGTGCATATTTAGGCTAAAACATCTGCATATTTATGCACATATTTTCAGTTTTTTTTTTTTTTGCATATAATCCCGCCTTTACTAATAATGATTCTGAAAGTAAATAACAAACAAACCACTTTTTGAGTTTTGCAAAGCGAAAGAAAACATACGAAAGTTGTTCATTCACGCAGTGTTGCAAATCAAATAATTGTTCGATTCTTGTGTTACTGGACATATGGCAACCAAAATATCAAAAATATGTAGTAAGCGATTTTTATAACTTGAAGCAGCCGTTGAAAGATTCCATTCACTTGTTTCCTAAGAATCAGTTTGCGAGTGGAAGAAAATGTTGCGCATAGCATTTAGGAGAAAATAGTTTTATATAAAAATTAAACTTTCGCACGAAAACTTTCTAGACGTTATTTTTTATGATTTAAAATGTGAAACAGAGAAAAACAAGAATAATGCCTACACGATATAAATAAAAAAACTCTAATTACATATTTCGGCAACTAAGTTACCATATTCAGAAGAACAATTCTGTAGAAAAATAGTGTTAAACGTAGCGTCTTTGGTTAAGGTAAAACCTTTAAAGATGTTCTCTTCACCGAATCGCCAGTGGGATAACACTAAATTCCTAACATTGAAAGAAACCCTTATATACTACGTAATCTAAATCTAGAGTAAAAATTTAAAGAACCGTGAAGACTAAAAATTGATACTATAGTTACAATAAAGCATACAAACTGGACTGAGCAATTGGTCCATTGTGAAAATTCATTAAATACCCCTTATTTCTATGTACATAAATACTTTCGTTGTTATTTAATTCTTTATAATCATTTACAATTTTAATTAATGTAAAATTATTTGGAGGCATAGAGTGGACTGTATCCCAAATACAGGCTGGTTTCATTTTCGACCCTCATCACTGGGATCTCGCTTATTATTGGAGATAGAGGATAGGTTTAAATTTGGCAAAGTTGCTAAATTTTGTATTTGTTATGAACTCGAAGAGAAAATGAACCTGTGTCAAATGACGTTGGGAATTGTTTTTAATGAAAGAAGTTCATTTTCTTCTTTTACCTCTAGCGCGTTTATTTGGAGTTGCAGAGGAAAACTAGAAACACATTCTCGAGGCCACTTTTGATCTTTGATTTTTCGGGGCTATCAAATCTAAAGTGGGAAATATGTTCTTTGCAACGAGTTGAAATTGAACGTTTAGTTTGTCTAATATTGTTTTGGTTGCAATCGATATAATGATATAAACATATTCTACATATACTACGCTAATTATTCGATTTTTTTACTAGAAAAAAATTCACCCTATGTAGAATTCGAACTTACGTCCTTTGGTTTGCCGGACCACGCTCTGAAACATTAAGTTATTAAGATACTGAAGTTCGAATGGTCGGGAAATCTCAAATTGCATTGAGAATAGATATTATATTGTATCAGAATAATTGAAACATACATGAGTAGGTAAACCCCACCAGTTTTGTATAATACAAAGGTATTTTTAATAATATAAAATATTATTAAAAATCTGGTGTGAAGAACACAAATGCAGGTTCACTATTAATATTTTCCGTGAACGTGTCCGAATATATCCTATCCCCAGAGACGTAGATACGTATTTCGCTTTTCTACAAGCTCATCGGTACGCCCCTGCTTGAGAAAGGATATTTCCAGACACATTCACAGAAAAAAACCACCTCGCCCTATCACCGTAATTATCCAGACCGAGCGCAGAAGTAAATTCGGCGCTACCTGTTGTCAGACAGCCGAAGTACCTCGCATACCGTCCACATAATTAATGTGAAGTAACGACGCCCTTCCAAAGAGGTTAGCACAGCCAACTCTCTAGAAAACTGCATTTTGTTTGTGCCTTCACTCATACTACGGCTTAACCGCATGTGTAATGTATCAGAATAATTGAAACATACATGAGTAGGTAAACCCCACCAGTTTTGTATAATACAAAGGTATTTTTAATAATATAAAATATTATTAAAAATCTGGTGTGAAGAACACAAATGCAGGTTCACTATTAATATTTTCCGTGAACGTGTCCGAATATATCCTATCCCCAGAGACGTAGATACGTATTTCGCTTTTCTACAAGCTCATCGGTACGCCCCTGCTGGAGAAAGGATATTTCCAGACACATTCACAGAAAAAAACCACCTCGCCCTATCACCGTAATTATCCAGACCGAGCGCAGAAGTAAATTCGGCGCTACCTGTTGTCAGACAGCCGAAGTACCTCGCATACCGTCCACATAATTAATGTGAAGTAACGACGCCCTTCCAAAGAGGTTAGCATAGCCAACTCTCTAGAAAACTGCATTTTGTTGTGCCTTCACTCATACTACGGCTTAACCGCATGTGTAATGTATCAGAATAATTGAAACATACGTGAGTAGGTAAACCCCACCAGTTTTGTATAATACAAAGGTATTTTTAATAATATAAAATATTATTAAAAATCTGGTGTGAAGAACACAAATGCAGGTTCACTATTAATATTTTCCGTGAACGTGTCCGAATATATCCTATCCCCAGAGACGTAGATACGTATTTCGCTTTTCTACAAGCTCATCGGTACGCCCCTGCTGGAGAAAGGATATTTCCAGACACATTCACAGAAAAAAACCACCTCGCCCTATCACCGTAATTATCCAGACCGAGCGCAGAAGTAAATTCGGCGCTACCTGTTGTCAGACAGCCGAAGTACCTCGCATACCGTCCACATAATTAATGTGAAGTAACGACGCCCTTCCAAAGAGGTTAGCACAGCCAACTCTCTAGAAAACTGCATTTTGTTTGTGCCTTCACTCATACTACGGCTTAACCGCATGTGTAATGTATCAGAATAATTGAAACATACATGAGTAGGTAAACCCCACCAGTTTTGTATAATACAAAGGTATTTTTAATAATATAAAATATTATTAAAAATCTGGTGTGAAGAACACAAATGCAGGTTCACTATTAATATTTTCCGTGAACGTGTCCGAATATATCCTATCCCCAGAGACGTAGATACGTATTTCGCTTTTCTACAAGCTCATCGGTACGCCCCTGCTGGAGAAAGGATATTTCCAGACACATTCACAGAAAAAAACCACCTCGCCCTATCACCGTAATTATCCAGACCGAGCGCAGAAGTAAATTCGGCGCTACCTGTTGTCAGACAGCCGAAGTACCTCGCATACCGTCCACATAATTAATGTGAAGTAACGACGCCCTTCCAAAGAGGTTAGCACAGCCAACTCTCTAGAAAACTGCATTTTGTTTGTGCCTTCACTCATACTACGGCTTAACCGCATGTGTAATGTATCAGAATAATTGAAACATACATGAGTAGGTAAACCCCACCAGTTTTGTATAATACAAAGGTATTTTTAATAATATAAAATATTATTAAAAATCTGGTGTGAAGAACACAAATGCAGGTTCACTATTAATATTTTCCGTGAACGTGTCCGAATATATCCTATCCCCAGAGACGTAGATACGTATTTCGCTTTTCTACAAGCTCATCGGTACGCCCCTGCTGGAGAAAGGATATTTCCAGACACATTCACAGAAAAAAACCACCTCGCCCTATCACCGTAATTATCCAGACCGAGCGCAGAAGTAAATTCGGCGCTACCTGTTGTCAGACAGCCGAAGTACCTCGCATACCGTCCACATAATTAATGTGAAGTAACGACGCCCTTCCAAAGAGGTTAGCACAGCCAACTCTCTAGAAAACTGCATTTTGTTTGTGCCTTCATTCATACTACGGCTTAACCGCATGTGTAATGTATCAGAATAATTGAAATAATTGAAATTGGAATAAATCAAAATAATTTGGAAGGGCGTCGTTACTTCACATTAATTATGTGGACGGTATGCGAGGTACTTCGGCTGTCTGACAACAGGTAGCGCCGAATTTACTTCTGCGCTCGGTCTGGATAATTACGGTGATAGGGCGAGGTGGTTTTTTTCTGTGAATGTGTCTGGAAATATCCTTTCTCCAGCAGGGGCGTACCGATGAGCTTGTAGAAAAGCGAAATACGTATCTACGTCTCTGGGGATAGGATATATTCGGACACGTTCACGGAAAATATTAATAGTGAACCTGCATTTGTGTTCTTCACACCAGATTTTTAATAATATTTTATATTATTAAAAATACCTTTGTATTATACAAAACTGGTGGGGTTTACCTACTCATGTATGTTTCAATTATTCTGATACATTACACATGCGGTTAAGCCGTAGTATGAGTGAAGGCACAAACAAAATGCAGTTTTCTAGAGAGTTGGCTGTGCTAACCTCTTTGGAAGGGCGTCGTTACTTCACATTAATTATGTGGACGGTATGCGAGGTACTTCGGCTGTCTGACAACAGGTAGCGCCGAATTTACTTCTGCGCTCGGTCTGGATAATTACGGTGATAGGGCGAGGTGGTTTTTTTCTGTGAATGTGTCTGGAAATATCCTTTCTCCAGCAGGGGCGTACCGATGAGCTTGTAGAAAAGCGAAATACGTATCTACGTCTCTGGGGATAGGATATATTCGGACACGTTCACGGAAAATATTAATAGTGAACCTGCATTTGTGTTCTTCACACCAGATTTTTAATAATATTTTATATTATTAAAAATACCTTTGTATTATATTATATTGTGCCCGTAGTTGGCAAATTTGTGCAAATCAATAGCATTTTCGCGAAGTGTTATGAATGAAATAGATGCTTTCTACATACAGTGTGTTTCACTTTTCATGGGGACACCTAAATAACTTTTTTATTTTGAAAGCAATTAATATAAAATTTTTATCAGCTGTGCAGGCCACGACAATGCACTTTTTATGTGAATAGAGTTTTTATAAAGTCAATATCTAGCCAACTATAATTAAAATAAAAAGTACTGTTTCAAGTAAAGTCATGCTAGCTATTAAGATTAGGAAAAGTTTTTACGAATCACTTAAGAACCCCCAATACCAAATTTCGCTGAAAATTTTCATTTTTAAATTCTTCTACATTTTTATGCTATCTGTAGATAGTTTCTTATTGCAGTAATAAATGGGCAATGAAGCAAGAAAATAATTTGTCAGTTCAAACGTCAATTCACTAAACTTCAGTTATTATTATTGAACTTTGCTAAGCAATGGCCGATAGACATTTAAGTATTGTATCAGAATAATTGAAACATACATAAGTGGGTAAAACCCCACCAGTTTTGTATAATACGAAGGTGTTTTTAATAATATAAAATATTATTAAAAATCTGGTGTGAAGAACACAAATACAGGTTCACTATTAGTATTTTTGTGAACGTGTCCGAACATATCCCTCCCCAGAGACGCAGATACGCATTTCTTCAGACACATTCACAAAAAACAACCACATCGCCATATCACAGAAATTATCCAGACCGAGCGTAGAAGTAAATTCAGCGCTGGCTGTTGTCAGCCGAAGTACCTCGCCCTGTCCACGTTAGTTCGCATTGGTTATGTGTACAGGGCGAGGTACTTCGGCTGTCTGACAACAGCCAGCTCTGAATTTACTTCTACGCTCGGTCTGGATAATTTCTGTGTTATGGCGATGTGGTTCTTTTTGTGAATGTGTCTGAAGATATTCTTTCTCCAGCAGGGGCGTACCGATGAGCCTGTAGAAAGGCGAAATACGTATATACGTCTCTGGGGAGAGATATGTTCGGACACGTTCACAAAAAATATTAATAGTAAACCTGTATTTGTGTTCTTCACACCAAATCTTTAATAATATTTTATATTATAACTTTGTATTATACAAAACTGGTGGGTTTTACCCACTCATGTATGTTTCAATTATTCTGATACATTACACATGCGGTTAGTCCGTAATATGAGTGAAGACAAACAC
Organism: Melolontha melolontha; assembly: GCA_935421215.2. Lineage (NCBI taxonomy): Eukaryota > Metazoa > Arthropoda > Insecta > Coleoptera > Scarabaeidae > Melolontha > Melolontha melolontha. The sequence goes on along the minus strand of OW285236.1, from coordinate 204,953,052 downwards.
AAAATGCAGTTTTTAGAGACACGGCTGTGCCATCTTTAGAAGGGCGTCGTCAGTTCGCATTGGTTATGTGGACAGGGCGAGGTACTTTGGCTGTCTGACAACAGCCAGCGCTGAATTTACTTCTACGTATCTGCGTCTCTGGGGAGGGATATGTTCGGACACGTTCACAAAAAATATTAATAGCAAACCTGTATTTGTGTTCTTCACACCAGATTTTTAATAATATTTTATATTATTAAAAATACCTTTGTATTTAAGTATTGCTCAAATAGTAGAAATTATTCGAATTGTTTGTGATAATGTACGTTCTACCCAAGAGGCTGCTAGCCATATCTCGTAAACTCGTGTGAGGATTATTACGATACGCTGCTAATATTACTGCATCGAAATGGTGTTCTAGATTGTTCAATTCTCATTGACGTGGTTTAGCAACATTTCCAGTAGTGTTGAAAATGTTATTCATGTATGCAACAGTTCGGTGACGGACGTGTGGACGTTCACGATGTCTCGCCTTAAACTCTTTAGCAGCCTCTCGGGTAGAACGTACATTATCACCAACAATTGGAATAATTTCTACTTTTTGAGCAATACTTAAATGTTTATCGAGAGTTACAACTGAAGTAAACTGTTGTGAATTAATGTTTGAACTGACAAATTATTTTTTTGGTTCACTCTTATTATTGCAATAACAAACTATTATCTACAGATAGCATAAAAATGTAGAAGAATTTAAAAATGAAACATTTTCAGCGAAATTTGGTATTAGGAGTTCTTGAGTCATTTTCAAAAACTTTTCCTAATACCTTTTTGCTCTATCTTAATCGCTAGTATGACATTACTAGAAAGACTACTTTTTATTTTAATTATAGTTGGCTAGATATTTACTTTACAAAAACTCTATTCATATGAAAAGGTGTATTGTCGTGGTGTACACAACTGATAAAAATTTTATATTGATTGCTTTCAAAATAAAAAAGTTATTTATGTGTTCCCATGAAAAGTGAACAACACTGTATACGACATTTATTCTTTTTATAGAAAGCATTTATTTCATTCATATTACTTCGCGTAAATGCCATTGATTTGCACAATCGATCAAACTTTATTTCATAGATATCAGATTTTTGACCTACCTCATTTTATCCTTACTTCTACCTCAAAGTGATTTTAATGTGTTGGATGATTTAAACGCGATTTGAAAAGAATGTTTTTTTAAGATAGCGTTCAAATGATACGGTAGAAAAATAAACTCATCACCTTGATCTTTTTGAGGTAGTAAATTTGTGGTTTTATAAATTAGTTTTTCAAATCTATGTTTCTTAATTAGGTTAGTTATTTTTTTCGAGTCGAAACCATTATATACTGCGATATTTTTATTAAACTGAATTCTTTTTCATATCTGTCTTTTGTAAGCGGCAAACAGCAACTGATTGATAAGAAAATTAAAGTATGCCATCTTTTTTTGGAAACTATAATTTTAATCTGCGGTTATAAGCATGTTAACATTGATATCTTTTCGCAAAGTACCTATCACTAAGTTATTATAACTACTAAAACATCTAAAAATGGTATTTCTTCCAAAGATCTATGATCCTTTTTTTCTATTGTGACATTTCGAATATAGTTGCATATAAGTCATCTAAATTATACAACTTTGTATTATAGATTGCAAAAATATTATCGACATACCTAATCCATACCTTAGGGAAATATTTAGCATTTCTCTAAGATTCCGTGTCGAAGTGATTCATAAAGAAATTTGCCATAAATGGAGACACGCAGTTGCTCATTGCCGTGCCATGCTGCTATTCATAAAGGTTTCCTCCAAATTGAAAGCAGTTCTGAGACATGCACAAAGTTGTCAAACTGAAGTGTTCGTTTATTTTCACGCGTTCAATATTATTCTTGATAAACAAACTGTGTAGATATGTTTCAGGAATACGGAGGTAATAAATGAAATAAGATTTCACCCTATTACAGTTAACGATTTTTGATTTTTTAATAAATTCCTGAAGATTACTCAAGATGGCAGCTTAGTTGCTGAAAGACGTATTTAGAGTTTATAGCCAGTCTTCAATAATTTAGATTAAAAATTTGGAGAAGCGATGCATCGATCGACTTTATTTGTGTACGTAGCATCATCCAACAGTAGTGTTGCTTTGGTAATTTTCGTGAAGATCGTCCATAGATGTCTATTATTTCCAATAATGTGGAAATTACTGAACAAGATCGACATGTGCGTTAGATTGAATCATCCTTGGGCATTGGCATGAAAGCAATGCACATGATTTTGAATGAATATTTGAACGTGCGAAAGTTCCGAAATCGTATCCGGAACAATTTGACAGAAAACCAGAGACAAGGTCCTATCAAATGATGCTTAATTGTAATTAGACTCGGCAAAGAGGGGCAATTTCCAGTGCAGTGCCGAGAGAAATGTAGAGGGGAGAAGCGCATGGCACGGAAACTCAAACGTCCGTATCAAAGCACACTTGTTCAGTAATATTCCACATACTTAGTAAATGTCGCATTTGGGTACGTTTCGGAAACGGCGTATTTCGAAGAAATTAGAAAATGTTATAGCGAGTATGCCGGATTTAGAATACGAAGGCGATAGTTTTAAATGTGTAAGGCGCGACGTCTATTTGATGTGTACCAGCAGGTGGAAATTTGAACGCCACCTAAAAAGTATAAAGAACAGTTCTGCAATCCATGGCAAACGATGCAGCGAAGAATTAACATTTGATATAGGTGCTTGTTTTATTATATGTAATCTACCGTTCACTTTGCTAGACCAAAAAGCATTTGTCTCCTTCTGGAGCAAGTATTTGGATTATACATTACCAAGTCGGACATCGTTAAGAAACGTTATGCCATCTGCTCGTGACTATGTTACAAGAAGGATTAAAGCAGAATTTAAAGATAAAAAATTCTGGTTATGTGTGGACGAAACAACCGATCGGCAAAAAAGTTCTGTGGTGAATGGGATGGTACGTACAATGGAAGAATTTGAACTGTCATCCATTTTCGTACTTGCTTCCAAAAGAGTTGCAGAATGTACTAGCTATGAAATTTGAAGAGTGGTGTTGAGCGCATTGAATAAATTTCAAGTTTCAACAAACCAACTTTTAATGTTTGTGAGTGACGGTGCAGCTAACATGCTTTCCTTAGGTCGATCTCTTAAAGAAGAGGGTGGCAATCTGTTACATGTAACATGTAAAATCCATGCTTTAAACCTTGTGGCGCAATTGATACCTAAATGCTATCTACCGGGTGGTCCATTTATTGTGCCCCCCCCCCCCAAATTTGGAAGCAGTCAGTTTTATGACAAAAAGTTTCAAGTACAAGTTTTACTACAAGTAGTGTCCTATCTGATGGTTAAGCAGTCGTACACCAAGGAGAACGTATGAATATCATACGAAGGTCAATTTTTTTAAAAAATAGAACATGGCATTTTTTTTTCCAAATTCTGAAAAAGGATGTAATTGCGAGTAGAAAAGTACTAAAACTCATGTGGTCTAAAATTAAGATTCAGAGAAATATTCAAGAAAAACACAAAAATAAATGATAAAAATTTATTAAAAGAATAACATAAATAGACACAAAATATCCGATCAACCCCGGGCTACACTAATTTAATTTAATCGGGACAAGTGTTTCGGAAACTTCGGACTCATTAAAGTAAATGTTCAAAGTGTTGACCTTCAACCTCGATACACTTTAGAATTCTCCGACTAAACGAATCATGGACGTTTATTAGCACGTCTTCCGTAATTTCTGAGCATGCATTTATTATCCTTAGCTGCATATCTTCCGGTGTTGTTGGGGCAGTACGGTACACTTTCTCTTTCATTGAACTCCACAGAAAATAATCGAGAGGGGTCAAATCTGGAGAACGAGCAGGCCAAGATGTAGGTCCGCCGCGTCCTATCCAGTGATCGCAGTAATCCCTGTTTAATATTTCTCGAGCCGCGTGTGAATAATGAGCTGGACACCCATCATGTTGGTACCACCTTGTGGCTCGCCGCTCTAAGGGTACATCTTCAAGTAGTGTCGGTAACACATTGTGTAGAAAGTCGCTATACTTATTACCATCTAAATTGCCAGTAATAAAGAAAGGTCCAATTATTTTCATACCAATTATCCCACACCGGACGTTGACATTCCATGGATGTTGCCGGTCTACTTGTCGTAACCATTTTGGATTTTCCGTTGCCCAATAATGCATATTATGCCTATTTATCTGCCCATGATTCGTAAAAGTGGATTCGTCGGAAAATAGCACATTGAGAAAAAAGTTATTGTTATCGCGAATTTTTTGCTGAGCCCATTCACAAAATTGTACACGATGTTCAAAATCAGTTCCGTGAAGGTCTTGATGCATCGATACAAGTAACATTAAGTCAGTTACCTAGCTTGTGAGGTATTTATGCAGCTTCAAGGGATTACGAATAGAAAGTTAATTGGCTTTTGCGATGGTATTCCCGGATTAAGGGGCAACAAATAACCCATTATTACAACAAGCAACTAATTCATACGACCTATTAATATCCAAATATAAAGAACAAACTTATACCCATATTTATGCAGCTGCAAGGGATTACAAATAGAAAGTTAATTGGCTTTTTCGATGGTATTCCCGGATTAAGGGGCAACAAATAACCCATTATTACAACAAGCAACTAATTTATACGACCTATTAATATCCAATTATAAAGAACAAACTTATACGTAGGTAATTACTTTCGAATTACCTACAACCGCTATTTTAAATATGACTTATCTGTTATGTAAATCTGTTATTAATTATTTTGTAATACGTCCACATTATTGCTTTGAAAATACTATGTTTTTCATGTATTGTTTCCAATTTATATTTTGTTTTTCTTGAATATTTCGCTGAATCTTAATTTTAGGCAACATGAGCTTTAGTACTTTTCTACTCGCAATTACATCCTTTTTCAGAATTTGTAAAAAATAATGCCATGTTCTATTTTAAAAAAAAACTTGACCTTCGTATGACCTTCATACGTTCTCCTTGGTGTACGACTGCTTAACCATCAGATAGCACACTTCTTGTAGTAAAACTTTTACTTGAAACTTTTTTTCATAAAACTGACTGCTTCCAAATTTTTTGGGGGGGCACGATAAATGGACCACCCGGTCTATACGAGTAAATGCTTTAATAGCTCATACGAAGGCAGTGTTTCTAAAGTCTCCAAAAGGTACAAAAAAATTTCCTGAACTGTGTGCCAAAGTGCCCGAGCCACCACAACCAATTACTACGAGTTTGGGAACATGGTTAGAGGCTGCGTTTTACAATTGAGAACATTTTGATGATGTAAAGAAGGTAGTTTTACAATTCGATTCGATACACGCCGAAGCTATCAAGAGAACGTAAAATGTTTCAAGATAGTCATGTGTGGACGAAACAACCGATCGGCAAAAAAGTTCTGTGGTGAATGTGATGGTACGTACAATGGAAGAATTTGAACTGTCATCCATTTTCGTACTTGCTTCCAAAAGAGTTGCAAAATGTTCTAGCTATGAAATTTTAAGAGTGGTGTTGAGCGCATTGAATAAATTTCAAGTTTCAACAAACCAACTTTTAATGTTTGTGAGTGACGGTGCAGCTAACATGCTTTCCTTAGGTCGATCTCTTAAAGAAGAGGGTGGCAATCTGTTACATGTAACATGTAAAATCCATGCTTTAAATCTTGTGGCGCAATTTAAACCTAAATGCTATCCACGAGTAAATGCTTTAATAGCTCATACGAAGGCAGTGTTTCTAAAGTCCCCAAAACGTACAAAGAAATTTCGCGAACTGTGTGCCAAAGTGCCCGAATCACCACAACCGCTTACTACAAGTTGGGGAGCATGGTTAGAGGCTGCGTTTTACTATTGCGAACATTTTGATGATGTAAAGAAAGTAGTTTTACAATTCGATTCGAGACACGCCGAAGCTATCAAGAGAACGCAGAAAATGTTTCAAGATAGTCAGGTAGAAAGTGATTTAAAAACTATTCGCAAGAACTACTATGGACTAGCGGAGGGAATTGAAAAATTTACAAAATGGTTCGATGTCGTTTGTGGAAGGTGAAAAAGATGAGTGTGTAATAATAAAATTTGAAAGTGTTCCTGACAAGGATTCAGATTTTATGATACTATGACAAATTTGTGAAGGTGTGTCGAAAGATCCATTGAGTTGTCACAAGGATTACTTTGAATTTGCAAACGATGTGGAACGGTCGTTTTCATAATTGAAAAATATTTATTCCACACGCCGTACTCATTTGACCGAAACAAGTGCGGAATAGTATATTAAAAAACGAGTTTCATAAGGCACCATTTTGCCGCACGAGATCAGTTTAGAAAACGAGCCGCTTGCGGCGAGTTTTCTAAAGAGCGAGTGCGGCAAAAGGCCTTATGAAACGGGTATTTTATACTATTTTTTCTATTTTGCGTTTTTTACATTAATAAATTGCTTAAATTGGAATTATTTAATTTGAAAGTTCAGAGTTTAATTTTTATATAAAGCATGCAGTTGGTCACATTGATACTTAACATTTTCCAATTTAAATCTTGCTATCCGCGAAGTATATTATATTACATATTATTTATTAATTTTCGTTAACATTACTTGATATTTCATTTAAAAATATAAACATGAGTGACATAGAAACATATATATGTTGTTGTCAATTGTATACAACATATGTTGTTTGTGTAAAATACGAACATATATCATATCTGTCAAATGTACATAAATTCTTAAAATCATATGACAGCAATGATATTTATTTCTGTATTCGAACAACGCCAACATTGAAAAATGAAAAAAAGTGTATCGAAATAGAGCTCATTTCGATACTGTTTTTGGTTTCATAATGAGTTCATTTCGAACGCATAATAGAAAAACATATTTAATGATTCAAATATTAAATAGATGCCGTTTTGTGATTTCATGGAAACTTTTTAAAACAGTAAGTGTTCCAGCACGTTATATAATATATTTTTTATCATTATTTTATGTGTAAACAATCATGCGTCCGCATCGCCTATGCTCACTCATGAAAGTCACGAACATAAATGATGCGAGTACGTAAACGTTACTGAACGCTCACTTTGATACGTTGTTCTCCGCATTGCACTGAAACTTGCCCCTCTTTGCCGCCTCTAATTATAATAATGCCATGTTAGCCATGTAGTTTACTAAATTTGATGTTCTTTTTTTAATCAGTTGTATGATTATTCCGAACAGCCCTTGTATAAATAACATTGAAGCATTTAATAGTAAAAATAGCAAAAAAAATCTTCAGAAGTAATCGGCATGTTTTGCGTTTAAAAGCTTTGGCTAGCAACACGTAATACGTGCGCCATTATCTAAATTGTGAAATTAAAGGAAAAGCAATGGTGAGTAAGTAAATACGTATTTTTAGGCGAAGTTGTATATTACAAAGACTAACTCATTCATAAACATTATAAATTTCCCTTTTTATTACAAATATCGCATATCTTAAACTACTTTTCACTAAAAGAAAAATTTAATTTGCGCAACCTTTGTAATATATGAGATTTATGAGGTTGTCTTTCGAACAGCACACAATAGAAATATATACCCTGGAAGCGAGCAAACTGAATGATGTGGGAGGTGCTGATACTTCATCTATTTCAGCTTTTCGTAGGTAAAGTGTTAGCTAAAGTTGGGCGATTACAGGCAGTCTAACTTTATCTGTAGTAGACTGTAGTTCGGCCCGTCAAGTAAAATTATTTATTTTGAAATGCCACCATACACAAAAGTGGAACAAAATTTATTGGAAAACCTATTCCACAATAGAATAGTATTCAGTGATTTGTTAGTGTGTTTCAGTGATTTTTTTACTCCAGAATACCCCAACACAGCGATTCTCAACCTTCTTAGCTCCGCGACCCCCCTCCCCCCATATAGTAAATGTAAATAAAATTTATATTTCATGTAGGCTCGTTTGGATCGAGGTCATTGAAATATCCATGGATGTCTTGGTTTTCCGATATGTGACATATCTATCTACCTTATTCAGATGGCGTACAGCATCTATGTTTTTCTGGGTGACTATTGTTCATGCCGGATCCGTACTGGGATCGTCGCTGATACTAGTACGTCCACGTTTAAATTCACAGTACCAATGTGAAATTGTGGATTGATGTGGAGCTTCATCTTCAAGAACAGAAACCAACTCACCAAATCATTGTTGTTGAATTGTAAAAGTTGTAAAAGGATATTACGCGAAAATTTGCTATACTCAATTCCATTTTACGGCTAACTTAAACTTTTTGGTTAACGAAAGATTGAGATTAATTTTGACACCTGACATTTTATTACTGGCGCCCTCTATACACAAACTAAAAACTAAAAAGACATCCTCAGAAATGTACCTGTAATGTATTGCTAGTTAGTTAGCTACACATAAGAAATAGTTTTATGTTGCTATATTTAATCCATAATTTTTATCATTCTCTGCAATTCTAGCATTTCAATGAATGAAACTGAAATTGCATTTTACTTTCTTTACATATCTGCTTTTACCATTTCTTAACTCTGGTTGTTTCCTAATGCATTATGGTATGTAATACGCTCACTGTCCAATAAGATGTGATAGGGGTATATGTAATGAGGGGAAACTGTATCTGTGCCTTACCTGCGTTTAGTTACCTCGCTTCCAAGGTGTATGTCTTATGTCCTACATAAATTTATATTAACAGATTTTAATATTAAGAACAGACCATTTGGTAACAATTATCATTTATTCCCTTTAAGCATTTGTTGAATTTCTTCTAAAGTTTTACCGTTCGTTTCGGGAACAATAAAATACGATAAAACAGAACTGGCAAGAGAACATAATCCAAAGAAAAGGAAGGGAACCCATAATCCATAGTTCGACATCATAATCTGAAATAATTTGCTTAAAACACAAACATACGCACCAAATGCCATATTAGCAACTGTAGTTCCGTGTTTTCTTATATTCGTTGAAAATATTTCCCCCAATAATAATGTCGGAACAACTCCTAATCCAATAGAAAATGCTACGCAATACACGGCTATTCCAACAACAGGAAACCAATTTATAACCGTAACATTTACTGCTTCATATATTCGAATATAGAAATATATGGCTTCACCAAGTAGCGCCACACCACAACCACCACAGGATATAATCATAGACTTCTTCCTTCCCAATTTGTCGCTAATTATATTTCCGAACATCATTGAGATAGCAAATATACCACTCACGATCATTCCCGAAACTCCACTAGATATATCTCCTCCAGCTTCTTGGAAAATATATTGACAATAAACGACAATAGGAGCAAAACCGGAGAGTTGATGGAAAATTCGAACCCAGTTAGCTATAAGTAATGCCTTCCTGTTACTTTTGTTTAACCATAGATCTTTGAATTTTCCTGATTCGGATAGTTGTCGGTGAACGTCCATGGTTAATTGCTTTAATTCGTCCACAACATCTTCACAACACCTTAGTTTCTGCAAGGATCTTTTTGCAGAGTTCTCATCACCAATCATAATTAGATAATACGGACTTTCGGGCATTAAAATGAAATTAGTAATAAATAATACCGGAAAGATTAACATCACTAAAGCTGTCTTTTGGACAGTAAAATAAAAGCCAATGCAATTTGCTAAAAATTGTCCAAAAAAAGAGGATATCATCAGCATGTTTCCATACAAGCTTCGTACTTTGGGTGTTGTGACTTCTGCAATATATGCTGGTAAGGAACCAAATATAGCCGCTTCGCCTATTCCGTAAATTACTCTTGATGCATAGAAGAAATAGATATTTCTAGTGAATGCCATTAATAGCCAAGATATCATGTGTAATATTCCTGTTATCAATAAGGTGTATTTCCGTCCTATTTTGTCTGCTAACTTGCAGAATACTGGTGTAGCAATTATCAAAGACAATGGCGGTATGACTGGTAAAAATGATACTTCTTCAATTGAGAAATTATAGTCCGCTATTAATTTCGGGATTGCTGGTGATAAAAATGCAAATAAAGTTCCGGAAGAAAATGCTGTGATGGAGCCTGAAAGTAAAATATGTAATTTTATATAATATAATCAATGTGTTGCCAATTTTCTTACATAAGTCATTATTATTATTATTATTGAATTATTAGAATCATTTCGTGTACTTTTTTTAAATATAAAAAAAATTCAATTTTTATAACCTACCGCAAATCAGCGCCAGAATTTGATACCAGTCTTTGTTTTGATGAAGCATTGTAATAAAAAATATCGTTGAACTTGGTATTCCATATATGTATTCTCGAATAATTTTATTTTATTGAATAAAGTATTACCAAAAGTTTAGAGATGATACTTATTGTTATGAATTTTTCCCCGAAGAGAAAATTTAAAGAAACTGTAAAAGACTAATGTGGACTAATTTAAATAAATTAAGCAATCAACACCACAATACATAGCAATATGTATGCCTACCATCGCAGCAGTAAAACCTTGTCGCATAATTGTCCTTTAAAACCTGATAGCATTGTTTGCGTTGTAATCTTAAAAGTCATTTTTCAGAAAAATATTGAAATTTCAAATGCGATCTAATACTAATGTTAACCTTGAGTGGCTTATATAATATACACGAGGCGTAAGATATAGAAATTCTCATTAGCTTTTAAATAATAATTAAACTGGTAAACAAATTTTAATTTTTTAAATTTTTCTTTAAAAGCTGTTTGTACAATTTTCGTTTCAGGTTTCGGAAAAAAATATTAAAAAGTAAATGAAATAATATTAATTAGGAATGTACATTATATGGATCTGTATGTTATCGCCCTCTTTAAAATGTTTTTTGGCACTAACAGAAATGTCTTCATGAAATCTATCGCCGTGTTCATCACTAGAGACATGACACGAGAGGTTGATGACTCATCGCCCACAAGCGTACTATTGAACATTTGTATGTTTAAAGTTTTTAATTTTATTTATATAATTATACTTATGATAATAAAACGGGTATATATGTGGCTACAAAATACGAAATACACTTTTATTTTTTCATTTTGTAGTTCAAGTTAAGTAAAGGAGTATTAATTTTTACTAGCAATCCTTTCTCAAGGTTCTCTTCCGTAAAATTTGTTCTCTTTGAATGAAATACATCCTTGTAAATAGAAAACGTCCTTTCTACATCGCAACTGGTTATAGGTGCATACTGGAAATATTATTTTATTTCCGCGTATTTTGCAGTTAGATGTTGCGGTATTGTCCCCATACACAAATGCCGAAATGTTATTAAATCTGGATTTCTATTAAACACTGCGTCTAACTTTTGCCGAAGGCCACATCCGATGTCACTTGGAATACTTTTCAAATTATCAATAGCCACATCTAATGTCGTTAAACCATCATTTAATTTGAGATTTCGATTTTCAAAATAAGTTATTAGTTTTGGCAAATTTCCAAAGTGTTCCTGAAGAAAGTACAATTTATTTTTTAAATGTGGAATTTCTGTTAGTTCCTTGCACTCAGAAATACTCCGAGCATCGTCATTTAAACATGTAACGAAATTTTGTAAACTATCGAAATTCTATGCATAGGAACTAGTAGCTTCCAACCATGTCCCCCATCTAGTTATTACTGGAGAGGACGTACTGACAAAGATGGCAGATTTTCCCTGTAAAGAGCTACTCTCGATGGTGCTTTTCTGAAAACTTTTTTAAAAGCGGATACAAGTCTATCAACTTCTGGAAAGGTGTCTCTGATATATTCACAGATTCTGTGGAGAGCATGTGCTACACAAGTAATACGCAGCATATTAGGATATATTTCCTTTAATAGTCTGTCTGTTTTTAACATATATGTAGCACTGTTACTTACAAATAAAAGTACTTTTTCTTTGTTCCTGTCGTTTGAATGAAGTATTTTTTGAATATCCTCGTTAATGGTTTTAGCTACTGTTTCCGCCTCAACTGTATTTATAACTTTTGTTTCTATTACATTAGAGTTATATGGAATAGTTGGATGTAGTACACCAGCTATAACATTTACCACACAGCGTCCTTATATATCGACAGCTTCGTCGGCACTTATCCAGAGGTACTGATTAGAAAGATGGCTTCTAAAGCGTTCTACTGCTTTCTTGTAGCACTTAGAAACATAATATTTGCATAAGGTCGATTCATCAGGAACATTTCCACCAGTATATTTTTGGAGAAATATTTTTAAAATGGGATTGTTAACTTTATTTAATGGTATATTAGCTGCCATAAAAGTTTCACAGAGTTCTTCGTTAAAATTGTAAGATTGCAACGAGTCTAATTTGTGTGCATGTGTTTGCGATGCCATGTGACGTTGTACGTGCGATTTCATGGAATTTTTTCACGATATTTTACAGACTTTGCAATAAATTTCGAAATCACTGACAATGGACATACCATCAGTATCATGAATTAAAAGCAGTTTTGAGATATGCACAAAGTTGTTAAACTGAAGTGTTCGTTTATTTTCATGCGTTCAATATTATTCTTGATAATAAACTGTGTAGATATTTCAATGTTTCAGGAAGAGGTATGGAGGTAACAAATTAACTTACATCAAATGATACTAAGATTTCACCCGATTACTGGTTACGATCTTTGATTTTTTGAATAAATTCCTGAAGGTTGCTGAAGATGGCAACTTAGTTGCCATCTTCGTATTTAGAGTTTATAGATTTATATTGTGGCTAGAGGTTTTTCTTCTTTCTGTCTGTTTCAGATTTCAAGCCAGTCTTCATCAATTTAGATTTAAAATGTGGAGAAGCAATACATCGATCGACTTTATTTGAGTATGTAGCATTATCCAAAAATAGTGTTGCTTTGATCACTTTCGTGAAGATCGTCCATAGATGTCTATTATTCCAATAATGTTGAAATTACTGAACAGGATCGACAGGCCATATGCGTGACATTGAAGCATCCTTGGGCATTGGCAAGAAAGCAATGCACATAATTTTTAATGAACATTTGAACGTGCAAATGTTTCGCAATCGTATCCGGAACAATTTGACAGAAGATCAAAGACAAGATCCTATCAAATGACACATAATTATATTTAGACTCAGCAAAGAGGGGCAATTTAGAGTACAGTGCCGAGAGCAACGTAGAGGGGAGAAGCGCGCGGCACGGAAACTCAAACGTCCGTATCAAAGCACACTTGTTCAGTATTATTCCACTGGTCGTTGTGAGTGCATGTCAGTACATACATACTTAGAAAACGTCGCATTAAGGTACGTTTCGGAAACGGCGAATTTCGAAGAAACTAAAAAACGTAATAGAGAGTATGCTGAATTTAGAATACAATGGCGATAGAATTAAATATGTAAGACGCGACGGCTAGTTGACGTGTACCAGCAGGTGGAAGTGTGAACGCCACCTAAAAAGTATAAAACACTGTTCTGCAATCCGTGGCAAACGATACAGCGAACAATTAGCATTTGATATAGATGTTTGTTTTATTATATGTAATCTACCATTCACTTTGTTAGACCAAAAAATATTTGACTTCTTCTGGAGCAAGTATTCGGATTATACATTACCAAGTCGGATATCGATAAGAAACATTATGCCATCTGCTCGTGACTATGTTGCAAGTAGAATTAAAGCAGAATTGAAAGATAAAAAATGTGGTTATGTGTGGACGAAATAACCGATCGGCAAAAAAGTTCTGTGGTGAATGTGATGGTACGTGCAATGAAAGAATATGAACCGTCATCCTCTATCGTACTTGCTTTCAAAAGAGTTGTAAAATGTGTTAGCGATGGAATTTTGAAAGTGGTGCTGATCGCATTGAACAAATTTCAAGTTTCAACAAACCAAATTTTAATGTTTGTCAGTGGCGGTACAACTAACATACTTTTCTTAGGCTGATCTCTTAAAGAAGAGAGTGGCAATCTTTTACATGTAAAATCCATGCTTTAAACCTTGTGGCGCAATTGATACCTAAATGTTATCCACGAGTAAATGCTTTAATAGCTCATACGAAGGCAGTGTTTCTAAAGTCCCCAAAACGTACAAAAAAATTTCATGAACTGAACCACCACAGCCGATTACTATGCATTGAGGGACATGGTTAGAGGCTGCGCTTTACTACTGCGAACTTTTTAATGATGTAAAGAAGGTAGTTTTGCAATTAGATCCGAGACACGCCGAAGCTATCAAAAAAAGCCAGAAAATGTTTCAAGATAGTCAGATAAATAGTGATATAGAAAATATTCGCAAGAACTACTATGAACTAGCGGAGGGAATTGAAAAATTACAAAATGATTCTGTCGTTTGTGGATTCTGTTCAAATTGTGGATGATGTTCGCTAACACCTATGTGCGGCGGAAGGTGAAATAAGTGAGTGTGTAATACGAAAACTTGAAAGTGTTCTTGGCCAGGATTCAGATTTTCTCATACTAAGACAAATTTGTGAAGGTGCGTTGAAAGATACATTAAGTTGTCACAAGGATTACTTTAAATTTGCAAAGTTAACATCACTGGATGTGATTCGGCCGTTTTCATCATTGAAAAATATTTATTTCGCACGCCATACTCATTTGAATGAAACAAGTGTGGAAACATATTTAATGATTCAAATATTTAATAGATGCCACTCAGTTTGTGATTTCATGGAAGCTGTGTTTCAGCATATTATATAATATATTTTTTATCACTATTTTATGTCTAAACATTCATGCGTCTGCATCGCCTATGCTTACTCATGAAAGTCACGAACATAAATGATGCGAGTACGTGAACGTTACTGAACGCTCACTTTGATACGGGCGCTATGCCCCTCCACGTTTTTCTACGCACTGCACTGAAACTTGCCCCTCTTTGCCGACTCTAATTATAATTATGGCATGTAGTTTACTAAATTTTATGTTTTTTTTAATCAGTTATATGAATATTCCGAGCAGCCATTGCATAAATAACATTGAAGCAAATATAAGTAGCAGTCAAAATAGTAAAAAAAAAAATCTCCAGATTGGCATGTTTTGTGTTTAAAAGCTTTGGCTGGCAACACGTAATACGTGCGCCATTAACTAAATTGTGATGTTAAAGAAAAACAATGGTGAGTAAGTAAATACGTATTTTTAGGCGAAGTTGTATATTACAAAGACTAACTCATTCATAAACATTATAAATTTCCCTTTTTATTACAAATATCGCATATCTTTCCATACTTTTCACTAAAAGAAAAATTTAATTTGCACAACCTTTGTAATATATGAGATTTATGAGGTTGTCTTTCGAACAGCACACAATAGAAATATACACCCTGGAAGCGAGCAAACTGAACGATGTGGGAGGTGCTGATACTCCATTTATTTCAGCTTTTCGTAGGTAAAGTGTTAGTTAAAGTTTGGCAATAACAGGTAGTCTACCTTTATCTGTAGTGGACTGTAGTTTCGCCTGTCAAGCAAAATTATTTATTTTTAAATGCCACCATACACAAAAGTGGAAAAAAAATAATTGGTAAACCTAATCCACAATAGAAAAGTTTTCAGTGATTTGTTTGCTCCAAAATACCCTAACACAGCGATTCTCAACCTTTTTATTTCATATTCGTATTTAATATTTCACGTAGGCTCGCTAGGATCGGGGTCTTTGAAATATCCATGGATGTCTCGGTTTTCCGATATGTCACATATCTATCTACCTTAATCAGATGGCGCACAGCAGCTATATTTTTCTGGGTGACTGTTGTTCATGCCGGATCCGTCCTGGGATCGTCGCTCATACTAGTACGTCCACGTTGAAATTCGCAGTACCAATGCGAAATTGTGGATTAATATGGTGCTTCATCTTCAAGAACAGAAACTAACTCAGCAAAACATTGTTGTTGAGTTGTAAAAGTTGTAAAAGAATATTGGGCGAAAATTTTCTAGACTCAATTCCATTTTGCGGCTAATTTATAAAGTTTAAAAATTCACCATGACTAAATAACTTACCGTATCTTGATTAAATTTTTTGGTTAACGAAAGATTGAGATTAATTTTGACACCTGACGTTTTATTACTGGCGCCCTCTATGAGGCTATACACAAAACTAAAAAGACATCCTCGGAAATGTACCTGTAATATATTGCTAGTTAGTTTTCTACTGGTTGTTTTTTAATGTATGTAATACGGCCACTGTTCAATAAAATGTGATAGGGGTATATGTAATGAGGGGAAACTGTATCTGTGCCGTACCGGCGTTTAGTTACCTCGCTTCCACGGTGTATGTCGTATGTCCTACATAAATTTACATTAAAAGATTCTAATATTAAGAACAGATCATTTGATAACAATTATCATTTATTCCCTTTAAGCATTTGTTGAATTTCTTCTAAAGTTTTACCGTTCGTTTCGGGAACAATAAAATACGATAAAACAGAACTGGCAAGAGAACATAATCCAAAGGAAAGGAATGGAACCCATAATCCATAGTTCGACATCATAATCTGAAATAATTTGCTTAAAACACAAACATACGCACCAAATGCCATATTAGCAACTGTAGTTCCGTGTTTTCTTATATTCGTTGAAAATATTTCCCCCAATAATAATGTCGGAACAACTCCTAATCCAATAGAAAATGCTACGCAATATACGGCTATTCCAACAACAGGAAACCAATTTATAACCGTAACATTTACTACTTCGTATATTCGAATATAGAAATATATGGCTTCACCAAGTAGCGCCACACCACAACCACCACAGGATATAATCATAGACTTCTTTCTTCCCAATTTGTCGCTAATTATATTTCCGAACATCATTGAGATAGCAAATATACCACTCACGATAATTCCCGAAACTCCACTAGATATATCTCCTCCAGCTTCTTGGAAAATATATTGACAATAAACGACAATAGGAGCAAAACCGGAGAGTTGATGGAAAATTCGAACCCAGTTAGCTATAAGTAATGCCTTCCTGTTACTTTTGTTTAACCATAGATCTTTGAATTTTCCTGATTCGGATAGTTGTCGGTGAACGTCCATGGTTAATTGCTTTAATTCGTCCACAACATCTTCACAACACCTTAGTTTCTGCAAGGATCTTTTTGCAGAGTTCTCATCACCAATCATAATTAGATAATACGGACTTTCGGGCATTAAAATGAAATTAGTAATAAATAATACCGGAAAGATTAACATCACGAAAGTTGTTTTTTGGATAGTAAGATAAAAGCCAATGCAATTTGCTAAAAATTGTCCCAAAAAGGAGGATATCGTCAGCATGTTTCCAAACAAGCTTCGTACTTTGGGTGTTGTTACTTCTGCAATATATGCTGGTAAGGAACCAAATATAGCCGCTTGACCTATTCCGTAAATTACTCTTGATGCATAGAAGAAATAGATATTTCTAGTGAATGCCATTAATAGCCAAGATATTATGTGTAATATTCCTGTTATCAATAAGGTATATTTCCGTCCAATTTTGTCTGCTAACTTGCAGAATACTGGTGTAGCAATTATCATAGACAATGGCGGTATGACTGGTAAAAATGATACTTCTTCAATTGAGAAATTATAGTCCGCTATTAATTTCGGGATTGCTGGTGATAAAAATGCAAATAAAGTTCCGGAAGAAAATGCTGTGATGGACCCTGAAATTAAAATTTATTTACACAAGTCATATTATTATTATTATTGACTTATTAGAATCATTTCGTGTACTTTTTTTAAAAATATAGAATAAAGAAAAAATTAAATTTTATAACCTACCGCAAATCAGCGCCATAATTTGATACCAGTCTTTGTTTTGATGAAACATTGTAATAAAAAATATCGTTGAACTTGGTATTCCATATATGTATTCCCGATTAATTTTATTTTTTGAATAAAATATTACCAAAAATTTTAAAATGATACATATGTATGCCTTTCATCGCAGCAGTGAAACCTTGTCGCATTATTGTCCGTTTAAACCTGATAGCATTGTTTGCGTTGTAATCTTAAAAATCATTTTTCAGAAAAATATTGAAATTTCAAATGCGATCTAATACTATGTTAGCCTTGAGTGGCTTATATAATATACACGAGCCGTAAAATATAGAAAACCTCATTAGCTTTTAAATAACAATTACACTGGTCAACAAATTTTATTTAAATAATAATATTAATTAGGATTGTACAGACTGAACCAAAAAGTTCGAGGACAAGTTGAATTTCCCGCTGTTTTTTTTTGTTATCTTAGGTTGGTCAAAGTGACTATAAATCTTTGAAAAACATATTTCGGTATATTGCATAGTTGGCTCGTGTTTGGCGTCGTTATAAATATAAATTTATTGTGCTTTTCATTCAGTTTCTGCATAAGTTTTTTGGTTAAATTTCATAATAAATTTCATAAAAAATTCATAATTGGAATAGACTGTGAAATTGGGTTGATACTTTAACCACTTCCACATAATGACATTTATTATTTAACATTGAAACTATAAGTTTGTGTCAAATTTCTCAAAACTCTTATTAAGAAAATTGTTTGTGTTTAGATGCAAATGGACAACATTTTCAACAACTTCTGTAGCTATATGTAAATTTTGATTATGATTTCGATTTTAAATAAATTATTTGTTTTCTTTTTTGTTGTAGTATCATTTCAATGCCATAACCTTTTTTTACAATGAAACTGTCAAGCATCAAGTAATGTGTCATTATGTGGAAGTGGTTAAAGTACCAACCCAATTTCACAGTCTACTCCAATTATGAATTTTTTCGATGGCTCGTTATTATACTTCCTTATTGTCCTTTTATTTTTTATAGACAACAAACCTTTATCTGAGGAGCAAAAGGCATTCATTTTGAAAGCTCATTATCGAAGTGGTAACGAGGATGGAACACGGTCATACTCGATACAATCATGTATTAAACAGTTTGAAGAAGCATTTCCTGATTTACATTTTCCATATAAAATGTTTGTCCAGCACAAGGATCGAATTGTTTTGCACTTTGAAAATAATAATTGTGTTCGCAAAAAGAAACCAACCGGTCGACCAAAAGTTCTTGTCGAAGAAACTGCAAATGATTTACGACGAGAATAGAACAAAGTCCAACTAAATCATTGAGAAAATTAAGCGCTCAATCAGGTAACCTCACTAAACTTTAATTTAATATTACTACATTAAAGTTAATTATAGTAAAGTTGAAGATGTGTCTTTCAATATCACTAACATCTTTAATTATATTTTTCTGTATACCAAATTTGTTCTATAGGTGTGGCTTATTCAACTTGTCGTTGAGCTTTGATAAATAATCTACATATGCACCCCTACAAAGTGACAGCTGAGCAGCAATTATTATCCATTGATCATGGACTGCGTATTCAATATTGTGAAGGTTTTAACAATCACCTGAATAATGACGATACTTTAAATCTAATATTTATATCTGATGAAGCATGATTTCATTCGTCAGGCTACATAAATAGTCAGAATTATCGAACATGGGCAACAGATAATCCACACACCCATGTCGAACATAGTCTGCATCCATTGAAGATAGGCGTATGGGTTGCATTGTCACGGCGTAGAATAATTGGACCATATTTTTTCAATGACACAATAAATGCTGAACGGTACCGAGCAAACATTTATAGAGGAATTACGTGATGACAAACTTAGGAATGGGTATTTTCAGCAAGATAGCACACAACCACATATAGGTGGAGCTTTTGCAACAATTTTACGATGAAAGACTAATCAATAGAGGATTCTGGCTATCACGATCACCTAATTTGACACCATTATATTTCTTTTTGTTTGAATATTTAAAAAATTAAATTTTTGAAAATCGCCTACATAATTTGGAAGAATTGCAAAATGCTATTGTTAGAGAAATAAGAAATATCAATGCGAATACTTTGATAACGTTATTTGAAAATATGAAAAGACGTGTAAATTTGTGTTTAGCAAGTGTTGGTGGTCATTTTGAACAATTATTATAATATTGTTTTATCATAAGATTATGCGGTTTATGTAAGAATAAAAGAAACTTCTTATTTGGGTTTATACTACTTCCCTATTTCTCGTGTTTAATGCATTTTCCATTTTCAATTTTTCCAGTTGTGTTATAAAATCTTAGCAGATTAAATATTTTCTTAATATTGTACTTTTAGCACCCCTTTAAAAATGATCAATCATTCAGACGCTTATGAGTTTACGACAGGTTGGACAATTTAAAAGAATTAGAAACTATCGGGAAATTCAACTTATCCTCATTCTTATTGGCTCACCTTGGAGATTATATGGATCTGTATGTTATCGTCCTCTTTAAAATGTTTTTTACAATAACAAAAATGTCTTCATGAAATCTATCGCCGTGTTCATCACACATGTCACCGAGGATCGGGTGAAAGAAATCCAGATGCGAGTGCAAAAAAAGTAGTAGTTAACCGAGCAAAATTTGCTACAACTTTGCGGTCTGCGCTGATATATCATTTATTCATTTTGTAATCAAATCTATCTAGAGGAAAAGTTATATTTTCATACGTTTCCTTTAATTGAACTGCTTGGCCAACGGGGATGGATGGATAAATTCATATGTGAAGAAGGACAGCTATCATACTCAATTTCGAAGCATCGCTAAAAGACGCCATTCTTCGGGATGGTTTTGGTGACATAATGCCAAGAATTGACAACAATTCATGATCGTCCGCGCCAATCCACTTGACCATTGACATTACGATGGATCGTACCTAATCAATCGTAATACTACATTTAGATTCCATAACAAGAAGCAACTGCATGTTTGATCATCGCATGTTTTTAGCGAAAATAACAAGAATCAGGGTGTCAACATTTGTGCCTCTTTAGTGGTCCGTCATCGCTTATCTCGTTAAAAATTTCGACAGTTTTTTTCCTATATTGATATTTTGGTGACGAAGAAAATGGTGCCTTTACGTTAACGTCAAGAACAGAAAAGAATAGTTTAGCACTAACTGGAAGGCAATTCTCCTAATAAAATCTGATATTCGATCGCGTAAGCGGATGTTGTGCCATCGTCTACAATGAATTGTTTCTGAGGAATGTAAACATTACTACTGAGATTTTCGTTGAACAACTGCTTCGGCCTGAGACCACAATTCAAGAAAAAGTACCGAGAAGACATCATCAAATTATTTTCACGATACAACAGCGGCTGTTTAAGAACTCGTTGGGAGGACATTCCACATTCGCCTTATTCTTCTGATCTCACTCTCTCAGACTTCCCATTTCGCCCTCTATTAAACAACCTTCGAGGAATCTTCTTTAATAACGATGTGGCGCTCTGTTCGCGGACCTCTTCCGCGGGGGTTGAGCTACCCAGCAGGGGCGTCCATAGGTAGCGGATAAAGGGACGGTCAGGTTTCTTTTGGGGGACCTGATTAGTGGCAGTCATAAGCGGGTTGGATAAGTCTAAAAACTTCCTAATTCTTATCGGAAACTGTCATTGCAGATCAGATCTCCCAAGCTACGGTGTAAGGCAACGTGCTTAGAGCTGAATGACCACTGGGGTATATGTGGTCTCAAACGTTCCACT
Organism: Melolontha melolontha; assembly: GCA_935421215.2. Classification (NCBI taxonomy): domain Eukaryota; kingdom Metazoa; phylum Arthropoda; class Insecta; order Coleoptera; family Scarabaeidae; genus Melolontha; species Melolontha melolontha. The sequence continues at coordinate 204,931,508 of OW285236.1, read as the reverse complement.
GGCGGCACTAGGCGGCACCACCTTGTATTTACGCCTTGTGTTCGTAATGAAAGCTCTGCGGAATTGACTTCATACTTCTTCCATACTCGTGGGAATTCAATGAACCGAGATAAAAAACAAAAATTTAAGAAGATGGAGTCTGAAAAGAATCCAAAACCTAAGGAGTCTATAGATACTATTCTATGCCTTACACAGTTTTCCCAAGTATTTGTATCACACTGTTCTAATGATTCACCCCATACAACTAAGATTTTTTCATCCCCGTAACCATCCCGGCCATTTACTTTTATTGCAATACCCCTTTGCTGACTCCCAAATTAGTTCAATTGCATTAAAATCACAATTTTTATGGAAGTAGTCTCAACGCTTCGCGGCCCTCTTTCTGTAATATTTCATCAATAGCATATTTTTTATCAGGCGTATTGCTTTTAACTATATCTAGAACTTCATATTTCATCGAATTATTTGGAAATATTATCTTATTGTTTGTTAACCAATCTATAATATCTTGCTTTCTTGATGAAGTATTAGGTACTTTATTAATAACAACACTATGATATGGAGCGTTAGCAATTATAATAATTAAATTTGTTGCTATATTTGGCATAAGTTGAGCTATAACCCATTCATAAATTTTTTTGCTATTCATTTCAGCATGATAGTCTGCAGTTTTCGTTTTTGATGAAAATGTTAAGCTAGCACCATTTATAGAACCCTTGTCTCTACCAGCATGGACAATGACATAACGTTTGCCATCATAACCTTCAGGCTTTTGTAGACTTGTCTTGCCAAGATTTTCCCCTAACTCTCTTGGAATAAATTCATGTTTCATCCTGAAATACAACTGGCTTTGACGAATTTGACAACAAATTGTCTATACACTTCTTTTTTAATTTAAAGCCAATGGCATGTAACAAAGTACTCAAAGACGCTGAATATAAATAAATGATTTCCCTGTTTTTCAGTTCTTCTTTTAATGAATTTAAAGTAACATGTTTCTCTAAAACAATTATTTTGTAATAAGCTAATAAACAATATATTTTAGTAATATTTACTTTCTTTATACATGTTGTAAAGGTTATTTCGTACTTCCATCTTAACAGACTTTCGAAGATCTCTAATTTTTTATTTAGATCAAGATCTCTTTTTTACTTGGAGAGGTAAGAATTGGGTTTTGGGCCTTCCGCTGTTTAATTGCATAAACTGTTGACCGTGATATATGAAGAGCATCACTGACTCTCTGAAACACATATATTTTAAATGTAACAATGGACGTATGTATTAGAGAGCATACCTCATAAACAACACTTATTGATAATAAAGGACTACCGTTTTCTTTCTCTTTCTCAAAATAATTCAAAACGTTTCAAATTTAGTGAGGTTTTACCCACTCAAGTATGTTTCAAATTATGTTGTCATATACACATTCGACTCACGCCGACAAGTAGTGAAGACACGAGAATACAGTTTTTTATAGATACGGTGGTTACCGACTATAAAAAACACGTCTAGTTCGGCTGTTATTATGTAGACAGCGCTGAATATTCCTTCACGCTCTGTCTGAATAATTTCGGCTAGATATTAACGTAGTTATGTTTGTTTTGAATGTGTCTCTTTTCCAACAGGGGCGTACCGACGAACATGTAGAAATGTGAAATACGTATCTACGTCTTTGGAGAAGATACATTCAAAAATACATAAATGAACTTGTATTGTGTTCTTCACACCCCATTTTTAATAATATTTTTTATATTATTAAAAATACTTTTGTATGAAACATTTATGTTAACCTCCATTTAATTTATTATTTTTATTTTTAATAACTTACCGAAAACTTTGTTCTCAGAAGAATAGTTTTTTGTAATATTTAGATGGAATATAGTAAAAGCAAAGAAAAACCAAACAGAAAAATGCAATCATTACAAATGACTAAAAAGACAATTTGATTTGGGCAGTTGTACGTTTTCTGTCCGTGTCTATCAAAGATTGTGTCTAAGTTTTGTTATTGTAAGGGTTCAATAACCTGGTACATATGTCAAGTAAATTTTTAATGATCATATATTAAAAGAACATATAAGATGTGTCCTTTACGGGCATTTAAGTTACAATCTTTAATCGAAAAATTATATCGAGCGTAACGTAACGATCGACAACTGAACGATACTTAAAGAGATATAGATAATACGAAACTATATTGTGATAATATTTATGATATATTCAGTCGTACAGTAGGTTAACAAAATTTCTTTAAATATCTTTGTCATTTTCATTTCTCGTTTATGAGGGGGAATTTTGGGAAAATATTTTGAGTTTGTATTCTATATAATTTAATATTTATATTTTTCATTCGTTGTTTTTTTATTTCAAGAACACCCGATATACAAATAAAATTTTAAATTCTTGTTAAAAGTAGTTAATATTTTGGCAATGGGTAAAAATATAGGAAAAAAATAAAGTTAACCCTTATCCATTATTTGTTGGCTGTAGGTGTGTTAGTGAAATAGTATAATTTGCCTACTTTATTCGGGCATATATAACTCCTAGGCTTTACGTCTAATGTTGTATCAATATTTCAATGCTAATGTTTATCATACTGCAGTTCAAAATATAAGTTCATAAATGTGTGCATAACATAAGTCCTCTATCTTTTCTGTAAATAACGGTGCAATTAAGGTTTAAATAATATTTTGTGTTATACCACTGAGTTCCTTGCGTCATTGGCTGTTTAGTGATATAACCTTTGTGGAACTAGATCCTTGCGTTAAATAGATATTTATATGAATTTATTAACATCACCTTGTGTTTAATGTAAGTTTACTATGACAAAAATATTTTTGTATATTTTCTTATATACCGTACATGTTTAAGGCGGGAAAGACAGACAGTGGCTTTTGTGTATGTGTATATGTTCACATATATGTATTTGTGTGAACGTGTGTATGTATGTACATATACAGATATCAAAATATATTAATTTATCTATGTATATATTTTAAGTTGAATTAATTAATTTGCTATATCAATTGTTACTTTGCTTTATTGCCTCTGCCTTATTCCTTTTCAGTGGCCTGATATTCTTTTGAGGTGAGTCACCGCGACAGAGGTGCAAAAGAGTTTATCCTTTTTCTAATCCTTGTTTTATTAAACGTTTTAGTAAGACGCTTTTCTTTTATTGCTGATCTAAAAAGGGGGAAGTACGTAGGCTTCTGGCGTGTTATATTTGTAAACAAAAATTGTTTGATAGATCGCATCAGTATTAGTGCCGATTTAAGCTGGTCCTGTGGTGCATGCTACAAAATTTAATGGTGATCTTAATAGTCTAAAGGCTACTATTTTTAATATACAACAGGAAATAGCTTCTTTAAGAAAGTCTTTTGGTGCATCTAATGTGCTCTTTTTTTAATTCTTCCTTTATTCTTGAAGTTAATAAAATTGAAATCCGCATCTCAAAAAGCCAACAGACTGATAAGGTCTACAAGCAGTACAGAAAGTTCTCACCTTCCTAAATATAAAACTCGCATAAAAAACTCATATGTACTAAGAAGCAAAATCAAAGATTTTACTTTAACGTCTAACACAAAACTCATTTCTTTGATGTCCAAAATTTATTCCCTAGTATCCCTCCAGAAAAAACGGTTATTTTAGTAAAAGATCCATAAAAATAATGTAAACTCAATAATTATTAAAGAAATTCTTGATTTATTAAATATATTGCTTGTGGATTTTTCATCAGAAAAATACTGAAAATTACGCGATAAATTTGAATGTTTAAAAATGTACATTTATATGTGAAATGACTGTATATGATAAATTTTGCGAGGGGTAACTAGAGGGAAAAACTGGTTATCCGGTGTGGATTTGATGTGAAAGTCGAGGTCAATCTGGGAGACGACTTTAGGCCATTGAACGAAGAGGTGCGAGTTTCGTGATATATTTTAAATATTTAATTATTTCGGTTTTTGAATTAATTGCAGTGATTTATAGTTGTTATTTAGATATTAAATTTCCCGATATTTTGATGATTAAATTGCTTTAGCGCCTTTTCGTGAAAGTCTCCATTAATCTTGTAAGTAAAATAAAATTTTTATGACGTCATAATTATCATAATTATATTTCTATTTTATTAAAGCTAGTAGATAAGAGATTTAATTATTAGGCATACAAATAATACAGCTTGCATTAAAATTCTTCGTTATAATTTTATAGATGAAAATTTGTTCGATTGGATTCAGTTTTTTTTGTGTGTCAAGGCACATGCGTAGTTTTTGTTCGCGTATCAGTATCTGATTATACAGTGTGGTTTTCTTTGAAGAATCTACTATAAAGCTTGATTATTTTTAGATAAGTTTTGTTCGGAGTCATTAAGGAGGATGTTTTCCATTCATTTAGCGGTCAATTGTCAATGAATGTTTTTATCTTCAGTATCTCTGTTATATGATACAGCATCTTTATACTTTGTAAAGATATATTTTTTATTTGTTTTATTTTTATGTTAATACATAAAATATTTATTTTAATTTTACCTGCGTTTGTTTTATTTACTCATTCCAATATTGTTAATTAATTCATACCTATATAAAAGAATATATTTAAAAGAAACCTAAAGAGAGATTAGTTCAAATTTACTTATATAATAATAACATTTTTGTGTACAAGTGTACTGGTGATCAACTCATATTTTAGACACGTCTTTCCTAAGTGGAACCCGAGAAGTTAGAGGTCTCAGATTTGAAAATTCACCGTCTGAGAAAACCTAGTTGGGAAAACTAGTTGTGGATTGTGGTGTGTTAAATTATCAACCCACTATTCATAGCAATATGTAACTAACAAAATTACTTTCAATTTAATGAAAACATATACACTTGCAAAGTGGGTAATCCCCTAAGTCCGTTATTAGTTGAGATTTTAATGGATCATCTTGAAAATTCTATTTCAAAAAATCCTCTTTTCCAAAATGTATTATTTTGATACAGATACGTGGACGATATATTACTAGGTTTCACAGGAACAAAGTGACAATTAAATTTATTATTTGTTTATATTAATACATTGCATCGTAGCTCTTTACAGGGAAAAACTGCAATCTTTGTCACTGCCTCCCTCTCCAGTAATAACTAGATGGGAGACATGTTTGGAAGCTACTAGTTTTTATGCAGAGAATTTCGATAGTTTAACAAAATTTCGTTGCATGTTTAAATGACGATGCACAGAGTATTTCTGAATGCAAGGAACTAACACAAATCCTACATTTAAAATATCAGTTGTATTTTCTTCGGGAACACTTTGGAAATTTGACAAAACTAATTGCTTAATTAGAAAATCAAAATCTCAAATTAAAGGATGGATTAACCACATTAGATGTAGCTATTAATAATTTGAAAAATATTCCAAGTGACTTCGGATGTGGCCTTCGGCAAAAGTTTGATGCAGTTTTTAATGGAAATCCAGATTTAATAACATTGCGGCAATTGTTTATTGGGACAATGCCTCAAAATCTAACTGCTAAATACGCTGAAATAAAAGAATATTCCCAGTATGCACCTGTAACCAGTTGCGATGTAGAAAGAATGTTTTCTATTTACAAGCATGTATTTAATTCAAAGAGAACAAATTTTACAGAAGAGAACCTTGCTAGTAAATATTAATACTCCTTTACTTAACTTGAACTATAAAACGAACAAATAAAAGTGTATTTCATAATTTGTAGCCGTATATATACCCGTTTTATTATTATAAGTATAGTTATATAAATAAAATTAAAAACTTTAAAAATACAAATGTTCATTAGTACGCTCGTGGGCAATGAGTCATCAACCTCTCGTGTCCGGGTCTCTATTTATTACTACCGCCATTTTACAAATTTGTCTGAAGCGCACAGGTCAGACAATCATGGTTTTCTGTTAAAGGTTTTCTTCCTCTATTTTGTTACTTTCTGCTATTATTATTTAATGCGACAAGTTATGTAATATCACATGTAGTAAGATTATATGTTTTTATCTACATCACTTCTCAGAAGCTTCACTATGATGTACAGTTCATAAATTAATAAGCTCAATTTTTTAAGCCTTCTAATCTATTTTTCAAAATTTTTCAAATCAATTTGTTATAATCTTTGCCCAATTGATAAATATTATTGAATGAAAGCTATTTTAGTCGGCGAATTAATTACAAGAGCTTTTTTATCGAATGTAAAATAACATTAAAAATTTGGATAACTAAGGAGGTTTATATAGAAGTATTACATCACAATAAATTAGTGTAGATCAAACTTGTTTCCAAAATTATTTTAATAAATAGTATAGCATGCTTATAACATAGATTAAAAGTATATTTTGCTTATAAAAACTTTCAAACATTGTCCTTTGGCTTCAATGAAATACCTTTTACAAAACTTAATCACATCGTATTAAATATTAAAATCTTTTTTTCCTTTGAGCATTTGTTGAATTTCTTCCAAAGTTTTGCCTTTTGTCTCGGGCACGATATAATACGAACTTATACAGCTAACAAAGCAACACATGCTAAAGAAGAAGAACGGAACCCACATTCCGAAACCAGACATCATTACTTGAAATAGTTTGGTAACAAGGCAAATATATATACCGAATACCATATTACTAACTGCTGTTGCGTGTCTCCGTATACTCGTTGAAAATATTTCTCCTAACATTAAAGTCGGCACTACTGCAAGGCCCATGGAAAATATTACTACGTACACTACAATTCCGAAAACGGGAAACCAATTTATAACTGATACATCGACAATTTCGTTTGATCGTAGATAAAAGTAGGCTGACTCGCAAAGTAATGCAACACCGCAGCCAAAACATGAGATGATCATGGATCTTTTTCTTCCTACTTTGTCACAGATTAGATTTCCAAAAATAGTTACAATAGCCAATATTCCAGACACGATCATGGACGCTGCTCCATTAGAAATATCGCTTCCAGCTTCCTGAAATATTAATTGAGAGTACACTACTAATGATCCAAAGCCGGAGAATTGTTGGAAAAGTCTGGACAAATTGGCTATCATAGCAGATTTTCTATTACTTTTAATTACCCATAAGTCTCTAAATCTGCCAGATTCGGACATCTGTCGGTTAACGTCAAGTATTAATTGCCTTAATTCGTCCGCTACGTCTTCACTATTTCGCAGTCTTTGTAAAGACTTCTTAGCACCCTCAATATTATTTATCATAATTAGATAATATGGTGTTTCTGGCATAAAAGCAAAAGTAGTAATAAACAAAATTGGAAACACCATCATGATAAAGGCTGTATTGGGGATACTAAAATAGAAACCAATACAATTTGACAGAAATTGACCTATGAATATAAACACTATCATAGTACTTCCTAATAAGCTTCGCACTTTTGGAGTTGTGACTTCTGCGATGTACACTGGTAACGTCGAGAATAAGCATGCATCTGATATTCCATAGAATATTCTTGAAACGTAAAAAACGTAGATACTTTGTGCGAAAGTTATCAGTATCCAAGATAACAGATGTAGTATGCCTATGGATAATAAGGTGTATTTTCGTCCAAATTGGTCGGCTAATTTACAAAAAACAGGCGTAGCAAATATCATTGCTATTGGTGGTATTACAGTAATATATGATGCTTCTTCAATGGAGAATTTGTAGTCTGATATTAGTTTTGGAATTGCAGGTGATGCAAATGCAAATACTGTTCCTCCAGCAAGTCCAGCAAGAGATGCTAGAAAAATAAAAAAAAGTGTTTGTTAAACATTTATTAAGTAACTAATGTATGTTTATGTTGAAATAATTTTAGATCGCTTGGCATTTGGTGTCAATTTGGTGTCTAATTTCCAACGTATGTTCAGCTAGTGCCGATTGTACCATAAACCAACACTTTCGCCCTAGACCGTCCAATACCGTGTCTCGACAAACTTCTGCCATTTCTAAAACCCACTCACTTTATATAGACTGTCCCGTAAAAAACGTCAACAATCATAATTCCGTTATTTATTGTCCGATTTTATTGAAACAAAAAGTAAATTTAATAACATCAAAAATACTACAAAATAGCAGTGTTTTATTTGTTTTCAGTTGTTTTCATTAATGTTAAACGATAGTCAACTTTTTTATATTAAATGGCAATTAAGTATCTGTCCATTCGATGTTTTGACTCACGTCATTAGTTGCGTGGCGTTATCACGGACATGGGAACTTGCAATATATGTATTTTCATTTTATTCAAAGCCCAATGGTTAAGCAAGGATAAAACACTGAAACGAAAATGTGGGATTGAGATAGACAGAGATAACACGCGGTCATCCGCCCGCCATAACACCCCTGTAGTGCTTTTCTAATTAAGTTTCTTTCTATCTAGCAAATGATTGATCTTTGCATAAAACAAAGAACTGTTTTTAATACATTTTCAGCAAGTAATCTTATCACTAAGTTATTTATTGGTTATAGGTTAAGAATTTACATTGATTACAGATATGCCTCGAAAACTTCTGAATTCCCAATCCCAGCAACTTGTGTTGAATATCTTGTACTTTTTTGAAAGAAAGAAACTAAATTAAGAACCTCTTATAAATATAAATACAGCTTTTGAAGTATTTATTATATTCTTCTTGAAAGTTATATATTGAATTGTTTGTTATTGTTTTGAAATAAACTAAATTAAAATGTCAAGTAATTTTTTTAGCAAAATACAAAAATTTTAGTGTATTGCTTACTTACAAAAGGTCTTGCATTTAGATATAGTTGCTCAAGATCAAACTCAGACATAGAAAAAAAGCATTTATTGAAACTAGATAAAAGCAGATGAAATTGTCAAAATTTTACACGGCATCTAAATATAAGCCTAAATAGAATAATGTTAAAACACTGCCATAGATTTATCAGTTCTTTTTCGTAACGAATAAACATCATAGGTTGTGCTAATTTTTACAATATGCAGGCTGAATTTTATTCCGTCTTATATTAGTGCCAATTAGTGCATCTTAAAATATTATTTGAAGGAGATTTGATCATTTTAAATCTGCCATGGTTCTTCTATACACAACCCCAGGTGCGCGGGAACATTATTTTGTTGATAAAATATTCTATTTAAATCTGCCAAAAGTAAGTCATCTATTCATCTAAAAAGTTTTGGAGATTTTCGTTTAATAAAGTGTGATATTTTTCTGATTTAGGCAAGCATCTATGAAACATGGCCCAATTAATTGATCGCTTAAAAAACCACACCAAACATTTACGCTGGAAAATTATTATCAATGACAAATTTCGGATTGTCTTAACTCCATTGTCGATGTATGTTTCTATTAAACATACCATTGTTGCTAAAAGTGCATTCATCAGACCAAATTACCATTCTGTAAAAATTCGGGTCGTTCTAATGCATTTAAATAAAAATGACAAAACGGTATTCTTCGGCCAGGTTGTTCTAATGGATGAACTTTTCGAAATATGTACGGTTTCATTTTGTTTTTTCTTAAAATACCATGGACTGTAGTTTTTGATACCCTAATAGTATGTGCAATTTCGTGAATTTTCTTGTGCTGCAAGAAGAACGTCTAATTTCATATCTTCGGAGAATTTACGTTAATGTGTTTTAGGTTTGTTAAATTATTCATAATTTCTTAAATTCGGTTCAATTCTCTGAAATATTTTCGAATCTGGAACTTCTCTGTCTGGAAAATGAACAATGTAGCGACGAACCGCTTGAAGACGATTTTTATTACATTAACTGATTGTGTTTTTTTGTGGTGGTAAAACGTTCAAACAGGATAATAAAGAAGGATTTAATAAACTCACACTGACACTTACTGACGTTTATCGCATTTTTGTTATTTCATGGCACACTCGAAAATTTATAAATAATGGAAGACAAAGATGAAATTTATTGTGTTTTATTATTTTTTTTTCACTAAACGTTTATCAAAAATATACATGTTATACATGGTTGAATTCAGAAAAAAAATCCAATTCGAATATAACTAAAAATATATATGTTGCCAATAGTTGACAATCGTTTGACATTAATGAAAACAAATAAAAGACTACTATTTTGTAGTATTTTTGATGCTATTAAATTTACTTTTTGTTTCAATAAAATCAGACAATAAATAACGGAATTATGATTGTTGGCTTTTTTACGGGATAGTCTGTATACAAGGCGTTACCGACTATATTACCAAAATCCTTATCATACCGAACATCAAAACAATCTTCAAATCCCACACCAAAATATCGGCCTCCTTTTCTGTTAAGGATTGCAGTCATCTAAAAGCCCCTGGTGTTTACAGCATTCTATGCTCATGTAACAGTGTATATATCGGTAAGATAAATATTCGGTGAGCCCTCGTGTTGCGGGACACGATTATTGTACTAGATGGCCGCGCGCAACCGCGTCTGCTCTAGCTGAATATAAGTTGGAACTTGGACACCAAATTAAACTTCAATCTGGGCAGATTCTATCTCGCAACCCTTATTACTTTAATCGTAAAATACGTGAATCAATAAGGATGCTCAAGCATTCCAATAATAACAACGTCGATGACGACTATCCTCTACACCAGGGGTCGGCAACCTGCGGCCCGCGGGCCGCATGCGGCCCTTTGCAAATTTTTGCGCGGCCCGCCAAAGCACCAATATAATTTTAGGAAAAATCAACAAACTTAGAGTGTGAGCGTGCCGAAATGTGGCCGGTGACAAAAATGCGCGCTAACAGAAGCATAGTGGGAAACCTATTTTACTGCGTAAGTTTAATCCCCACTCCCCAGCGAATACGACGGCTCGCTTAGCAAGTGTAGCATTCTTTCATTTCGCCAGTTTGCTACTGTATGTTCATATGTGCATTTTGCACATAAACACGTTCATATTGACAACCGTATGACGTTTCACTACAATAGGTAATGAGAAATACATGTTATTTTTAATTTATTGGTAAAATAATTCATATTTTATCGTAGGAAAAATGAATAAAATACCAAAGAAAAGAAAAATTAATGAGGAAAACCGCGAATTTAATGAAAAGTGGACTTTCGATTATTTCTTTATTAATAATTACAATAAAGCACTATGCTTAATTAGCAAAGAATCTATAAGCGTATTCAAAGAATTTAATTTGCGTCGCCACTAAGACACGAAACACAAAAGTGAATATGATAAATTTGAATCTCAATTCAGACAAAATAAAATTGATTCTTTACAAAACTCATTAGAAGCACAACAAAACGTTTTTCAAAAATGAAGGGACAAAGTTCAGCATTGGTCAAAACGTCCTTACATATTTCGAAATTAATTGCTGAACATAACAAACCATTTACGGATGGAGAGTTCATTAAAAAATGTATTTTGGGTGCTGTTAACGAAATTTGTCCGGAAAAAATTAAAAAATTTGAAGATATTAGTTTGTCTGCACGTACAGTAGTTCGACGTATTGAAAATATATCAACTAATATGTTTAATAAATTAAAAGAAAATTCTTCATAATTTGAGTATTTTTCACAAACATTTTATGAAAGCAACGATATAACTAGCACCGCTCAATTGTTTATTTTTATCCGTGGAATTGATAAACAATTTTGTGTAACAGAAGAACTTGCTGCATTAAAAAGCCTCCATGGGAATACAAGAGGTGAAGATATATTTTTGCAACTATTAGATGTTTTCAATATGTACTATCTCAAAATTAAAAAATGTGACAACTGACGGTGCAAACAACATGACGGGTCACAATACTGGTTTGGTAGGCATGATTAATAAAAAATTGAAAGAATTAAATATTACACAGCCTCCTCTACAACTCCATTGTATTATCCATCAACATGCACTTTGCGCAAAAGTTGTAAATTTGAAAAATGTTATGAATATTGTCGCAAAGTCCATCAATTATATTCGCAAAAACGGTATTAACCATCGAACATTCCGGAATTTCTTAAATGAAATTGACGCAGAATATGAAGACATTATTTATTTTTCTGAAGTAAGATGGCTCAGCCGTGGGAAAGTTTTAAAAAGATTTTTCGAGTTGATAGACGAGATTGAAATGTTTTTGACAGAAAACGAAAATAGTATACCAGAATTATCGAATTTTAAATGGATAAGCGAGTTAGCTTTTCTTGTGGACATTACAACTTACCTCAATAAATTAAACATAACACTACAAGGCAAAGGAAAGTTAATCAACGAGCTACATATTTACAGAAATCAAAAGTTTCCAGCTTCAAATAAAATTGTTTATTTCTCAACTTGAAAAGAATAATTATTGTCATTTTCCTACTTTGCAATCGTTTTTAACCAAAAACGACAAACAGTGTCCTTCGAATATTTTTATTGAGTCACTAAAAGTACTAGATGAAAATTTTCGTCATCGGTTTCAAGATTTTTATGCAAAAGAAATGGGCATATTAATATTTGAAAATCCTTTAAAATTTGATATTGTAAAAGCATCAGACAATTTACTACTAGAGTTAATTGATTTGCAATCTAACAATGTATATAAATATAATTTTGATGAAAATAATTGAATTGCATTTTATTCAAATCTACCAAAAAATAAATTTCCCAATTTAAGAGATTTTGCAAAATCAATGATTTATATTTTTTCAAGCACCTATTTATGCGAACAAACATTTTCAGGAATGAATTTCATAAAATCAAAATATAGAACGAGGTTGACGGATGAAAATTTACAAAACTTGTTGAGGATTTCAGTATCCCAAACACAACCGGACCTAAATGAATTATCAAACAATATCCAAGAACAAAAAGCGCATTGAATTTTAATGAATGAATAAAATGAAAGATAAACTATTTTCCTTAATATTTTATATATTTTATATTTACATATTTATACATATTGCTATGGATTTTTCCCCAATAAATAGTAAAAATTTATTTAAAAATGAATGTAATATTATTTTGGATATATGTGTATATCCGTATGTATTAATGTGTAAGAAAAACTGTATTTGTTTATGCGAAGCCTACGTGCTTGATGATTTGACCTTTAGACACAAGTTAACAGTTGACGAGAGCGTACATTTTTATTTAAGATAGATAATTATCTATTGAAAGTTGAATTCGGGTTGTTTTTGATTTAAATAGTTGATGTGATTGTATTTCAATTTCCAGTATATATTTTACGAGTTTGTTAGTCTCGTAATTTTGTTTTATTATATTTTATAACGATTCTCGTTAATGTGTCTCACATTATATTTTTTTTTATGTAAGTAAAAATATATATATTTTTTAAAAGATATCTTATTATATTTAAAACAGTTGAATATTGTATTTCATTTGTATTTAATATTGTTGTATTGAGATTTAGTCTTAGTTAATTGATTTAGATAACAAAGAGGATTTTTAACATTTCTAAGTAAAAAACAGTAAATGTAAAATTTTATACGTTGAGATTTCAAGGGCATTTTTTCTTGGACATGTAAGTGGACATGTTTTTAGAGTTTTGTTCGAGCTGTCAAGTTTGTTTATTTATATTGTTCTCTGGGGAGAAATTAGAAATATTCTTTGTGATTTAGTTTATTTTTAAGTTTCAAATGAAACAGACATGCAATATACATATCTGTAACTGTACACATGGACAATACACAGTTACAGTTACAGCTGCAGTTATATTGCATGTCTGTTTCATTTGTAACAAATGCGTTATACGTGCATAACGTATAGATATACTTAAAACCTTTTTGTATATTTTTAAGTTGTGCGGTATTCACTTAGGTTTTATGAATGCACGTAGCTGTCATTTCCGTGCGTTATTTTTACCTTTTAAAATATTGTTTAATGATGCAATATTAATCTTTATACTCTATAAAGATTGTTTTTTTTCTTTTCTTTTGATTTTGTATTAAATTTTCATTTTAAATTTATATTGTGATCTTTAATTTAATCATCCTTTCATTACGAGTTTTATAAGTAACTTAAAGATATTATAATTATTACATTTGTCAATACTCTTTTACTGGCGCCTTAAAAATTTTGTAGAAGAGTCAACCACGTTTCCGATTGGAACCCTGAGAAGAAAGCAGTCCCATTTTTTGGAAATAAACCGACTGAATGTCCTATCTGGATAGATTTGTCGTGAACGGTGGTATAGTAAATATAAAAAACACAGTTCATATCAATATGTAATTGGAATTGTATTTTCTTTTTTTTCCCTTTTAAGAATTGTAAAAATTTTGGTCTCTGACATTATTGTTATTATAGCATGTCAATAAAAAATAAATTTTTTCTATATTTATTTTTAATAATATTTATACTCGTATATGACATAAAAGCACTATTTAAGTTACATTTGAATGTGCGGCCCGCATAAAAAATTTTATTTTGAAAATGGCCCGCCGTCCGAAAAAGGTTGCCGACCCCTGCTCTACACAATACCTGGCAAACCTTTCTATATCAAAAACAACCGTAACCCTGACGCTCCAGTGACCTGGAATAACAGTTCTTATATAACAAAATCCCAAACTGACAAACTGTATGTTTCAGTGCAGCAATAGTTTCAGCAGCCCTGAATTTGTCCCCTGAAACAGTGAGCAAAGTAATTGTGGACAACGATCGCGAAAGACTACAAGGCAGATGGTTCCAGAAGCATACCATCATTCCTTTTAGTGGTAGTATTCTAATGAGAGAAAGGAATTGACGAAATACGAAGCTTGTCCGGAAATTAAGTACCGTTTTGAAAAAAAGAACTCATAAAATCATTTTATTCAACATAGTTTCAACATCATTATTTAGACAGTTGTCATGGCAGAAAACAAATTTTTCTATACCCTCCTCATAGAAAGATGCCGCCAGTGAAAACAGCCACTGCAGAACACCGTTTTCTACGTCGTTATCGTTGTCAAAGCACCTTCAGTCAAAATCACGCTTTAATTTCAAGAATAAGTTGTAGTCAGAAGGTACGAGATCAGGGCTGTACAGCGGGTGATCGAACTGCTTCCAACCGAATTGTTCAATGTGTGAGTGTCTCCACTGCATCGACTGCTGTTTTGATTCTGGAGTGACAATCCAAGTTTCATCACCGGTTACAATACTGTTTAGGAATTCATCTCCCTCAACACTGTATCGGGTAAGAAATGTCAAGTCACTGCCAAGTCGCTTCATTTTGTGAACATCCGTAAGCATTTTCGGAACCCAATGGGAACACATTTTTCGATATATCCGATTTGTGACAACCTCATGCCAAGCAAATTTTTGGAAACTCATCACTAAGCATTTTTATTGTGAACCGTCTGTTTTCACAAATTTTCTCATTCACTTTTTCAACCAAACCTTCACTGACAGCAGAAGGCCGTCCAGTCCGTGTTTCGCCATGAACATTGGTTTGTCCATCATTGAATTGTCTAACCCACTTTCTCACCATTCCATCTGTCATTACATTTTCACCATAGGCCTCTACAAGTTGACGATAAATTTCAGCTGGCTTAATATTTCTTGCGTTAAAAAACCGTATTACAGAATGCACTTCATAGTCGGAGGGCTCAGGAATTGTCTTAAACATTTTGAACGATCACTAACCAATGTAAATGCAACATAATCCGGCAGTAATGGCATCAGCGGAAAGACTATGAATCAGAGAGACACTTGTGCATGCGCGGAACTACGACAATAGTGCTGTGGTGGCGGTAGAATGAAACGGTACTTTGTTTCCGGACAAAATTCAGGAAGAATATTTAAGAATCATTATAATCATTCTAACCGAAAAATGATGCATAAAAAATTAGTTAAAGATAGCAAATTAAAATATTATTATTGAAAGAATGAATAGCACGAAAACTAAATTAAATAGTTAAGGAAATTAATAAATTCCGTAAAAAATGTACTTAAAAGCAATCCCATACAAAATATGGCGACTCAGGTAATAATTTCTGACATAAAATCTTAAGTAGATATATCTAAATGTACACGAAAACTAAAAAATAATAAATTTTGTGAGATAGATGCAGTTTTTTATAAAAAAAAAGTTGTTTTGATGTTTTGGTTTAGTAAATATTTTTTTATGTGTTTGAACGAATTTATACCAGGGTTGTCTTCTATATTTTACATATAGAGCTGGAATAAAACAGTAAATAGCTTTCAAAGACTTTCTTGTTTTTCGAAGTATTCTCCACGAAGATTAATGCACTTTTGCTTCCGCTCGAACCAACTCTGGAAGCAGTTATTCCACTTATTTGTTGGTACAGTCAAAATTGCGTTTTCGAAGACATCGACTGCTTCTTCTGACGACTGGAACCTTTGACCACGCAGTCCGTCCTCGATTTTCGGAAAAGTAAAGAAATCATTGGCACTTTACGGAGGATTATCTAACAATTCGACGTTTTGTTGCATTGAAAATTCAATTGTCTTGCGAGCTGTGTACGAACTTGCATTGTATTTGTGGAGAACGAATCGTCATTGTGGGCTGGTTTCTCGGAGCGCAGCAATGACATGCGACAAACAAATGGTTCTATTCCAATCCACAGTAACTCTACTTTGATCTTGTAGACAAATTGTTGCTACATGACCTGCTTTCGAGTCAAATATCACGACCATCTTTTTGGAGACACTTCGAGAACGGATTACTTTTGTTGGATTTTCTTCAGCTTAGGACGCCCATGTAATGGGACACATTACGCTCATCTTATTTCAAAGCAGTTATATCCATTTGTAAAATTTTAAAAAATATTAAAATTAATTTATTTAAACTAAAAAAGTCACATTGTATAAATTTTAATGCTTTTCCCGCCATTAAATATTATTGCAGAACATTTCGCAATAATATTATACACGTATTTCGATCAGTTCCTTCTATGCTAAATCATCATTTTGTATAATTAACTATGTACAGTTAGCAATACATAAACTCTATCAAAGTAATCCTGTGTCACATACACGAATCGTTAGAATCACTGTATTGCATCATCTACGAAACCAGTATGATCAAGAACTTTATAAGAAAGCCGAGGAATCACCAAGAGAAAACCGAAGCTCGGACGCATCAAGGAAAGCGAAACGAGGCACTTGGCTCAAGGGAGTCAAACGAGCCAAACGCGCTACCCTTAACGTTATAATAAAGTTAGGGAATACTGCAATAAAAGGACTCGACTAAAGGCAGTCAAACGAGTCAAACGTGATACCCCTTAACGTGATAATAAAGTGAGGGAATACTGCAATAAAAGTACTTGGCTCAAGTCAGTAAAAACGAGTCAAACGAGCGACCCTATAAGCAAGCGTAAGAAAGGGTTAACCGCATTTTGTGTACTTAAGTACAATAAGTACACAGTGTAGTAAAAGTATCACTTGCATAAAAGTGCAGTCATTAGTTAAAAGTGAATCCCACCCTTAATTACATCAGGGCTCTTGTCCGGAATACCCGGCACCCTGAAGCGTGAAGAAACAGTGTTAATACAGTGCACAAGTGCATCACTCCGGAAGCACCGAGTCAACGATAAAGTGAAATGGCCATTAGTGCTGCGATGAAAGGTTAGTTTTTATAAATACTGTTTATAAATCTAATCAGACTAAACAGTTTAAATCTGTGTTAAATTTACGGTATCTCGCCCCATATGTATATTAGTATTTAGTAAACTTTTCAGAATAACCCTAAGTAAATTTGTAATTAATCAGATGTAAATTAACAAGCTTTATTTATCAATATAAGTACATTTAGTAATCATTTGTTCTTTTATTTCAATTCATGTAATCTAATCTTTACTGGAAAAGCATATTAAACAAAAGAAATTGATCGAAACAATTATTAAGTAGAAAAAGAGGGATTCATTATTTTTTCACCTTAGTTTTCAAACACGCTTTGAGAGAGAAAGGCGTAAGTCGCATTTCGACTTACCCGTTTTATTTAGAGTCTTTTTCTATATCTCTCCGCTATTTTTAGCTAACCGGCAATTATAAAAGTACAATTATAACTTAGAGGGGGGTAACCCTCTTGGCGCCCGACAAAAACAGTAATTGAAAAGTCAATTACTTAATATTCAACTTTAATCTATATCTCAATATTTAGGATAACTGCGGCAATTAAGTAGTTTAAAGACAAAGTTATCGTTTGGACAGCACCCTCGAATCCCTCGAAGCCCAGGACATTATTAATATAACGAACAAATGTTAAAGGGTAATGAGAACTGTTACACCCAAAGAGACGACTGGCGTTTATTTTCTGCCTATTTTCGTATGAGTAAACCAAAAATTTTTTTTAGAGTTTCCTGCGTTGAAGCGGTATAAAGTTTTTTGACACCAATTCACCCTAGTTGTTTTCTGTTCTTCGGTCAACAGATGCGCTATCCAACGGGAAATTTTTGTTTAATTGAGGTGTTTGAAATCCCCAATTTCGAAATATGTCACATGTCTATCTGCGCACAGCATCGACTTTTTCGAGTTACTGCCGTTTTTGGTGCACTTGCTCTTGGATCGTCGCTAAGCCTAATCCGTCCACGTTTGAATTCTCCATACCAACGAGAAATTGTTGACGGATGTGGCGCTTCATTACCGAAAACAGAAACCAACTCGGTGGGGCATTCTTGTTGAGATAATTGTCTTCGAAAATTATAAAAAAATGTGCAAAAATTTTCACGGTTTAATTCCATTTTTTTGACTAACTTGTCCACTTTGACACTTCGTTGAAGCTACAACAGTACACGTATCGCATTGAACTTTGAATTTAGGCTGGCTGAAGATGGAAGTTAATTTTTAGTACTGACGTTTGATTAGTGGTGCCCTCTATGTCCAAGAATGCAAAACATAAAACACATCCCTCGTGTTGTATTAGAAAAAAGGTGACACCAAAAGTTTTTACAAGATAGCGTTAGACATCAACGTATGTGAGTGCCATAAATACAATAATATGATGCTGAGAATACCATATTTTAAATCACAGTTGACTGAGAAAACGACAAAATATTTTTAGCTGTGAAGTGCGTTTAAAGAAAACTAATTTAACAAAACGAGTGTTAAGTTTAAGGAGGAGATTTTCCATGCACCGATTGCGATCATTCTAAAAAAAAATATTGACCGCCTGCAGTCTACTTTTACAAATTTGACCAATGGATTCGATACAAGAAGATTTTCTACATATCGATTGCAATTATACTAAAAAAAATGAATTAAAAGCCCACGGCTTACTTTTAAAAATTTGACATAAAGCGCTTAACAGAAGAAGATCTTCTACGGATCGATTGTGATCACACCGAAAAGAATAGTGCATTGAAAGCCTGTGGTTTGCTTTTAGGCGAAATGCAACACAAATGACGTGGAAACTTAAATGCGAACGCGTACTCCTCAGTGACGATTTAGGTAAAGAACAACCAGCTGCGATGTCAGATTAGAAGGGTAGAAGAATAAATAAGAAATATACCAGTTTAGTTCAATTAATTTTCGTAGTTGCATTTATGTATGTGATTTTGCATTATCGTGATGAAACGCGATTTCTCGAATATTTTTCTGAATTGATTGAAGGAGTTTAGTCGCAATTGAACTGTATTTACTCACGGTTTTCTGATCGAGTCTCTAGAAAATTTCTGAAAAAGTTACACATGGTCGTGAAAGCCTACACTTATCGATTTTTATGAATTGTATACTTTGAATTGATTCGGATTTTTACTTGACAAAGATCCATAATTTAAAAGAGAAATAAAACTATTAGTTAAAATCTTCACTTCATTAATATTGTTCGTGAAACGTCAATTATGTCGCAAGCACAGTGGCTTCATCAGGTATAGTCTGTCCATGGGCAATAACAATTTGACTTAAAATAACAATAAAATAATAATTCTATTGTATAAATACTTTAGGCACCCTGCGGTGAAGGTCTAGAGAAATGCACAGTGGTTATAATATTGCCATAGAAACCAGAGAAGTATTAAATATTAATTTTTATTCTATTAGGACCAACAATAACGTTCCTCAGGTTTATTTGAATAACATGTAAATAATAATTTAGGTAGATATACATAGGTAGATGTATTAATCTTCTCCGGAATTTTCAATACTCGTTTCACAACCATCACTTAAATGAATCATAAATTCCTGATTCGTACATGTGCTTTGATAATGTTCATTTTCATGGCAGCTGAATGTTGGGTACAATTTCTCTCATTTTCCTGCGTGATATTCCGAGCAGCTTTACAAATTAGTTAATTGAGGGAAAGGGATGTTAATATTTAAAATACCATTAAATATTCTTTATTTATCACTTAAGTATTATTTGTTCATTTCACCTTGGATACGGTTACCATAAACACGGTCAACTCCTGTAGGCGTAATAACCGGGTATTATGGCTCATAACTAAAGACGGCAGACTATATGCCCGAACAGTAGCGTGATGTGGAGGGATCGAGTAGAGGCGTACGACGATCAATTCAGTTGCCGTCGAGACGTTGTAAGCGATACATTGTTAACACAATCGTGTTGAAAATGTCGGGAGTGCGTAGAAACAATGCATCGACTCGGTTGCATGCTAACGTAGTAAAGAAATTTTTACATCGGTTTCCCGATTTAATATATGACGGTACCGTAATGAAATGTTTAGTTTGTGAAACAACTTTATTAACTTGGAAAGCAAGTCAGTGCCAAAGACATATAAATAGTGACAAACATAAATCGAATAATAGTGGACGCAGATCATATAATAAATTTGTGTGTGATTTAACAATGATGTTAATTGCGACCAATATACCAATGCAGAAAGTGGAACACCCAATGTTTCGTCAGTTTTGGAAGAAATACAATCCTACGTGGAAGTTACCAGCAAGAAGTAGGCTACGGAATTACGTGCCGTCAGTGCGTGAGAGAATTGTAAATTGTACGAAAAATGCGGTAAAAAAAAATTCCTGTGGTTAACAGTAGACGAAACTACAGATATTGAAAAACAGTCCATCCTAGCCATTCTAGTACGGACGCTGACTCCGCAAGGACCTTCTCCTCCTTATTTACTAACCTGTAAACGAATGCAAGGGTGTACTGCCAGAGCGATATATGATGTATTAATAGAAACACTACACAAATTTGAGATTTTACCGAAGCAAGTGTTAATGTTAGTTACCGATGCTGCCAAGGTTATGTGTTCCACGGCAAACTTACTCAAAACGATTCAACCAAACCTACTGCATGTCACATGTTTGCTTCACGCTTTACACCTTGTAACAAACACTATATGTACAACTTATCCTGATGTGGATCAACTGATAGGACAAACGAAAGCGGTTTTTCTTAAATCTCCGAAAAGGATTCGGCTATTTCATTCGCTGTGTCCTGATATACCCGAGCCGCCGCAACCAATTATTATACGATGGGGTACTTGGTTAGAAGCCGCATTTTATTATTATAAACATTTTGAAAAAATTAAATCAGTGATTTTACAACTAGATGCCAAAGAAGCAGCTGCAATACGGCTCAGCCAGGTTCAATTTAACAATCCTCAAGTTGCAGCAAATTTAAAAATTATTTACGACAGTTACGTTCCAATACTGGACGCAATAAAAATTTACAGAACACTGCACTGTCCTTATCGGACTCATTAGCAATTATTGACCACGTAAAACTAGTGCTGCATATCCTTGAAAATGAAAAAAGTGATTGCGTCCGAAAAATTTAACAGTGTATTAGATAAAAATGTAGATTTTACAAAATTAGGGCAACTTTTTACCAATACTGAAGATCCGTTGTACAGATACAAAGAGCGCTTTAACTATGCAAATATAACATCTCTCAACGTCGAACAATCCTTCTCTGTATATAAACATATATATATATATATACGTCGCTACGTACGAACCTTTCCGAAACTAATACAGAAACATATATTATGGTGCAGTTTTTTCATCGCGCACATCCGCATTTTTTTGCAACAATGTAAACATGTTGGATAAGTTATTTATGTTTTTTCTTAACGTTTTGTATAGGGATTCGATATATTTATTTTTAAGTAAGCGCACTATTATTCTGCTCAACTCTCCACGCAACGCCACTGCTGGGGCACATAGTCTGCCGTCTTTACTCATAACGCTCAGTAATTTATTTAGTTTTTGATGTTGCGTGAGTATAAATAAGGCCTGCGAAGAAAGGATATACATTTTACAGAACTAATAATTTTAGTTTCTAACAAAGTCTAAGAAAGAAGGAAGACTTTAGCATTCTTTAATAGTTATTTATGCACCAGTGGGTATTATATTGCTTTGAGGTTGGCGTTAATTCAGCGCGAGGGCCTCTGATCCGAGGGATGAAAATCGACCGAGGACAATATAATTGCCATAGCGCCAGTAGTTCATATAAGATTTTATTTTTCACGAAAAGTGAATTTCTTAAGCGGAAAATTCAAATTACATTGGAGAAATTCCGAGACTTCTGTCAAGTGTCATGTTGTTGACAGTAAAAATGCATGGGAAAGGGAAAGGTGCATCTGTCGCAGGATACATAGAGGAAAGGATTTCTTCTAAGAATAGAGTATCCAGCATTATATTAAATTCTGTTACAGCATCAGATATATCCACGTTGGGTTGTCAATGTACTAGTGAAGATGTTTCCCTCCAAGAACTACAACAGACTTGGATAGCTGCGGATCACATAATTTTTCAGGACATTTCAAAAACTGCATTTTTAATTTTGCTAAACAGCATTAAAAATTTGATTCCTTAGAAATTGTCGAAAATAAATAACTATTAAGTTTTACATATTTTAAATGACAGTTGTTGACACTTTAATGTTTTCAAATTGTCGGTGTTTAGATACTCTTAATTTTATTAAAGAATGATAAAGTTTTGCTTCTTTTTTAGACTTTGTTAAAAACTAAAATTATTAATTCTGTAAAATGTATATCCTTCCTTCTCGGGCCCTATTTAAGCTCACACAACATTAAAAACTGTAAATAAATTACCCAGCGTTATGGGCCACAATGCCCGGTTATAACGCCCACGGGCGTTATGACCGTATTTATGGTAACCGTATCCTAGGTGAAATGAACAAATAATGCTTAAGTGGAAAATAAAATATTTGAATATTACAAATTATTCTTAAATTATAACAAACACAATGCTAAGCTAACGAATAATAAATAATTATAACACAACATTCATCTTATTAAATGTTCGAAAACATCCCCTCGATCAACATTCATCCCTCGGGCCAGAGGCCCTCAGGCTGAATTAACGCCGACCACAGAGCTATATAATATGGTGCATAAATTTAATTAAAACAGTTACAGGTATATGTTAAGTATTTCTTAAATTAGAATTCTATTTAAGAAAATCTAATTTCTCCTAATACGTTCATTGCCTTATTTATGTATTCTCGGCACCTGCAACACGAGCTAGTGGATAGTCTCCGATAATCCTTTTAAATCCTAAAAGGTCAAATCGTTATATTGATGGATAGACATACTAACTATACTTACTAGAGCACGTTTCAAACTAACATCGGTGTACATTAAAAATATAAAAAGAATAAAGTTAATATTATTTTACGTCTTTCAAATCTAAGAATTTAAAAAAATATGTTAAAATTTTTTTTAATTAAACTGAATGTGCACTTCTATTATCGTCCAAACGGTTGCTTTAAATGAATAAATTTAACAAAGTTATTTAAATCTAATCGATGATTAAGTCAAATTTATGATTGGTTTAATTTGTTATTTTCTAAGCTTTCTAGTAAATTTCATTTTGTGCCTTTATTTCCTAAATGTAGAATTTTAAAATCCTTATTGAATGTGTGGTTTTCTTCTAATAGACTACATATTCAATAGATCATTCATTATTCAAGGGCAAACATTTACAATGACGTAATAATATTATTAATAGGATTTTAAGATATATTTATGATAAGTGTAAGCTTTGCAAGCATGCACGATTTATATTTAAATTATAACTGTTAGCGCACCTGATGCAATACAATAATATAATTAATTATAGAATTTATTACATCATTTCCAAACAAATGTAATTCCTTTCATAACTGTCAGAAGCAATAGTAAAATACATTAGGTGTTATAAAATAGATTCGAGCGTGGTTCATTTTAGATAGTTTAAAATATTTTTAAAACAATATTAGATAAAAGAGTGCAGTTTAGAAAATAATGTATGTTTTATATATCCGTTATGTTTACATAACTTTATTTGCAGATAAATTATAATAAACTTATAATATTTAATGAAGAGAATTGTTATTGTGGTAATTATATGATTTAAGCCGATTGAGACAAATTTTAGCAAAATTTCATAAGAAGTTTATGATGAAACATACCAGAAAATAATGCAATAATTTGTGGAATGTCCTCATTCTTGCTAAATGCATTTCCATTGCGTTTCAAAATATTTATTTTATCCAACATTATAACGTATATTATACAAATTTTCACTTTACTATCAGATATTGATTCGATGGCACTATGGCTATACCAGCACTGCTAATTTTTTTCTTAATACAGCGTGCATTTTAAAAATAAATAATTTGAAGTTATGACTTTGCAATTCTTTATCACATGTATTTATTTTATCGCACAAGAAATAATACACATATACTACATATAGCCCTAAAGATGTAAAAATAGCCAACATATTTATGGTAGTTGCTGTTTTACATCGCTTTATTATATTTACACTTACACACTATACTGTCAAAACGTTAATCTCAATACTATGTACTTGGCTTTCATACTATTGTTAGTCTAAAAACCGCGGCTTTACTTTTCTTTGATTTTTTTTTGGAAACATTTCTTTGTCCATTTAAACAACCTTGACGCAAGTCTTTAAATATGCGAAAAATTATGTCATATTTAATATTAATATTATTAACATGTCTAGTGCACGTATAATGAATTACTTGTTAGAAAACTAAGAAATACCCTAAAACAATTATAACGTGTATTTTGTCTCAATAGGGAGAAATTCTGACATTATAACAGTTCATTTGACAAGTCATACCGTCATTTTATTCAGTATTGTTTGACATTTCATAATGCAAAAATTTACAGCCGAGCAGCGTCTAGAAATTGTGGAAATTTATTTCTAAAATCAGTGTTCAGTTAAAAATGTTCACCAAGCGCTTCGTCCAATTTACGGCATACATCATCGGCTAACTGCGACCACTATTTGCAACACAATTAAAAATTTTGCACTCAATTTACTTTTTTGAACTCCCGTCCACCAACAAGATTGCGTAGAGTGCGCACTCAAGAAAATGTCGTCGCCGTTGAGGCCAATATTGAGGATGATCCAAACTCAACGATTCGTCATCGTGTGCAAGAACTTGTCCTGGACCCATCGACTTTGTGGAAGATTTTGCGCAAGGATCTTGGCTTACATGCCTACAACATTAAATTGGTGCATGAATTGAAGCCAACCGACCATCATTTTCAACGTCAGTTCAGTAATTGCCCTCTTGGAACAGTTGGAACTCGATCCACTGTTTTATGGTCAAATTGAGATCAGTGATGAGGCTTACTTCTGACTGAGTTGCTTTGTGAATAAGCAAAATTATCGCATTTGGAGCGACACTAATCCACGGGTGACTTATCAATTATCGATGCACCCCGAAAAATGCACTATTTAGTGCGGTTTGTGGCGCGGTGGCATAATCGGGCCACACTTCTTCAAAAACGAAGAAAATCAAGCTGTCACCGACAATGCCAGCCAGTATAGTAGCATGTCCAACGATTTTTTATTCCCAAAGGTGCCCCAACATGGTCTGGAAAACCCTTGGCTTGAGCAGAACAGTGCCATATGGCGAAACCATCGATTTATTGAAGGAAGTGTTCGGTAAGATTATCTCCAAAAATGAACCTGCACACTGCTCTTCAAGATCATGTGATTTGACGCCTTTAGACTATTTTTTGTAGGGCTGTTTAAAGTCATTAGTCTACGCAAAGAAGCTAACAACTATTGTAGCCTTGGAAACCAACCTCGACCGCACCATTCGTAACATACGACCTCAAACGCTCAAAAAAACTAGTCTATAATTAGTGCTCCAGGATGACGAGCCTCAACCGCTCCCGTGATGGCCATATGCCCAAAATCATCTTCTATCATTAATATCATAACTATCTTACCGGTTTAAAAAAAAAAATTATAACACTTTTTTTTCAATTTATAATCTTACACCTCTTAAAAAAACACACTGTACGAAATAAAATAATCAACAATACGAGGGACAAGCTGAAATAATTGAGAATAAAAAACACGGTTAATATTTTCTAGGATTTATTTTAAATATATTCAAACTAATTCCCTTGAGCCATGATAACACTTGACCATTCTTTCTTTCCACTGTGTAAAAGCTCCTAACAAATTTTTCGGAATATCTTCAAAATAAACGTGAACTGCGGTATCAATGTTTTTTTCAGACAAAAATCTACTTCTTTTGTTCATCTAGCTTAATTATATTTACTAAGCCCATACTTCTGAAGAATACCCCATACATAACCTTTTTCATAGCTCGCTTCTTCTTAGTCATTGTAGGAGTTTCCTCGTCTTCGTGAATCCATACACGATTCTCTTGACGGGTAGGAAGGTGGTCGAAAAAGGGAATATAAGTTTCGTCACCTGTCACTATTTTGGAAGAAATTTGGCGCCTGCCATTATTTAAGAAATTTAAAGTTTCATGGCAAATTCTTACACGTTCTGCTTTTGTGATACGGTACAAAACAACTTACCACTTTTTTTAAATGCAGATGATCATGTATGCTTGTTTTAGCAGCTGAGGATCCAATCTTGAGTTGATGCTCTATTACAGCATAAGTGGCTTTATTGTCCTCTTTAATTACTTTTTAATAGCAGTTTTTTCGTCGGCAACAGCCGTAGGAGGACGCCCTGGTCCTTTTTGATGCTAAACATAATTCCTTTCGCGTTAAATTCCTTAGACTATCCGTAAATTGTAGCCAAGGAAGGTGCTTGTTCACTAAAAACTTAATCTAAACCCTCTTTCCACTCATAAGTGCTTAAACCTCTTTTAAAATCATAATAAATTGTGATTCGAAAGTGCTCTCTGGTTAATTCCGTTCTTTTACTTTTAAAAAATAAATAGCTGAATTATAACGAACATAACTTCAACAACAAAACGTCAAATGACAGATTAAAGAGTTGCTCTAAATAAACATTGTATGATTGTTTTTCACAGTCTACTAGATTTTTTTATTCTCAATAAATTCAGATTATTCCTCGTATTCTAGAGAAAGGGTTTAGATAATCACTTAAAGACACAAATGCTAAAGTTTCATCAAATGTACAGGTAAGAAATGTAAGGTGGCAATGTGGTGGCATGTAAGGTGCAAATGTAAGGTGGCCCAAAATGACCGAAGGGGTTTTAATTCCTTATAACTTTTTTATTATATTTTTTGTTGTTGTTGTTTTCAGTATTTTGTAAAGAAGACTTGAGGAATTTGAAATGGAACAGTACACAATTGAACAACGTGCCAAAATCGTTGAACTTTATTTCTCAAATCAACGATCCATTGTTTTGACTCAGCGTGCATATCGTCGTTATTTTAATGTGCGGGTTGGACGCTCAGAGTCAACAATAAAACGTCTGGTTGCAAATTTTCGAGAACAATGGGCAGTAGGGAACCTTCCTGGTGCCTGCAGACGAAGAACGGTGCACAAGGATGACAATTTTGATCGGGTACAGGAGAGTATTCGGGAAGATGGAGAAACATCAACCAGGGGAAGTTCGACACAACTTGGACTCTCAAGAGGGTCGCTGCAGAGAATTTTGCATACAATAAGAATGTTTCCATACAAAATTCAGCTTGTACAACAATTGAAACCGACAGATTACCAGCAACGACTTGATTATGCAATTTATTTTCGTCAAAAAGCAGAAGAAAATCATGATTTTATTCATAATTTAATTATGGGCGACGAAGCCCATTTCCAATTAAATGGGTTCGTTAATAGGCAAAACTGAAGGATATGGGCTACGGAAAATCCAAGAGTAGTTCAACAGCGAGAATTACACCCACTTAAGTGTACCGTTTGGTGCGGTGTTTCGTCGGAAAGGATAATTGGCCCATATTTTTTTGAAAATGAAGAAGGTGTCGCCGTTTGCATCACTGGTGTTAGATATCGGACAATGTTGGAAAATTTTTTAAGGCCAGCCGTGGAAAACCATCCGCAAGTATGGTTCCAACAGGATGGAGCCACAGCGCACACTGCGAGGGACACAATGGCTCTTTTACGCGGCATCTTTGGTGAACGAATTATTTCCCGTACAAGCGATTTTAATTGGCCTCCGCGTTCACCGGATTTAACCGCTTCAGACTGTTTCCTTTGGGGTTATTTGAAAGGAAAAGTCTATATTAATAAGCCTCGAACCATACAGCAATTAAAAAATAATATACGCGACGAAATTAACAACATAACACCTGAAGTTTTGCGAAAGGTTATGGAAAATGTCTTGGAAAGTGCACGAATATGCGAAGCAGAAAATGGCCACCACTTGCGAGATATAATTTTTCATAATAAAATTAAAAATATTCTCCATTAATATACTGTATTTAAAATTTAAAAAAATTAATAATTATGTCTTAAATAAGAAGTTATAATGAACTCAAACCCCTTGGGTCATTTTGGGCCACCCTGTATTATAGATGATTGCTTCTGGGCAATACCTGACAAATCCTTTTATCTCATAGTTCAAGTATTACGTAAGCACCAAAGGGGGGGCTCTGCTTTGCTTATTTTTGATGACATGGAGGACGGGCGGGGGGGGGGGGCTGACGCCCCTTATGTCAGCAATATTTATTTATTTACAGTTATGGATTCAAGTGCCTTGGACTGAGGACGATTAATTTAAATTTACCAAATAGAACAAAATAAATAGATATTTATTTATTAATAATATAATATTTAAATATGATGTTAATGATTTGCTTGAATAAATATTAAGTGTGCAGTAAATTCCTTTATAGTTTATAAATTGCTTATTTCATTGTGATAGACTTAATAATAACTATGATAGATAGTTGCTCATGAATAACAAAGATTTTGTAAAAATTATACCAATTCTTACAAAGCTTAGGAGGGCTCCAGTGGCCTGGCACAACTCCTATATAATCCCGTTCCAAAGTAACAGGCTTCCAGTTTCCGTGCAGCAAAAGCAGTTGCAATATCGGCCAAGAGAAAGCTGTGGTCAACACGCGGTGCCGGTTCAGAATCCCAGAGGCAACCATGAACAAGTCAAATTAATATATTGTAGACACTAAATATGTTTCAGCAAACTACAAGTATACCTTGATCAAGTATCAAGTAGATGAAATTTGAAATTGTATCTCTTTTACCAACCTGATGAAGGTAGAGTAAGGTGAAACATATGTGTAAAATATTATTTTACTTGTGTGTACACAATTTTTACGTATTAAAACTTTTTAATATTTGAGTTCTTCGTTACATTTGAAACCAGCATCACGTACTGTATATTAAATACAACCAAGTGTTCAATTGCCAATACAGTTTCTATAATAAAATAAAATTGATATATAGTAAAAGTGAGTTTTATTTGTATAAGTATCCCTACAGACTCACACCCTGTGGTTCAAAAATAAGTGCCAAACTCCAGCGCACAAACTACAGGGTGGCCCAAAATGACCGAAGGGGTTTTAATTCCTTATAACTTTTTTATTGTAATTTTTTTTTTTTTGTTTTCAGTATTTTGTAAAGAAGACTTGGGGAATTTAAAATGGAACAGTACACAATTGAACAACGTGCCAAAATCGTTGAACTTTATTTCTCAAATCAACGATCCATTGTTTTGACTCAGCGTGCATATCGTCGTTATTTTAATGTGCGGGTTGGACCCTCAGAGTCAACAATAAAGCGTCTGGTTGCAAATTTTCGAGAACAATGGGCAGTAGGGAACCTTCCTGGTGCCTGCAGACGAAGAACGGTGCACAAGGATGACAATTTTGATCGGGTACAGGAGAGTATTCGGGAAGAGGGAGAAACATCAACCAGGGGAAGTTCGACACAACTTGGCCTCTCAAGAGGGTCGCTGCAGAGAATTTTGCATACAATAAGAATGTTTCCATACAAAATTCAGCTTTTCCAACAATTGAAACCGACAGATTACCAGCAACGACTTGATTATGCAATTTATTTTCGTCAAATAGCAGAGAAAATCATGATTTTATTCATAATTTAATTATGAGCGACGAAGCCCATTTCCAATTAAATGGGTTCGTTAATAGGCAAAACTGCAGGATATGGGCTACGGAAAATCCAAGAGTAGTTCAACAGCAAGAATTACACCCACTTAAGTGTACCGTTTGGTGCGGTGTTTCGTTGGAAAGGATAATTGGCCCATATTTTTTTGAAAATGAACACGGTGTCGCCGTTTCCATCACTGGTGTTAGATATCGGACAATGTTGGAAAATTTTTTAAGGTCAGCCGTGGAAAACCATCCGCAAGTATGGTTCCAACAGGATGGAGCCACAGCGCACACTGCGAGGAACACAATGGCTCTTTTACGCGACATCTTTGGTGAACGAATTATTTCCCCTACAAGCGATTTTAATTGGCCTCCGCGTTCACCGGATTTAACCGCTTCAGACTGTTTCCTTTGGGGTTATTTGAAAGGAAAAGTCTATATTAATAAGCCTCGAACCATACAGCAATTAAAAAATAATATACGCGACGAAATTAACAACATAACACCTGAAGTTTTGCGAAAGGTTATGGAAAATATTTTGGAAAGAGCACGAATATGCGAAGCAGAAAATGGCCACCACTTGCGAGATATAATTTTTCATAATTAAATTAAAAATACTCTCCATTAATATACTGTATTTAAAATTAAGAAAATTTAATAATTATGTCTTAAATAAGGAGTTATAATGAACTCAAACCCCTTCGGTCATTTTGGGCCAGCCTGTACTTGGCATGGTCCTTCGACGCCGCATAAAATATAAATACATATAAAAAGATACTACATTATTCTTCGGTTAGATACTCCTTCGAAAAGGATATTTAACAAGATCTTCAAGTATCTGAATTCCAACTTTATTCAAGATTGCGGAGACGTGAAGCATTCGACACCAGGATTCAGTTGCAGTGTCAAGAAAAACGTAAGTCCCATAGTATTTCTTTCCTTAATTTAGTATTTTTCCTGCTTGTGTCAATATGGTAGTCAAAATCGAAACACTAATTAAAAAGCGCGGTAATATTAAAGCACAATTAACGCGGTTTATCAAGACGATTGCGCCTTGTTAAAATGCAAAGCGATAAAGTTTAATGAAATATTTTTGGATTTTAAATATATCCAATACGAAATCAGTATGTTAGCTGACGATACCGCCACGCATGAAAATGAAACTGGAGATTTTGAAAATAAGTTTTTTAAAGCGCAATCTTTAGTAATACTATATTAGAAGATTCTGCATGTACAAATGTGCAATCAAGCACAACTTCCGAAAATGTACACAAAGAACCAAATCATTCTAGTAAAGTATCAAAACCGTCTATCAACTTACCTACGTTCGACGGTTCGTTTGATAAATGGTACCACTTTTGGGATTTATTCAAAATTATTGTCCATTCGGATTCATCGCTAAGTAATGTAGAAAAGTTATATTATCTGAATATTAGTCTAAAGGGTGAAGCTTCTATTATATTACATTCAATGTCGATTTCAGCTGATAACTATTCACTACCGTGGGAATTATTAAATGATAGGTTAGAAAATAAGAAACTTGTGGTACATAGTCATATACAAGCTCTTTTTAATA
The DNA here is from genome assembly GCA_935421215.2 of Melolontha melolontha. Taxonomy (NCBI): domain Eukaryota; kingdom Metazoa; phylum Arthropoda; class Insecta; order Coleoptera; family Scarabaeidae; genus Melolontha; species Melolontha melolontha. The sequence continues at coordinate 204,899,811 of OW285236.1, read as the reverse complement.
TACCGAATATCCAGCGTGATTCGCATAAATCCCTACGAGAGCTACTATACAATTTTCTTTGGCATTTAAAGTCATTAGAAATGTTAGAATTGCCAGTAAAGTCCTGGGATGCGTTAATAATTTATTTAGTAACGACTAAGTTAGACACATTCTTCAAACGTGAATGGGACGCAATCACATAACGTAAATCAATTGCCTACTTTGAATGATCTAATTGCGTTTTTAAATAACAGATGTAGACTGTTAGGAAAATCGAATTTAGGCAATGATAACCACCAAATAAAATCAAACCAAATTCCTTAGTATCAACAAACATTCCGAATTGTAACTATTGCAGCAAACCTCATTTTATTTCACAGTGTGAAACGATTTTAAACTTAAATACTTCTGATCGCAATCAAATATAACTATCAGCAGTAAGTATAAGCGTAGCTGATTATTCAGGTACGTGGAATGCTTGTAGAGCGCTTTTATTTAACGGCTCTCAACTGAATTTTATTACAGCCGATCTTTGCCGTAAGCTTGATTTACCTAAGTTTTCTATTCAGTCGACAGTTTACGGAATTAATCAAGCAAATATAAACTTAAATTACAAAACCCATTTTCGTATCAACTCAAGATGCGGATCATACGAAACGAGTTTAGATTGCTTGATTATAAAAAAGGTAACAGAAAACATGCCTACAATATCATTTGATGCATCACGTTTAAATATTCCCTCTAACATATAATTGGCGGATCCCGAATTTAATAAAGCGGATAATATTGATATGTTATTAGGCGCTTCAATTTTTTGGAAGCTACTTGGCGTAGGTCAAATCAAAGTAGGATAACCCCATCTTGCATAAAACACGATTAGGGTGGATAATATCAGGTCCTTTAGTACTTCAGCACAATCTGCGATCACAAAATCTATTTTGTCATTTAAATATAAATTTAGAAAGGCAAATAGAGAAATTTTAAAATAGAAATAAAACTACGGTTCTAATCTTCACTTTTCATCTTTAATCGTAACACGACAATTGTTTCGCCAGCACAGTGGCTTCCCCAGGTGCTTACATCTAAAGAGTACGTTAAAAACTCTTGTTTGTAAGCCACTGTGCTTCGTTACAAACTCTTGTTTGTAACGTACTCTTTAGATGTAAGCACCTGAGGAAGCCACTGTGCTGGCGAAACAATTGTCGTGTTACGATTAAAGATTAAAAGTGAAGATTAGAACCGTAGTTTTATTTCTATTTTAAATTATGGATCTTCATCAAGTAAATGCCGAATCAATTCAATTAGAGAAATTTTGGGTACGAGAGGAATGTAATTCCGATCACAAATGGTCCGTCCAAGAACAAAAATGTGAAAAAAATTTCGTTGATACAACAACTCGCAATGAAACGGGACCAGTTGTTGTTAGCATTTCATTTACACCCGAGAAGGGGAACTTAGGAGAATCGCGACACTTGGCATTAAAACGATTTTACGCATGCGAACATCGTTTAAATCAAAATCCTGATTTAAAGCGCGAATATGTAAATTTTATGACAGAATACTAAAGGTTAGGGCACAAAACTTATCGAGGAAGTTAATAATGATTGAAAACATGAAAACTATTACCTTCCTCACCATGTCGTAATTAAGGCATCCAGCACAACCACAAAAACTCGCGTTGTATTTGATGCATCCGCGAAAACTACTATGAGGCATTTAAAACGTATTTTGTACAATGCTTCCTTAAAATTTGAGGATTACTGTACAGTACTGACACAAGTAGAAGCAGTCCTAAATTCCCGTCCACCATCCCCGTTATCCGACGATCCTAATGATCTAAATCCATTGACACCCTGACACTTCCTGATTGGCAGATCTTTAACATCGCTGCCCGAACCTGATATTAAACAAATATCCGAAAATTGTCTGTCGCACTATCAGCGGTTGCAAAAGTTGCTGTAACACTGTTGGGTGCGATGGAACAAGGAATATGTAAGCGAAATCCAAACGCGATGTCGGTGAAAATATAACAAAGAGACGCTGCTTAAGGCTGGTGCCCTGGTTATTGTTCATGAGGACAATATATCACCGTGCTACTGGAAGCTAATCAGAATACTGGAGCTACATCCTGGAAAGGACGAAATTGTGCACGTTGTCACAATAAAACCCGCTCAGAGTGTCGTCAAGCGTTCTGTGATGAAAATATGTATGTTGCAGATAGAAGGAACTACATGAACACTAAATTACGTCTAATTAGTGCATAATATGATTAATATGTTTGGTTAAGCTCTGTATATATTTGTACATATTTTTATTGTCATCTATTTCTAGCTTACTTTGAAAGGTATTTCATACCAATCAAGGGTGCGGTATGTAAAATATTATTTTACTTGTGTGTACACAATTTTTACGTATTTAAACTTTTTAATATTTGAGGACATTTGTTCCATATTTTTTAGAAATTTTGCCGTTCTTTATCTGCCGTTAGTGGGTTTTCCAACCAGCTATTGTCAAGATATTTTTACCCTCGGCGGCACAGAAAAATACATTTTTTAAATATACAGTATAACCTCCTTATAATGGACACTGACAGGGAATCCTAAAATGTCCAATATATGGAGGTGTCCAAAATGTGGAGGTGAAAAAAAAAACGAAAAAAAATATTCATTCTCATATCAATTTAATTACACATAATAAGACGAAAGTCGAAAAAAATTTACAATACTTAATACACATACATACATACATATTTTATGCTAGATTTTACTTGAAATAATCATTAATTGTTGTTTGTCTTGCTTTTTTCATTTTATGGTTAAGTATCTCAGATTCACATTCAAGAAGAGCTTGAGAAATATTTTTAGCAATGTTAAAACTGTTACTGCTTAAGAAATAGTTCTCAAGATCTTTTAATTTTTGATGGGCTTCTGAAATATTTGATATACTAGTTACAAATTCCTCTTCAATCTCATTTTCCATTTCATCACTGATATCAGTAATTTCATCGATACAATCTATAATGGAAACATTAGGATTTTCAGTAAATAACTCATTATCAATTAATGCGTATGTGCTTAAATCTAAATTAGTGATGTTAAAATTGGGAAATAAAAATGCTAATGGTATATTATCTTCTATATCGCACTCTGCACTTAGATCACTGTCACTTTGATTGAATCCGCATTTTTGAAAACAGTTTCTTACGGTCACAGGCGAGAGTTTTTTCCAAGCAGCTGATATCCATATTAATGCAGTGACTACCGTAATGTTTTTTTCTACCATTTCTAGTGAATTTTCAGTATCCATTGACGCCAAAAGCCTTTTTACAAGCATGCTCCGGTGAATTACCTTAAAGTTTTGAATCACACCCTGGTCCATAGGTTGACAATGCGAGGTAGTATTTGGAGGCAGAAAAACCAATTTTACGTTTTCCAATGAAATCTTCGGATGAGAAGTGGTATTATCAAGAAACAAAATTACATGCCTTTTTTCTTTATTCATCTTGTTATCAAAGTTCTTTAACCAAGCTGACATAATATCCAAAGTCATCCACGCTTTTTTGTTAGATATCCATCCTATCGGCAACTTATCCACATGAGCTCCTTTAAAACATCTAGGTTTCTTACTTTTACCGATGACTAACGGCCTTTCCTTATCACCCTCCATATTTGAACACAACAATAATATAAGTTAATAAAGTTAGTCGTTCTTTTGCAGATTTTCCTCCGGCACATTTATCACTTCTTAACGCAAATGTTTTTGTCGGAAGGGCGCGGAAAAATAAACCGGTTTCATCAGCATTAAAAATATCTTTCGGAGAGTAATCTTTGCATATTGATTGCAACTTGACTTTCCAATCGTCTACATTTTGCATGTTTACATAGGCAGATTCACCACACACACTTTTAAATGATATTTTATGTCTTTGACAAAATTTCTCCAACAGACCATAGACGCTTTGAATTCGGTGAGTTGTAAACTTTGTGCTACTTCCAGCGCCTTTTCTTTGAGTAGGGGTCCTGACATGGGAATATTTTTGTTTCGTACCTTACAGAACCAGTTGAACACTGCTCCGTCGATTGCTAAACCACTAGTTTTTGGAAACTTCCTTTTTTGAGCTAGGTTTTCATTTTTCTCGAAAAGTTCTTTTATTTCACTTTTGTTTTTCACTATATCACTAATTTCGACTTTCCGACACCAAACTTTTCCGCGAGCTTTCGGACACTTAAGCTTTGCTGTTCACTAACCGCAATAATATCAATTTTATCTTGGATTGTTAACCGCTTTCTTTTACTAGAATCCATGTTGACACTATCAAAGGCTAGTTCAAACTGATTCAAAATACATATCACTCCACTTATCACCTGACGAGTAGGCCAGTGGTAAACCGTCGTTCCTTTGTATTATGGGAAAAACCCGAGTAGATATACTTCCACGTGTGCACTTTGTACATACATATGTATTATGGGAAAAACCCGAGTAGATATACTTCCACGTGTGCAGAAATAAAAGTACATACATACATACATAATTGCAAAATTTTATTCGGCGCCGCCCGTCTTGTCTGTCCTTAATTAAGAGATTTATTTACAGATGTTTTATTGCTTCGGTGAAATAAAGGGTGTCCGCGTCCGATTTATGGAGGGTCCAATATTAGGAGTGACTATTGTTAAGAAAACCCATTATAAAATTTCGTACCACAAAAAATGTCCATTTTTTAGAGGTGTCCTATTGTCGGAGGTGTCCATAATTAGAGGTTTTATTGTATATGTCTCTGTAAAATTTAATATTTTTTATTTGTTCGTAGAATCGCCCTTTGTCCAGAAACACGTCAGTACAGTACTTTCTACAAATTCTTAGAGAAAGTGCGCACCCCTAATAAGTGAACGACCGAATTTACTTGTTAGGAAGTTACTGGAAAAAGGATGAGTTCTTCGTTACATTTGAAACAAGCATCACGTACTGTATATTAAATAATAACCAAGTGTTCAATTTCCAGGACAGTTTTTATAATAAAATTAAATTTGTATATAGTACTCGTAAAAGTGAGTTTTATTTGTATAAGTCTCCCTACAGACTTACAACCTGTTTAAAGTTTTTTGGCCCTTGTTCAAAATACTACCAAGCCGTCAGATTCCTATGGAACAGGTGATTGCAAGTATCGAAACTTCGATTAAGTATTTTGAACAAGGGCCAAAAAACTTTATTCGAGAAGCTTGTAAAACCCAAATCGATAAGAATTTGCAGCTGCACAAACAGAAGTCGGTCAATAAAGAATGGAATATCATTAAAACTCTTAGATCGAAGGACTGCTTTTACCTAAAAGCAGATAAAGGGAACAAGTTAGTAATTATGGACAAAACCGACTATTTTCAAAGAGTCAAAAATTTAATTGCCGAAGGGCCGTATGTAGAAATCAAGAGAAATCCGTTACCTAAAATGATTAGTGACACAAAAAACGCGATTAAGAAATGTCCAATTTTAATAACTTCTACCCAAAAGTATAAATTGAATGTTAGTAATCCTTTAGTACCAAGAATGTATTGTTTACCGAAGATACATAAACCAGGTAACTCGATGAGACCTATAGTTTCAGGTATCAAGTCACCGACTTACTTGATTTACAAAGGGGGTTCAAAAATAAGTGCCAAACTCCAGGGCACAAACTATTTTACAATATGTCTACATATACCGGGTGCGCCAAGTTTTATGTCCACCCCACTTTTTGACCTTTAATATTATAGGAAAGGAACGCAATTTATACAGTATACATAGTGGATATTAGCCTTTCGAGAGTGCATATTAGTTTTTTAATATTGTTTGTAGAAGGCCGTAAAATGAAAAAAAAACTGCATTTACATTAGATTTACAAATTATATTCGCCACGTTATGATGGCCATTTCAACTTCTAGAACTTAAGATTCTAATCAGAATTGAAAAATATTAATTAGATTTCAAGTAAATCGTGGTTTTACACATTGGATACACATTTTAAAATTCAATTTTTTTATTCACATCAATAGTTCAAAATGCCTTCCTTCCTGTTCGATGCATCGTCGAAGTCTCGTTTTAAAATGTTCTAACACAGTATCAGCACGGTTTAAATGATTAATTTCCTCAAACGCCAACCTGATTCTTTCCCTCATATTTTCCATTGTTGTTGGTTCTTCTCTGAAGACCATTTGTTTTATAGTTCCCCACAAATAGAAATCAGGCGGCGTTAGATCTGGAGACCGTGCTGGCCAACTGATGGGGCCACCCCTACCTATCCACCTCTCTCCAAATTGCTGATCCAATTGCGCCCTTGAAATTTGGCTGAAATGGGGAGGCGCGCCATCTTGTTGGAACCACATACCTTAAATCAGCAGAAAATAAAGTAAAATATTTTTGAAATTATTTAATAGTTTGGTTACTTACGTTGTCTTACGTCCAGAGGTATTTCCTCTAACAATTGTCCCAAATTTTCTTGCAAAAAATTAGCATACGTGTTCCCATTTAGATGCCCATTCAAAAAAAAGGGACCCACTAATTTATTATTAATCACCCCTTCCCAAGCATTAATGGACCAGTAATTCTGCGTGATTCTTTCTCGCATCCAATGGGGATTTTCTACTGCCCAATAGTGCATGTTATGTCTATTAACCTGTCTATTATTCTTAAAGGTACACTCATCAGTGAAAAGGACGTAATCAAAAAAGTGTGCATTCTGTCTTAATTGCTCCTCAGCCCACTGACAAAAATTTACCCTATTTTCATAATCTTGACCGTCCAATTCTTGGTGCAGTTCTATGTGATAGATGTGATAGGCGTATTTCTTTAAGATGCGACGCACACTTGTCGCACTAATGTTGGTTTGTTGACTTAAATCGCGAATGCTTATATGATGATTATTTTCTACCGTATTAAGAACTCGTACTTGATTTAATTCATTAGTAATAGGTAGATTGTTCTAAATTTTCTTTTTGTGCGTCACAGTTCCGGTCTCTCTTAATTGCTCAAATAGCCTGATAAAAATTTTTCGGTGTGGATGTTCCAGATCGGGAAATCTTTCCGCATACACACGTGCAGCTTCTGAAGCATTTTTCAGACACTCTCCAAATACCATGAGCATTTCAGCTTTTTCAGCGACTGAATATTGGAAAGGCATGATTAATATAGGAGGTCGAACCACTAAAGAAAAATAAGGTAGTTGTTTTAATGTATCTAATAATTGTTTCCTCAACTTAAATATCTTCTTAAATATCTGCTCCTATAAAGCGAAAAAAACCCGTAATAACCTAAAAAATTATTAAAAATTAATTAAATTTCAGGATAAGAAGCTTCATAAACATTCAATTTAGTATGTGGAATGTGGCCACGTAATTAGAACTTTCGATTTTAGGGGTGGACATAAAACTTGGTGCACCCGGTATTATTTAGTATATCAAAAGTGGCCTCGAGAATGTGTCTTTAGTTCTCCTCTGTAACCTCAGATAAACGTGCTAGAGGTAAAAGAAGAAAATGAGCTTGTTTCTTTTTTTTTAAATCTTGATCGTCATTTGACAGTAGTCCATTTTCTCTTCGGGTTAGTAAGAAACACAAAATTTAGCAACTTTGCCAAATTTAAACTTACCCTCTATCTCCAATAATAAGCGAGATTCTCATGGTGAAGGTCGAAAATGAAAGCCTGTATACTCGTTACTTAGAAAGATGTGAATTTTTTGTTCATTTATTTCAATGAAATAAAATGATATGAAAAGTATGAAATAATTTCATACAAAGTGAATATGTGATATGTTTTATGAATTAACCAGAATAAAGTGTTACATTTTTGAATAATTGTTTTGAATTTGCAAAAGTTCAATACCATAAAAAATCAATTTCCAATTAAGGTATATAAGTATGCATTAATAAAAAATTTGATTTGCCCTGGCAGTTAAGCTGAGTGCCCAGACTGTACTACAGGCCTGTGTTCCAATTTACTTTGAACTACGATGTCTGATCTATTTGCTGAAATATTTGTATCTGTATGTATTACGTTACTAGGGTTTGCATCTTTCGCTCTTAAGGATTGTTGTGTGGCAAGCTGCATAAGTGGCACATACCTATATAAGCAGTTAATATGTATCTGTCAATGCACAACAGAGCGAATGTAATAAACGGTTTGGTAACCGGCAGCAACTACTGCTGAAACAAAAGTAATGTTGACAGGCGAATTGCGTATCGAATTTTCAATAAAAATAATTTGTAAAGAACAAAACTCACAACTACGTATTTTCTGTGAAACATTGAAAGTGTAAAACATTACTATAAACAACTAAAATATGTTAAAGGTGTTCCTGTGTTAAATTAGTTCTTTTAGATGCTAAAACGTCTTTAAAAATAGGAAAAGTCCGTTCCACATCACAACTGGTTATGGGTGTGTGATTAAAATGTTGCTAAAGTGCACGATACTTCGAATGTATAGATTTTTCAATCGGCTCTGTGCAGAATTGATATAATATATTGAAATCTGGATTTCTGCCAAATATGGCATGAACTTTTTGTCTCGGCTTTGAGAAATATCTTTTTAAATGATGAAAATAACTTACCAACATTTGGAAAATGACCCCTGATGTATTCACATATTCTATGTAGTGCATGTGCTGCACAGGTAACGTGTAGCATATTGGGGTAAGATTGCTTTAATAACTTCCCTGTTTTTAACATATAAGCTGCCGCATCATTCAAAAATAATATCTTCTCTTTATAGTTGTTATCCGATGACAGAATATTATGAATACATTGATCAATTACTTCTGCAACCGGCAATATTTTAGTTGCAATGAAATATCGTTGGTATGAAGTTGTCGGACGAAGAATACCAACAACTACATGTAACACATATCGTCCCATTATATCCGTTGTTTCGTCTGCACTTACCCAAAGATAATGACCAGATTGGTTGGTTCGTATTTTTTCAATGGTTTTCAAAGAACATTTTGGAAAGTTGTATTTACGTAAAGTAGATTCATCGAGTATATGACGATCAGTATATTTTGTAAGTATATTTTGTGCTGAAAAACGACAACCACCCAAATTCCTCGCAGGCTCGGACAATTTTTCAAGATTTCTGGACCGTTTTGTCTCGAAAAGTTTATGCTGAAGGTTGGGAAGCCGAAAATGAGCAACAATTAAGACCACGGATTTTTGAAAAAATTCGAGAGATTGATGTTGAAACAGTCTAACGCTTGAGCTTAATGCGAGATGTTCCCAGAAGACTGCGTATTGTTGAAGACTATGGATCTTTACATTTAATTTAAAATTCAAATTTTGTTGTTAATAAAGCTTTTAATAAATCAGTTCTGAAAAATTGCCATAAAACCATATTTACTTTTTAAAATGTTCTAAAGAAATTTATGCCAAAACTCTTCAGACATACGATAATAGGCACCGGACATCCAACAGACTGTATATATGCATGACACTAGACAGTAGAGAGGTTTGAGATTGAAAATTTGAATGTCTGTATTACCCTGTATGTACCCAGTATTGCTTTAAGGTGCAACCTGAAACATGGACAAATCGATTTACCGAAGAATTCGATACTCATTTAGCCAAAGAGGTACAAGTATATGGGCAAAATCTTAACCAAGATCCTACAAGATTGGAAACATAAAGTAAATATGATACAAATAACCAGGAGAAGTGTTAATCATTTGGACGTTTCGAGAAGGGATACGAAACCTAATAATACAAATATGAAGTCAAGAGTGTTTCCGTAAAGTGTTGCCAATGATCTCTAACAGAATCTATTGAAAATTATGTGATAAATGGCAACACTACTTTGACAATGTACTTCAACTCTATTTTGTTGTAATACGTAAACGTTAATTTTCTTCGTTTACGTATACGTTAAAGTTTAACGTATTGCGTATCACTTCAACTCTTTAATATACTCGTTCATATTGCGTACGTATAGATACGTATGCCTGTACACATAATGCACATTTTAGATTATTTTGTTTTTAATAATTTATTTATATATTTTGCACCATTTTAAAAAAATATCTTTCGTGTAATGCGATTAAAATTTTAGAATATTTTTGAAGTGCGACGAGGTGGAGCAAAACTTTCGATTTTTAAATCACATTTTACGGCAAGTTTCACATATGTCATAGAGCTTCAAGAACCAAATATTTTAATATACAGAATGTCCTTGAAATAAAAAGATGTATAAAAAATGAAAAGATATATTTGTATAGAATATGACTCCAAAATATTGTGTCAACTACGACGCAAATTCCAAAATTAGAAATCTCCTAAAAATTCTAATATGTGCCGTCAATAAATTCAAGATCTTCAGAATGTAAATATGTACCTCTATTAAAGTTACACACATACCGTATGTTTACATACTAATAGCTGTCGATGTTATAAAAAGTATAATATCCTGTATGCTAAAGTTAATATGTCATACAAAATCAGGTTTTTAATACATTCCAGTAAATATGTAATTAAATATTAAGCCGTATGTTAAATTTATTTGCAAACCCATTTTAAAAATCATACTAAAATTTCATGTGTATTACGAAAATGTTTCTTTTTTGTTGGAGAATTTTAAATAGAAATGTCGGAATCAGAATACCCCATTGTATTCAAAAGCGGCAATGTTTATAAACACAAGCGATCGTTTTCTTATGGCAAGAGTTCAATAACCTGAGTCAGCTGTTTATTTATATAAATTTATAATTGTAAATCTTAAAGCTGATATATTGAAAAAACATGCAAGATGTAAACTTGACGTGCATTTTAAGTTCCAATCTATTACCTTTAACCGAAAAATTGTAACAATCGACAGCAGAACGAACTTTAAGCGAGATATACAATAAGAAGACTGTTCATTTTGTTATTGTGGGTCACCTTTAAGTTTCATACACAATTTTTTGTGTGTGAAACTTCAACGTAATTTTTTAAAATACTATATAATAAATTATATATATATATACATATATATATATAAATATAATAACTTCGTGACCTTGGTATGATATGGTAAACCTAATCAGTAGGCGATTAAAGGTCTGTATATTACTTCAAAATATATGTATTTAAAAAACTCTACATGTTTCGGCTGTGTACGCCTTTATCCAGAGAATACAAAATATGAATCATCATATTTTGTATTCTCTGGATAAAGGCGTACACAGCCGAAACATGTAGAGTTTTTTAAATACATATATTTTGAAGTAATATACAGACCTTTAATCGCCTACTGATTAGGTTTACCATATATATATATATATATATATATATATATATATATATATATATATATATATATATATAATATATATAGGTATATAATAATAATAATGAATATGAGAGAGGGAATTTTTCATACGTAGTCCTTTTATTTCAAGGACATCCGGTATAAAACACCAATATTTTACCTATTTTTATTATCAAGAAATGCCAAAAACTAAAAATCGTTTTACATTTAAAGGTTATTTCGCCCTCTTTCAAATGATTTTCGACACAAAAAATTGTCCTGAGCATATACTAGGGTGAACTTTAATTTTCAAGTTCGGAACCATTTCTTGTAAGTTTAAAAATACTAAACCGAATTCCCAGCTTATCAGTATATTCGTTGTTCGATTTTTTGAAGTGAGCCATACATACATACATTATATTATATCTAAAATTTTAAAATCAATAATTTATTTAAATATTAGCGACATTAATTTGCTTTAATTTAAAATAAATCGAAAATAACGCTCAATTGTTTAAATAACATTATTTTAACATGTGTTTCTAGATATTGCCATGAAATATTTAGCCAACAACTTTTTTTTACACTGTTTGTTGAAGAAGCGAATATTGGCCGATGCACCATGAGCGTAGTGTCTATATCGAGTATAATTCGAGCGCAGTAGGTATGACATCAAATATGTAGAGTTCTGTACGGACTGTTGCAGGTTATAATGTCACTGTTAGTAGTTCAACAAAACGACCATTATCAGACGTAGTGAATAAGTTTAGTATTATAAGCACGGGTTTATTACAAATTACAAATAGGAATATAATCGGTAAATTTTTCATCACGTTTTATAAATTACTACTTACTATTTATTTTATGTATTATGTATCAAGCATACGCTCATGGCACGCAGGTCAATTTCGCTTCTTTAGACTCCGAAAAACTGAGAAGAGTTTTTCTCAATACACAAAAAAAGGTTTTGAATGTATTTTAACGTCATGCATTTACCTACTTAGATATGTTTTTATTGCAAATTCCTTTCTTTACATTTGCTAAAATGAGATGAAATTTCGAAGCGCATTTTCGTTCTGGTTTTAGAAGTGATCGAGCGGGGTTGTTCCTGGTTGTAGCAGGTATTTTGTAAATTTCTTAAATAGATATATTTAATTTATCAATTACACTTTTAATTTTTCTAGTATTTAGGTTAATTTTATTCTAAATAAAAATAATTACTTATGTTTTAAATAAAGATATAAATAATATTTTTTTTTCTTCTCAAATCTACAATTAAATTAGTAATTCTAGATATTTATGTATTTCATAATATTTTTAGATTTAGTATTTTTACTTGACAACTATTAGAGAGCTTCAAATTATTTTTTTTTATATAAAAGTTTTATTCGCTTCTTCACTTTTAGTAGTGTAATAAATAATTAATTTTCATCAAATTTAAATTAATATTTCCAGAAATTTATCTAATTATATTTTTGGCATTTCTTTTTATTTATGTTTAATATTTTTGGCTTGGGGCTACATTTTTATAATTTCCGTTTTACAGATACGAACCGGGAAAATGATCTTTTGTGCTCTTCGTTTAAGAAAGATTACGCGTGTCTACGATGACTAATCGAACTATATGACGTACTTCGCAGAATATAGTCAAGTGTTAACTAAATATACGGTACGTTGCGTTAAATACGGTTAATATAAAGTGTTAAAAGCGCTATAAAAATTCGTTCGCGTACGGTTATTAAATGAAAGTGTTTGGAAGTGATTGGAACCACGATAAATGCTGTCCTTTGTCCCGTGAAGGTAATGAAAATATTTTTATTGTATTGATTAATTTTTATTTGGTACAGATTAATGGTATATACATTATACAATAAATTTATAATTTAAGTAGACAAGTAGGATTTGCACGTACTTGTGAACTACCCACAGGGTTCACTGTAATCAAATATCAAAGATACACATTTGGGCTTTAAATTATTAACAAATATCCTTGATATATATATATATATATATATATGCCGGTTTAGAACGTTTTTCTTCGTTGTCCGACCCCTAACTTCCATCCACTTCTATCGTCACACTCCTCTGGTGTGAGGTTCCTTTCACTCATGGATCTTTGTATGCTCTTCTGCCATTCCAGTTTCGGTCTTCCCTGTTTTCTTCTCCCTCTTGGGTGACAGTGCATTATTGTTTTGGGCCACCTGTTATTTTGCATTCGTTCTACGTGTCCGAACCAAGTAAGTTGTTTCTTTTCGATGTCTTGAACTATCGTGCCTTCTATTCCCATTTGTTGCTTTATATAGTCATTCCTTATTCTCCCTCTTCGTGAAATTCGCAAGGATCTTCTAATGGCATCCATTTCAACCGCCTCAACCTTCTTCCTTTGTCTATCTGCAATCCTCCAGGTTTCTGCTCCATATAGAAGGCTGCTCTTTACCATAGTCTCGTATATATTAAATTTTCTCTTCTTTGTTATTTCCTTGCTCCATAGAATTCCATTCAGGCATCCGATCACTTTTTTTGCTTTGACTATACGTTTTTCGATCTCTCTCACATCTGTTCCGGTGTTGTCGAAAGTTATGCCCAGATATTCATATTCCTGACATTGCATTATTTCTTGACCATTGTCCACTTCCAGATTTCCGTCCTGGTTGCCTGGTTTCCGTCCTGGTTGATATTTATAATCTTTATTAATTATTTCGGTATTTGAAAATATATTTACGTTAAAATCGAAAGCATGATTTCCCAATTAATAGCGTATCAATGTGATCTTTTTTGTATAAACTCTTTAAAATATAAAATAAACCATTTTATTTTCCTCAAATTTTAACATTTTAAATTTTGATAGTACAAGAGATATATGTACTTAATAATAAACTAAATACTTTCAATATGCCCAGGGTTTAATAATTTGTTTCTTTGTTGCAGATTTAAACACAGACACAAAGTGTTATAAAAAATTCGTGTACGGCTATTAAATGAAGGTGTTGTGATGTGTCATTTGAGCCACCTTAAAAATGTCCTTTGTGTATCCTTTGTAGCAGGATTCTACGACGAAGGTAACGATTTTTTTTTTATTTGACTATCGTGTAGATTAATTTTATTATTTCTTAATTCGATTAAACCATATTTAATATTGAACATATTCTTAATTAGTCTTAATTAACATATATCTTCTAATATTTAGGTAATAAACCATTAGATTCTTAAAATTTTTATTTAATTAATTTAGTATTTTCTTTCCTCATATCTCCAGCTTCTCCTGTTCTTTATTTCCATCTTGTTACCCACAATTTCCTTGTCATGATTTTTCTGGTCAGTAAATCCGACTTCTGTATTTTGAGCTGCGACACTACATTCCTACTTCCCAATTAAAAGTCCTGAATTTATTTCTTTTGTTCGTAGGTTCTCGTTGTTGACGTTGCTATTCAAGTATATTATTGAATTTGCTCACAGAGATAACGTTATATATTCTTAACCTACTATTGAAACAATTTAAAATTGGGACTTTATTATTGTTATTATTATTCAATAGTCTCTTAGTCTCCGCTTAAATTATACTCTTAATACAGCGATCCTGCAACGCCTTTAACCCATCTAAGAAGAAGATTCTTCTTTGTCTGCAAACTAGGTCTTGGAGAACCAGAATGCTTCCACTTCATCGATTGCTGCTTTGCTTTTGGATTGTAAAAATGGACCCATGTTTCATGCAATGTCACAAGACTGTTAAAAAAATCTGGACCTCCTTCAAAACGGGCAAAGATTGACCGTGATGCTTTCACTCTTGCTCATTTGTGTTAATTTTTTTCATATCTAAATCGACGTGAACTATATGATGGACGCATTCATATGAAATCTTTAGTGCCTCACCTATATGGTTCAGCCCAATTTGGTGGTCTGAAAATACCATATCATGACCTGCCTCAATATTTTTGGGGATGGACATCGAAATCAGTCTTCCTAATCGCTTCTAATCTTCAACGGAAAGTTTTCCTCTTTTGAATAACGCAATTTAATTTTTGACAGCCGCATATGATGGGCATTGATCACCAAGTGTATTAAGAAAATCTTCATAAATTTCCCTCACTTAACCTCTTCAAATACAAGTATTTGATGATGCCTCGATACTCCAATTTATCAATTTTCACATTTACATTCGACATGCTTTTTTTCAAAGTTTACTGCACAGCAATACTTCAAATTCTCGACGTAAGATTTTACACGAACACTTTCAATATGTCGTTATTTCTTGTCAATATAACATGATTTTGTTTCGTTCAAGGAAAATGGCCTAAGCAAACTAGATATCAATACCCACTCGTATTGTTACATACAAATATTCATAGGATATTCGATGAACATTTTCCTTCTGCGTAATTTTTCAGACATCCTCTACATTTCAGAACACAGTTATAATAATTTTTACATATGAGCTGATATATTAATTTGTAACGTCACTTGGTGGATGTAAGAGTGATCTAACTACCGATTATTTTCGCTATAAATATCAAATATATACCATTTGGATTTTTAAATTATTTACAGACATATATTTTGTTAATCGATATCTATAAACTGATTTGTTTTGATATTTAAAAATATATTTAGGCCCATTTTTTACTTATTTGTTTCTATTGTTACAGATTTGCAGAGGTTTGCAATGATTCGTCAAAAGGTCAGAGTTTTTTTTTAAGGTATGCATCTATACATACTTACACGTCTGTTGTTCCATCTATTTATTTTGTTTTTGATTATGTATATTCCGCTAATTTTATAAATCTAAGTATTAATTTAATAATAATTATTAACTATAACTTTTGAATAAAATTGGTAATTTTGTTCATTTTAAATAAAATTTAATTTTTTTCAACATTTGAAGTTTAACAATAACTAGTTATAAATATTTAATGCGCCTTTTTTTTATAATTTTTATCAATTTCGTTTGTTAGTGGATAGGTCGACATGTTAGCGTTAGGATTATTTATTGAACGACGTTTAATCCAATATTTTTTTAATATACACTGTGTCCATAAAGTATGGACACAAGCCCGTAATATCGTTATTGTGCATTATTTGACAAAATGCAAATATATATCGATTAATGATTTTTATTAGCTATATTTAGATGCTACTATTTTGTTTTTTCCGTCGACCTTGAATAAGTTATGACGTCATTGATAATTTTTTTAAATGTCAACCCCATTTTTTTTTTGGTGGATTTTGAAAGCTTTTACAATTCTTTATTCGATGATGTAAACATTTTGGTATGTTACATTAGAAAATTTTTGAGTAATCATTTGCGTCCATTATGTATGGACACTAGCCCGTAATAACGTTATTGTGCATTATTTGACAAAATGCAAAGATATGTCGATTAATGTTTTTTATTAGCTATATTTAGATGCTACCATTTTGTTTTTTTCCGTCGACCTTGAATAAGTTATGACGTCATTGATATATTTTTTAAATATCAACCCCATTTTTTTTGGTGGATTTTGAAAGCTTTTACAATTCTTTATTCGATTATATAAACATTTTGGTGTTAGTGTTACATTAGAAAAGTCTATGCGACACAACCGGAAAATTTGGACGTTTTACGACAACGCATCATCTACGAAACCAGACTAATCACTCCCGAAATATTACAGAATGTGCGAAATGGAATTTATCATCGCTTAGGATTTTGTCAACAAAATGAAGGAAAACATTTTGAGCATTTGTTATAAATATGATACTGAAAATGTCAAAAATAAAACTTAGAATTACAACACAGTTTACTCAAAAATTTTCTAATGTACATACCAAAATTTTTACAACATCGATTGAGAATTGTAAAAGCTTTCAAAATCCACAAAGAAAAAGTGGGGTTGGCATTTAAAAAAATTATCAATGACGTCATAACCTATTCAAGGTCGACGGAAAAAATAAAATGGTAGTATCTAAATATAGCTAATAAAAAACATTAAACGACATATCTTTGCATTTTGTCAAATAATGCACAATAACGTTACTACGGGCTTGTGTCAATACTTTATGGACACAAATGATTACTCAAAAATTTTCTAATGTAACATACCAAAATTTTTACATCATCGAATAAAGAATTGTAAAGGCTTTCAAACTCCACAAAAAAAAATGGGGTTGACATTTAAAAAAATTATCAATAACGTCATAACTTATTCAAGGTCGACGGAAAAAACAAAATGGTAGCATCTAAATATAGCTAACAAAAAACATTAATCGATATATCTTTGAATTTTGTCAAATAATGCACAATAACGTTATTACGGGCTTGTGTCCATACTTTATGGACACAGTGTATATAATATAATGTTAAAATAGACCTAATTGTATTTATATTCGATATTCATATAAATCTCAAAATTAATATTTTATTATTTAGTTAAATATGGCATTGTTCAATATTTAATTCGCATGCTCTTAGATGGACAATAGACGTGGTTTTTAAGCTTCAATTACTGAAGTTTCCGGTTGACGCGGTCATTTCAAGACGGTCGTATTTACATTTTGGGACCCAATTGGGAACCCTGTTTCAGTTCGTTTTTCAAACTCGTTACGTTCTTATTGGCGGCTCAGTTTGTGTATGTAGGAATCGTAAATTGAGCGATAACAGTTATACAAAGTAAATCTCATTATTTCTCATTTTTGAGTATACCTTAAGATATTCCGTTTTCACAAAATTTCTTGAGGAATTAAAATGATACTAAGTACATTTTCTCTTCAATAATGGAGACAATATCTGCAATTATAGCTCGCTAATTGTTTGTTTTTAAAGCACTGGTACTCTACCGAAATTAATAAACTTAATTTTTTCTTAATATTATCTCACCAATTACTTTAATCATACCAATTCTCAGTTTCTACATAAACAAGTGAGATCCACGATTATATATTTTTGTACTCGTGGAAAAGACAAGTGAAATATAAGTGGTTAGTTCTTTTAACTGGTGGATGTGACCGAATTAGGGTATGTGTCATAATATATTTCAAAAAATATCTAATTTTACAAATAATGTAATACTCGATATTTCTTTTTTACAGATACGTACCGGTAAAGTGATGTTTTGTATTCGCCGTTTAAGAAACATTACGCGTGTCTACGATGCGTTGCGTTAAGTACGCTTAATATAAAGTGTTAAAAGCACTATAAAAATTCGTTCGCGTACGGTTATTAAATAAAAGTGTTTAGAAGTGATTGGAACCACCAAAGTGGCCTTTGTCTCAGGATTCTGTGATTTAGGTAATGAAAATCTTTTTATTTATTGATTTGACTTTTATTAAGTATAGACCAATGGTTTTATTTATTATTCCAACTAAAACATTAATTTAATATTGCTTTGAACATTTTACGAAAATATATTTTCATATCTATTAATAATTAATAAACACACGATTTTTTTATACAGAATTATACATAACAGTTCTTTCGTCACATAAAAGCTTCTTTAGATATTTAACATAAAGTAAATGCTAAGTTTCTTATATAAGAATCCTATAACCTGGACACCAATTAATTAAAATTTAGAAGAAATTCCTTTCAAAAAGCTGTCAAATATATTTTCAAGCTTTTATAAACCACAACCAGATTTAGTTTTTATTAATTGTTTACCTCATCTTGTTCATTTATTAAATAAATTATTAATCCCTTAATAAATTAGCAAACACAGGTAATCAATAAATCTCTTCGCATAATAATAATCTCTTGAACACATCTAGACAAATTTTCTCATAATTGCAACTTGTTAGTATTTACTTCAAAGGTTTATTATGCATTGTATAAATACAATAACCCTTACGAAGTAATTTACGATAATAATTGTATAATTAGAAAAAAGATAATAGAAATTGTATAATAATTAAGAAATGAAATACAAAAAGCGAAAATTTTAACAATCTGTGTTTATTGTTAATGAATATAACACAATATTAAAGAGTAGCATCCACCACCTGATTGGTGAACTAACGGGTATCCGTTAATCTTTGAAACTGACAGTATCTGTCAAATTTTGGTTAAGTTACAACCACTGCACTTGACTTCGGACAATTAATGTTAGTGTATCATGCGGTAATCACATTTCATGTAAACATAAAAATTGACAAAATCAAACACGATACTCTTACTTTGCGAAATGTTTATTGCCAATATTTGATAATTACAATTATTTAAGAAAATGGGATAGGTAGTGCCGCGTTCCAAGCAAAAAATGTTAACAATGAAATCTAACGGAAAACAATACGCACGTTTATAGTAGGTTATAGCTCATTTACAGTAACTTTAATATATAAATTGTGAGATTTTACCAACTCAAGTATGTTTCAAATAGCTTTAGCCAAATAGGTTGTTTATTTTTAACGCATACAATGTGTCTTTAAAAGAAAAAGACAACGCATGAAAATGGAAAAATGCAATTATATGGAATATTAATCCAAAAAATTGTGAGTTAATTACGACGCGAACCGCAAAATTAAAAACCCTCTGAAAATTCTCGCACGTGGATTCAGAATATCTATAAAAAATACCGCTATTGAATTTACTCACAAACATACGCAGATGTTAAAAATTTATACTTGCATAGGTGCATTTGGATATCACCAATTAAGCCAAGACATTTCCAAAATTTGACAAACGTCAGCTTCAAATACACTTGATATATAAATTTAGGGTTTTAAATTAGTAACACATATGTATATTTAATTTTTTATTTATATTTAAAATATTAATTTATTTCAAAATTTAAAAATATGTTTACATTAAAAGCTAAGACATGACTGTTCAGTTAATAACCTTTTAATGTTTTTTTTGTTTGGCAAAAAATATAAAATAATAAAACCCTTTCATTTTCCATAAATTATCAATTAAAAACATTTTTGTCTTTGGTATAGTATGATATACTTAATAATAAAACAAATACTTTAAATATGCCCAGGATTTCATAATTTTTTTCTTTTGTTGCAGATTTTAACACGAACACTAATCGCGATTCCATCGTTCTCGTTAAATGAACTGCGTTGCGTAAAATACGGTAAATATGGAGTCTTAAAAGTGTTATAAATATTTGTTCGCGTGCGGTTGTTAAATAAAAGTGTTAGAAAGTGATTGGAAGCACCATAAAGGATTTCCTTTGTACCAGGATTCTGCCATGAAGGTACTGAAAATCTTTTTATTGTATTCATTTATAATTTAAGTAGACTAGTAAGATTTGTACGTAAATACAACCTAACTACTCCCAGTAGCCCCTGTAAATATCAGAGATACACATTTAGGTTTTAAATGATTAACAAGTATCTTCGATTTTTATTAGTATTATTAATTATTTCGTCATTTAAAAATAAATTTGCATTAAAATGAATTTTCAAGACATGAATTTAATTAATAACGTATTAAGGTCATCTTTTTTTTGTATAAACCCTTTAAAATATTACAAATGAAACAGACATGTAATATACACATCTGTAACTGTACACATGGACAATTGGTACATGGACAGTTACAGATGTGTATATTACATGTCTGTTTCATTTGTAACAAATGCGTAATACGTGCTAACGTATTGATGTACTTAAACCTTTTTTGTACCTTTAAAATATATATAAAATAATAAAACCCTTTTGTTTTCTCCAAATTTTCGATTAATAAAATTTTTAATTTTATAGTATAATATACTTAATAATAAAATAAGTACTTTTAATATGCTCTGGGTTTAATAATTTCTTTCTTTGGCTGCAGACTTCAACACGAACACTAATTTGCGATTCCGTCGTTCTCGTTAAATTAATCGCGTTGCGTAAAATACGCTAAAATAAAGTGTTATAAAAAATTAATTCGTGTACGGTTATTAAATAAAAGTGTTTTGTTGTGTCATTGGAGCCACCTTAAAGATGTCCTTTGTCGCAGCAGTCTACGATGAAGGTAATTATTTTTTGTTATTTTGATTTGACTATGTCATGTAGATTAATTTTATTATTTTTTATTTTAATTAAAACAATATTTAATATTGAACTTATTCAGTCTTAATGAAAATTCGTATTTATACGTGGGATAAACTGAATTTATTGGAATAAGAAAATCTAGTAGAATGTGCAACACAATTATACTGTGTTTATTTAGAGCAACTCTTTATCTGTCATTTGACGCTTTATTGTTGAAGTTATGTTCCTTATAACTCAACTACTTATGGAATTAACCAGAGAGCACTTTCGAATGATAATTTATTAATATTTTAAAAGAGGTTTAAGCGCTTGTAAGTGCAAAGAGAGTTTAGATTCAGTTTTTAGTGAACTAGCAGTTTCTTTAGCTACAATTTACCGAAGGTATAAGGAATTTGAACGCAAAAGGAATTCTGTTCAACATCAAGAAGAAGAAGCAGGGCGTTCTCCTAGGGTTGTTACCGACAAAAACATTGCTGCTGCTAAAAAAATAATTGAAGAAGACAATAAAGCCACATATGCGGTAATAGAGCATCAACTCAAGATTGGATCCTCAACTGTTAAAATAATCATACACGATCACCTGAATTTAAAAAAAATGGCAAGTCGTTTTGTGCCGCATCACCTTTCTGACTTCCATAAAGTAAAGCGTATAAAAATTTGCCATGAAACTTTAAATTTATTAGATAATGGCGGGCACCATTTTTTTCCCTTTTTCAGTCTTCCTACCCGCCAAGAGAGTTGTGTATGGATTCACGAAGATGAGAAAACTCCTGCAATGACTAGGAAGCAGTGAGCTATGAAAAAAATTATGTGTGCAGTATTCTTCAGAAGTACGGGCTTAGTAAATGCAAATAAGCTAGATGGACAAAAGACAGTTACAGCTAAGTGGTACTCGAAGCTCGTCAAAATATCTGTACTCACACTGTAAGTGCCATTGAAAATGACCCAAACTTCTTGGAAAGAGTGATATCATGTAATGAATCTTCGTTTTTCACCTATGATCCAGAAGCTAAGCATCAATCAATACATTGGAAGAGCTCAATTTCTCCGAGAGCTATAACAGCGCCGATGAACAAAGATTCCTGATTGTCAATCTGTTACACAGTATTACTACCTTGAGGTTCTTGTTCAACTCCCTGAAAAAAAAACAGAAAAAAGACCTAAATTGTAGAATAAAGAGTGATGGATTCTTCATCAGGACAACGCGCCAGCGCACACTGCAATGTCTCTCAAGACGCTTCTAGCTAAGTTGTTAGACCATCCTCCTTATTCGCCTGACCTGATACCACGTGGCCTTCTATTCCAAGGTAAAATCTGCATTAAAAGAAACAAGATTTCAGACCGTCGAAACTGTAAAAGGCGGCACGTGCTATGAACGAGCTCGCAGACGAAGACTTTCAGTACATACTGTTTTGCACAACGGAAAATTCGAATGAAACGGTGTATGGATAGAGGTGGAATGTGTATTAAAGGGAATAATAATTAAATACGTATGGACAAATTAGGAAGGAAAATAGAAAGATAAATAATAGTTAATTACGTAACATTAAAATTAGACAAATAAATTTAACAATGTTTGTATCTAGTTGGTCATTTAGTAAGTTATTTGAAATTTTATTTTTGTTAATTTCTAAAGATTCTAATAAATTAAGTTTTGCTCGTTTATTTTCTGTGTGTAATACGTCTAAGTTGAAACTAAAACTACGATTCTTACAAGTGGTTGGAGTAAAAAGAGTCATTTTTTTTCTAATTCTAAAAAATCTTCAGTGTTCAAACATCCTTTTCTCGAAAGTTCTTGCTGTTTGACCAAATTTAGGGCATTCTCTATAATTCAACTTATGATTCCTGACTGTTAATATTTAAGGGTTTTTTCCTTATATCAAAAAATAGCATATCGATGTGTAAATACATCAAATATTGTGAATACAAATATATTAAAAACATATCTTGTTACATTTTATTTTTGACGATAAAGTTTTACCGCCCTGTAGATATCAAATCTAGTTTATTTTATATTCGTTACTTTCTTTGCAATCCTGGTCCCGCGATTTTCAAGAAGGTCTGCTGTTAGATGTACGAGAGAGGCGACTTGAGTTTGTCGATATATCTTGACGTGCTCCGATATTCGAAATATAATTCACGCTCGCCCCCCTACTTGTTTTTGAAATTATCGCAATTGCGGATTCGACTAGGGCGTAGTGAGAAAATTTTAAAAGAAAGCTGATTACCGTATCGCATAATTGGGCGACTTTTGTTTTGAGGCAAATAGACGTATGTAGGATTCGAGCTTTTCCTTTGTCTGTCCATTTGGCGGGAATTTAGAATATCAATCAGTTAACGTGCTAGAAAGTCAAGGCCAACTCGTTCTGAAAAATGTTTGCCTAAAGTGTCCACCGCCACAAGTGCTCCACCGTAATAATGCAGCGTCCGATACAGCAGTTTTAACTCACCAGTTTTTGGCTGGGAAAAATACAAAAGTAATAGAACAGCCGCCGTACTCACACTGTGTGACTTTTGGCTATTTTTTGGGCTTAAACCCAATTTGCGGAGTAAAAGGTTTTCGTCTGACGAGGAGATTGATACCGAAGTTCATGGATACTTTGAAGGTATTCCGAAAGAAGATTGGTTGGGAAATTACTTTAAGCATATTTAAAATTAAAGCCTAGAAAATATTAACCGTGTATCTTATTCTCAATAATTTCAGCTTGTCCCCCGTCTTCATTGATAATAAACACACATTCTTAAATTATAATTTAGTTATTTATATATAACAATTTTGACATTTGACCTGATAAATAAATTCATAGCTCACAGTCTAGCTTCGTAGCTTAGGATTTGAACGTTAATTATTAACAAACATATATTTTGATTGATATTTAATAAACTAACTTATATTTTAATATTTAAAAATATATTTAGGATCATGTTTTAATAATTTATTTCTTTTGTTGCAGATTTGTAGAGGTATAGAAAATTATTCGTCGAAAGGTCAGAGTTTTTTTTTCTAAGCATGCTATACATATTTAAACGTCTGCTGTTCCAGGTTTTTATTTTATGTTTTTGATTATGTATATTCCGTGAATTTTATAAATCTAAATACATATTAATTTTTAAATATTAATTAACTAACTACTAATTTTGATGGCATAAATTTAAATTTAAATTTAATTTCTTCAACATTTGAAAAGTTATTATCAATATTTAATTAACATTTTTTGAAGTTTTTATGTACAGCGTTTATTAATGAATAGGTCGCGATGTTATCGATCGCGTTGGAATCAGGATTAGTGTTAGAGGTGCGAAGAAGAAGAAGAAGGTAATTGGAACAGAGTCTACGAAAATAGGCTTGATGTGCTAAAAATTAGTTGAGTTAGTTTTATTTGCTAATCACTTTTTAGTTCAGAATTATCGAGTTAAGGTTTGGATTGTTTATTGAACAATATTTGATCCAATACCTTCTTTTAATATATACAATATCGTATTTAAATAGACCTAAATGTATATATATTCGATATTCGTATAAATCTTAAAGTTCATATTTTATTATTCATATATACATCGCATTGTTCAATATGTAATTTGCATGCTCTTCGATGGATAAAACACGTGCTTTTTGAAACTTCAATTATTGAAGTTTCCGGTTAATGCCGTCATTTTGAGACTGTCATATTTATATTTTGGGACCCAATTGGGAACCCAGTCTCAGTTCGTGTTTCAGTTCGTTACGTTGTTATTGATTTAAATATTAGTGGCTCACTTTGTTATGTAGGACTCGTAAATTGTTCAATAACAGTTACGGTATCTGCAATTATAGCTCCCTAAAAACAGTGCCAAATTTGAAAAGTGTTTGTTCTTGCTTTATCGATCATTTTTTCGATTTCTACATAAACAAGTGAGATCCACGATTTATATATTATTATACTCGTGGAAAGGACAAGTGAAATATAGTCTTTAGTTCTTTTAATGGATGTTACCGAATTAAGGTATGTGTGTAATATATTACAATTAGCTTTCAAAAAATATCTAATTTTACAAATTACGTAATACGTGATATATCTTGTTTTACAGATACAAACTGATTAAGTGATTTTTTGCGTTCGCCGTTTAAGAAACATTGCGCGTGTACATAATAGATAACTAATTGGGACTATATCACGTACTGTCGCATAATATAGTCAAGTGTTAATTAAATATACGGTGCGTCGCGTTAAATACGCTGTTAAAGCATGGGTAGTTCAGCGAACTGCGATTGATAAGCATTAATTTATTATTAATTATCTCATCAATTATTTTAATCAATCAGATGGCATCTGATTAATTTACATTTTCTACATAAACAAATGTGATCCACGATTATATATTTTTATACTTGTGGAAGGGGTGAACAGTTATAAATAAAGTTGCAGTGTTTAGTGCATAGTGTTTTATTTTTTGTTAGTGGATGTTACCGAATTGCGGTATGTATTATGATACATTATTGTGTTTATTTTCTCAAATATTGTAATACGTGAAATGATTCCATTATACAATTTTTCTAATACGTAAGGTTTATTTGCATTAACAGGGAGGTTCAAATCATATGAATTTTATCTTCATTAGTTGCGCATGTTGTCCGTACAACAGAGTCGAACGGGCCCAACTACGTGAATATGCATAGGCATTTGTTTTAAATGTGGTTTCATTCTGCCGTATTTATTAAATAAATATATTCGCTATTTATAAAGTATATACGATAACACATGGGTAGCTCTTTGGTATTATATTTTTTACTTTGCATGTTTGAATTAGTCCGAGGCCGGAAGCGAGATGCCTAGTCCGATTCTGTTGTACCACATGAACAGGTATAACTGAATGTTTATATTAAATTTATGAATGTTATTTCTTTAAATGAATTTAATTATTTTTTTGTTTAATTATTTCATCCAAAGATAGGTTAATAGTTGTGTTTCTGATTAATTGATGTAAGTGAAATGATAGATTGTATTAACATTATGTTACATAACACTTATTAAAAATATTTTGTTAAATAAAAAGATAGGAATACTTAACATTACATATTTCAATAATTTCACATATTTAAATTAATTGGAAGGTAAAAGGTTTTTACTTGCAGAAGTAAGATAATTTGGAATCATGTTCTTCTTCCTTTGTGAATTTCCTATTTTCAATACAAAACTGTTTGTTTTTCTTTTCGTGTTTTATTATTAATTTCTTGACGGGTTTCCAACTTAAATGTATCTATTTCATTATTCATATCAAGAATAGAATAGGTACCGTTTCTTAGTATTTAGTCATATTATATTATCACTCTTGCTTCCTTTGCATATTTAATTTAAGATACTATCTTCAGCCGATAATCTTTAGTAGGCAAATGAGTAATTTACTACATAATGCGAAAGGCATTCATTTAAATAATTCAAAAGAATTACTCCAGTTATTTGAAATACGACATAGTAAATAAATTAAGTTTTGTCAAACAATTACAATTCTCAAATCTTAAAAAGGGCCTAATGTGGTGAACGAATGAAGAAAAAAGTCTGCAAATAATTTTAATTTTAAATCATGAGTTATATCGAGATAATTGTTCGATTTTATAAACACATCACACTATTTCTTAGGATAGACCTATCAATAATCCAAATATTATTCCAATCATTTGATGACAATTTCAAGGTAATGAAGCGGATGCTGGAAATATTTAATTCTTCATATTTTGAAAATTGTGCTAGTTTATTGGAAAAGTCTATTTGCAGCAACAAATTGAATTCAGATGTACTTCTTTTTGAATCAACACTATAGTAATTCATTATTTTGTTTATTTCTCTGCTATTTTTTTTTTCAAAATAAAATGATTTAACAAAAAATAAAGATATTCATTTACATGGGGACAAAAGAAAAAATCCATCCCGAAACGTGTATATACTAGCATTTCATTTTGTCGATATACGATATTTGTGTACTGACACTGACGAGATCTTAGAGGATAGCGTGCGATTTTTGAGGTACGCGATGCTCTACAAATGTAACTCCACCCAACATTCCGAACATTTTTTTCACTATTTCCTTAGACAAAGCTGTCGTTTGTCCAAAATATTTATTTAATAATTTCGACGCAATTCCAGAATATTAACAAAAGCTAGAAATATATAAATTGATATCTTTTATGCCCAAATTTATTTGAAAGATGAAAGGTTTTCTTGCGACAGCAATAATTATATATATAATTTAAACTACTAAATACAAACTCTTTGCGTTTTGTCGTATCCTATTTTTGTTTTGAGATCTTCAGCCAGTGACCTTTAAAAAGAAAATGATTAATTTACTATAGAAGTGCAAACAATTCAAAATATGATTTAATTACTCCACGACAATTTCAAAGTACTGAATTACAAAAGCTATAAAAATTTAATTTAACTTATTTTATTATTTTAAATATGCAGACAGGGGATATTCTTTTATTTTTTAATTTTCTGCAATTTCATAATTCTTATTTCCTTCTCTTCTTATTTATTACTAGATAATCTAATCTAATATAATTCTAATTCTTTAGAGTTGGACACCAGTAAGTCTAGGCACTTGAGCATAATGTTCTTTGTACCATCCCCAATAGATCTCTCAGTTTCATTTTGTTAGTCTTGTATACTCGATAGAAGTCACTAATCCTCCTCAGGGAAAATCTTAGCACCCTCGCAGGATCCAACAGATCTTTTCCTACATGTTTCTGTCTGAGTCCCTTCAGTTCATCACGACAGCTCGATAACCAGACCCATGCTGTATAGATGCTATCTTAAAGGTCAATCGCCGGTTATAGTTTTAATTTCTTTGTTCTTTACTTCTAATTAGGTTGGCTGAAAATCTAGCACCCAGCTCTCTTAGTAGTATCTTAGTGTAGAATTTATATTCATTTCTTTCCAGCCATAACCAGATCTTCCTTCAAACGGAATCCTTAGCGATTATAGGTGCAGATTCTGGACCAATGAAGTTCTCCTTACCCAATTCATCGGCCATCTCATTACCTTTAATATTTTCATGTCCTGGCACCCATATCAGTGACATAGTATGGACATGCCAGTCTGATGAGTACTTGCTTGCAATGTTTCACCACCGCCTGTCGCTTTGGCTAGGTACCTGCTCCAGTTCGGTTTCGCACCTAGATATTTCACTTCATTGGTTAGTACTAATTCTTGTCCGAACAGTCTTATGCTGCCCGGACCATTTAGTTTTCTCATGTTGATAAAAACTACCAACTTTGTTTTTGCGTATTAACAGTCAGTCGCTCTTTAAGGCACCATCTTTCCACAATTTGTAGCGCACATCGTATAATGCTCGCCACTGTCCCTGGGAATTTCAACTGGAATACAACAAAAATGTCATCAGCAAACCCTTTATATTCGCGTTTATATTCGCTGGTTATTTAATGTCCTGATGAGATTATCAACTACTAGGCTCTAAAGTAGCGGTTTCAGTACTCCTCCTTGAGGACACCCTCCAATTGGGTAATTTTTATTTTCTGATCATTTGAAGATCGAATGATGGAAGACAACGAAGTATTCTCAAATGCTCCCTCTATATCTAAAAATACTTCTTCCGCCTAAACATCACTCCATACCAAACTGTGCAGGGCAGCTTCACCTGCTTTCTGCATCTGGTATGCCGATTAGAGTGACTTTAGAGGAGATCTGTCCAGATCTCCTTTAATATTTAAATATATAATTTTTCCATATATTTAACATAAAAGAGATAAGAATAATAGGTTTAAATTATTTGGAATGGGTATACGTTTCTTGTCCAGGTTTGGGAATAAACATTACTCTAGTTTCTCTCGATTCCCTCGGGATATATCCCATGGCTTGGCTAGCCCCGAATTTCTCCAATAAAGGTCACATAATTTTCATAATTCCCTTTTGTAGGAGCTTGGGAAATACTCAAATCAGATCCTGCCGATTTGTATGGTTCAAACGACCCTATCGCCTGTCTGATTAGATGAGGCTTAAAGATTCCGTTTGATAGTTTTCAAGTCGCTCATGAGGTAACAAGTTGATTGGTATCACAGTCGTCCGAACCTGGAAAACGCACCTCTAAGGTTTTTGTACAGATCTAATTGTTGGAAGAGGTTATATACCTTCTTTGTGCGTTGGAAGAGTCGTACTTAAGAATTCTGTTAATTTTGACAATATCAGGGACACCTTCATTGTCCTCACAGAATTTTCTTCATGCCTTCCTCTTGCATTCTTTGATTTTTTCATTGTATTTATTTAGGAGAACCCCGTAGGCTTCCCAATTATCTATTTTCTTCCCTTATTGAATAACCGAATTTCTTTCCTTAGGTTGGTCAGCTCTGTGTTCCACCAGTCTGAACAGCACTCTCTAAGAGGACAGTTATTTTCATAGCAAGAGAGAATGGTCAATTCCAGCTCTTCGAAATTCCCTGTCCTAGCAGAGATGTTTCGGATCGCAGTTAACAGGGCTTCCTTGTAAGAATCCCAGTTAGCAACAGTTAGGCACCCTGTATAGCCTGAGTTCTGTTATATCTATACAAAGTTCATAGTAAATATACTGATGATCAGAGAGCGACAGTGCATCGGATACATACCAACCTCATACAATATTCCGTAATCCCAACGTGCACAACGTTGCATCTATAAGTGTCTTATATGTTGGTTTATTACTTTGGTTCAGACAATCAAGTTCAGTATCACACATATAACTAACAAGCGACTTACCTCTGTAATTATTATCTCTGGTGCTCTAAGCCTTATGCTGAGCATTGATATTTCTAGATAGTTTCTAGATTAATTCAATATTCCCACCAAGAATTACATCTTCTCTTGAAATCTAATTCAAAACTTCTTAGATATGGTGCAACCAAAATACCGTCATTCTATTATTTGCTGTTTTGTTCATGGATCGCAAACATACATCCATATTTTAAATCTATGGTTACAACACAGATAACAGATTACATCTCCTTGTTCAAAATATGCGTTCTCAAATGTCATTTCAAATACTTCTTGAATCCAATTTGTTCATCATTGTAAAATTTACCTCAATGCAAATATGCAACCTGATTTTCACAACCGTGTATGGAACTCCTAAATGAATTCCAATGAATATATTCATGCTATAACAGCTTTAGATTGAGGTAATTATTGCTGGCTTGGTTTTCGCAAATATTCCTAAAAATTTTTTTTAATTTTATGAGGTTGAAGACATGCTAAGTTTTATATTTTAAGAGTGAGGGGAAGGCGATATAATTCATTTGGAAGCGGAGTTGGAAATTTTAATTATGTCCACTTTTGACTGAAAATATCTACAGGTAACGTTACTGTTATCCAATCGTTATTTACATAATATTTCTTTAAGTATGTATTTTGTTTGTGTTTCTATTTATTTCAGGTAATAAATTTATTAAAAGAAATTTATTTCAGCATGTTTTCAGATTATAAAATATTAAGAATTTTCAAATCGAATACGGAAATTTTAATATTCTCTTCTGAACTGGGTAAGTCTAAAGTTTTTCTAATTTTTTTTGGATACCTTTTTCCGGTGGTAAAAATAGTTTTATATTTTCGTCCTCTAAAATTTGTACTTCTACATTGAAATATTTTTATTTCAGGAGCATGTTTATCCTTTTTTTCAGCTTTTATTTTATTTTTTTAATATTTTTTTCAGTCAATGTATTTTGAAAACCGATGTTTTGAATATTTTGAAAATGTTTTTATATAAAAGATTATGAAGGAAACGTTGTTGTAGAAATTAATCGAATTTGTGGAATTTACTTATTTTAATTGAAGATCTGGAGGTAAAATTATTTTATTTGTATTTATGAAAATTTGTATATGTTTCGCCATTTTGTGTATTTTTCAACAACCTAATGGACAACCTGTTTCTCTTGTTTTTTGAAATTTATTTGATCCTTTTATTTCAATATTTTTAGTATATATGTAGAACGTTGAGGCAATATTGTTTTAAATCATTTCACATGAGAACTGGAAATTTTAATTATGACCACTTTCGGACTGCAAATATCTACAGGTAAATTTTTATTACATAAACTTCTATTTCTTCAAGTATTTTGTTTGTGTTTCTGTTTATTTCAGGTAATTAATTAGAAGAAATTTCTTTCAGCATCTTTTCAGATTATAAAATATGAAAAATTTCAAAATCAGGTATGGAAATTTTAATATTCTCTTCTGAACCGAAAAGGTTTACAGGTCTGTAACCTACAGGTGTTCTAATATTTTTTGTGTATTTTTTTTCAGGTGATAAAAATAGTTTTATGTTTTTATCCTTTAAAATTTGCGCTACTAATTTGAAATACTTTTATTTCAAGTCGATGTTTATTTTTTTTTAAAATTTGTATCTTAATTTTTTTAATATTTTTTTCAGGCTATATTTTTAGATTGAAAATTATGAAGATAACGTTGTTTTATCAATCGAATTTTTGGATTTTTCTCATTTTCGCTGATAATCTAGAGGTAATATTATTTTGTTTGTATTTAAGAAAATTTGTACATGTTTCGCCATTTTGCGTATGTAGTTTTTTTCAGGAAAAAAAGTACAAAATTGATAATGTGTTACTCTTGTTTTTTTTTAAATTTATTAGCTAATTTTTTTGTTTCAGAATTTTTAGGATGTGAAACGTTGAGGTAATATTGTTTTAAATCATTCCACATGATCTTGTTTGTACTGTTATATTTAATTATGTACGCTTTTCTACTGTAAATACCTACAGGTAAAGTGATACCTACAATTATTTTTTTTTTATGGAAACTTTTATTCGTTTCAGTATTTTGTTTGTGTTTCTATTTACTTGAGATATTTCAAATTTGTTTAAAAAATTTTCTTTCACCATGATTTTATATTATAAAATATGAAGATATACTCTTGTAAGTCGTCTGGGAAACTTCAAATCCAGAATGGAAATTGTAAACATTTTCTTTCCAACTATAAGACAGCCCGCAAGTAAAATTTTTATTGTTTATATATTCTATGTATTTTTTCAGGTGTTGAAAGTGGATTTACAATATTTCATTTGTTCGAATTTCTTATTTTTTTAACTAACATTTCAGCTTTCTCAAGTTGGAAGTTATTGACTTTATTTTAACGTTATCAATCAGGATTTCGTCATTCCCAAGTTATTTCAAAAATGCTGTGGTAATATTACGTACTTTAGATGTTTCATATTTATGATTTTTTAAATAATTACAAGACTTTCCATAAATATATTTATTGCAATGTTTTATATAGTTTGTTTCAGTCTATAAAAGAACATGGATGTACTTTCATATGTATTATTATTAGTTCCATTTTTTGTCCGCTGGAGGATTTACAACAGATTCAAAGGAACATCGACACACATGCTGTTTAACTATTTTTATAAATTTTATTTTTGGTAGTATATAGTGCATTATAGGTAGTAGATATTAGTAGAGTTACAGTGGTGTTGTTGCTTGTATGTTTGGGGTTTGTGTGATTGTTGGCTTAGCATGACCCGTTCATGAATTAGTACCGTGACGTATAATCGACATCAAAAAGAAAAATAAATATTTAGAACACATTAGGTTGTTACGTAGTTTGTTTCAGTTTATAAAAGAATATACGGATGGACATACTTTTTCATATATTGTTATTAGTTCCATTTTTTTTAATCCGCTGTAGTATTTACAACAGCTCCAAAGGAACATGCTGTTCAAATATTTTTATAAATTTTCTTTTTGATAGTACAGGTATACTTTACATTATAGATGGTATTAGTAGCATTATAGTTAAGAGTTGCGAATCTTGTCCGTACAACAGAGTCAAACGTGCCTACCGCTACGTGACCGTGCATATAACTTGATCTACAGCATTTGTTTGAACATGCTTTCATTCTCCCGTATTTATTATATAAATACAATCTCTAATTTATAAAGTATATACCTAACGCATAAGTTGCTGTTTGATATTATATTTTTTAACTACGCATGTTTGAATTAGTCCGAAACCGTAAATAAGACTCCTAGACCGACTCTGTTGTACGGACAAAATATCTTGTATGTTTGGGGTTTGTGTGATTGTTGGCTTTGCATGCCCCACTCATGAATTAGTGCCTTGACGTATAATCGACTTCAAAAGAAAACTAATAAATATTTAAATACTGTGTGCCATTAGTTTGTAATACTTCATATTTTATAAATAATAAAAACACATTGTACTTTCTAACAACATTAATTTATTGAACTCAACCAGCGACTTCATTTTAGACATCCACGGAGAAAAATATGTAGTATAGGTTACTACAATTGTAATATGCGATACTATAAACGATATTTACTATAGTAACAGCTATTGGGGTGTCATAACAAATACATTATTATAGTTTTTTAAAGCAGATGCTTGAACAATGCAGTTGTAGTACGAAATAAACTATACGGCGGGGCGTAGGAATTCTTACAGTTGACGTACAAAAATAGTACTATGTATAAACTAAAAATCTTACCATATTGTGTTATTCCCTCTGTTAACCTTTCGGTGTCCTTGGACTATACAGGATGTAAATGAAATACGCCGACGTACGTTAATATATAATAGATACGTAAGACAACAATTCAAATCCACAAAAATTTTATTCTATCAAAACTTTAATTTTTGCGGAAATTTAGAAACACAAACTTTTCAAATACGGTACGAATCTAAATAAATAGAAATTCATTTCTTAGACATAAACTTTCTTTTGCATCAGCTGTTCCGTTGTTATTTATAAGTAGGTTAATGGCCTGACCTTTGCAATATCCCGAAAAAAATACAAAATCGATTTTATTTAAAAATGTCAAACGGTATAGGTAACAGTTTTATAGTGATATGGAATTTGTAATTTAGTTGTCTTAATATTAAATTCACGCCGAGAAATAATAAATTACATTTGTAATTTTTAATTGAATGTTCATATTTTTTTCTATGTTCTATTTGCCTCTTCTTTTAAGGACAATTTCTTTGCTCTAAAAAGGGCAGATTTGTGTCTACCCCACGTGGTCTTTCATGGTCACGGCCTTCATAACTTGGATGCATTGTACCGCGATCTCTCATCTGCACACGGTTTCTAAAATTAAATCATTGGTTGGACATCTTCGGTTAGGAATCCGCCCTTCATAAATACATCTAATAGCTCTAACATTTCTATCTATTTCACAGTATAGCAGGACGGTATGTATTAATTCGTGTTTCGAATATGCCATACTTCACTGAAATTGATAACAGACTGACATCTGACTTACAATATGCATCATTGCACCTATAACTCCCACCATTACACTTCAGTAGGGGTAGCGCTATAGTTACAAAGGAATACTAAATTTACCAGAGTCGAATCGAGCTACGCGCATTTATTTATTTTTTTTTTGATCTGGTTCGGGATAGTTTTTTCGTGCATTAGCATTTTATGCTTAATATTATTACATCAATTACATATTAAAGGAAGTCGGCATATTTAGCTTACACTCTGTATACACCGACCCGTAGTATCACTGTTTTATCGCTTTAATCGCAATTCCGTTACCTTGATTACTGTGCCGTATTGTCTACGATATTATTACACATACGAGGATGGTATGATAAATACTTGTGTTAAGAAATACAACGCAATTGTTTTGCATTTAGTAAATTGATTTCTCGACATAATCTCCTTGTAGATCTATACACTTAGTCCAGAGATGTTCCAACTTTTTTAAGCCATTCAAAATAATAAGATTTAACTCGGCAAAATAGGCCTCCGTTTCGGCAAAACCTCTTTATTTGACGTGAATCGCTTTCCGCCCAAAATTTGGAAAAAGAATGAAGTCACAGAGTGGCAAATCTTGCGAATATGGTAGATGGGGCACCAATTCGTGCCATAAATCGGCCAATTTTGCTATCGCGATTGCCGATGAGTGGAGGCACTATCATGATAGTAAAGAATTTTTTTTCTTTTTAGTACAGCGTCAAATCGAACCAATAAATCAGCATAGTACTGCGCAGTGGTTCTCCTTCCCTTCTGCAAACGATCAATTAAGAATATCAAAATTTCGTCGCCATAACTTTTCCGGATGACGGAATCGTCTTCGCCTTCTTTGGTGCCTTTGGTTTCTGGCATCTAGTGATGTATTCATGTCATCTACAATCACATAACGTCGCAGAAACTCACTAGTATTGCACTTAAATATGTCCAAACATTGCTTTGGAGTTATCACGCGTTTCCGTGTTTGATCAATCATCATTTCGTGAGGGAGATTTTACACACGTTCAATTAAGATGTTTAGTATATTAGCAAGCTCTTTAATCTTCATCCTGCGATCTGCTAACTCCATATCATGAACTTTATTGGTCATATCGTCTCCGTGGTCACCACGACATAGCCGCTCCTCATTTAACCACGTTTACATTAATTAAACCAGTATCTGACGGTAATCATCGCCGGTGCATAACCCTAATAATCTGCATCTAACTCCTCTTCGATTTCTGCATACGTTTTCCCTTCCAAAAAATTAAATCGAATCACTGACTGGTATTGTTCTTCTTCCATGATCCCACAAATACATAAACTAACTCACTTTCAAGAGTTCCCAAAACAATACTACTCTCCGAAATTTTGACAGTCAACTAAAGAATAGTACTCACAGTCGGTAATGCAGAATCGCTAGTGTACAAAATAGTACTATGTCTAATAATCAGACATGAATAATTTAATTATTATAGCATCGTATTAAAAACAAAAAATACTAATTGTTTCGATTTTAATAATCTCCTTCGACAAAAATTGAATGCATTATTCTTCATATAACAAATAATGATTTGTGTTACTTTTGGGATAGTCAAGTTTGATATTCACATTTTTCTATTTGACTACTAATTGTATTGCGTATTATCACAACATGTTAACTTCGGAGTTTCTGGTACTTTTGCTCTAGTTGGATTTAGTTGGTTTTTGTTTACTGAACTACAGATGTACTGTATGTTTCTATAATACATTCACTACAAATATTTTGTTCTCTCTACATAAGCATTTTGTTCAGTGTCCAGTCAAACAGTTTGATAACATATGTGATTTTATTATTTATAAAAATACGAATTCATTATTATAAATTAAGCAAACACCATTTGTTTTAATCAGTTAAAGTAAAGTATAACTATAACCGATTGTAGATTGAATTAAAATTCTTTGTTATTCTTATGAAGATGATATTTTTAAGTCGATTAATTTGGCGAGTGGGCTTACTTGAATGCATCCGTATATTTATATTTATTTTGTAACAAATTTGATAAATTATTAAGTACACTTGCATTCAAAACTAAACTAATTCAAGTAGATTTACAGAAAAGTTTACATTTGCTTTAGTATTTTGTTTGTGTTTCTATTTATTCCAGGTAATAAATTTATTTAACACTAATTCTTCCAGCATGTTATTATAAATTGTGAAATATGAAAATATTACTCTTCCAACTTATCATCTTGAAGAATTTCCAATATGTCCAATATGAAAATTTTAAACATTTTATTTTGAACTAAGAAAGCCTATAAGTAAAATTTTTATTGGTTATATTTTTTTATGTATTTTTTTCAGGTGTTGAAAAACGGACTTAACAATATTTCGTCTATTAGAAATTGTTAATTTTTTTCAGCATTTTTTAAGTTAGAAATTATGCACATTATTTATATTGTAATACATAGTATTAATAACAATAATTATTTATTTGCCCAATAGATATACATGCATATAATTACAGGAGAAAAAATAATAATAAATAAGCGATAATTCTAACAAAACATGATTTCCTTATGTTTCAAATAATATATTGTGATGTGAGTTACGCGATGACCGTAATGGATGATGTCACCAAAAGCGTATGTCCGAGAACTTTCCCAAATAGAAAATTCAAGAACACTGATGTACTATAAATGACGCTCGATAAAGAGGAAGAGGATATTCAAACAACGGAACAACGATCGTGGTGTTAGAATATAGTTATAAATGTGAAATAAATACTGTTACTGTTGTTATTAGTTAAGTATTTTTAGTGTATTTTTATTATTAATATAGTGTATACCGTTTATTATAATATAAAAGAATATATACAGTGGAATGGAATAAAGTAAAATAATTTAATAAGACACAGATTAGTGTGGCTTGTTATGCGTCACTACCAAATGTATTAGACACACGATATATTGCAAACTATGCGAAAATGTAAGTTTTTGTCATAGTATTCAAAAAGTGGCATCGACTTCTGCTATATTGTGGAACTCAAACCTAATATTGTTCAGCAAAGTTGATGTATCTATGCCATCATGGAACAGACTAGAGCAGACTATAAATATACTATATTGTGATGACTAGAGTGGACCAATTCGGAGCGAAAGCAGAGGCGTGACTAACGAATTGGTTCCCGCATGCGAAACATTATTAATATCTTATAGAGATATACTATCACGAACGGTGCTGTTATAATGTTAGATACAAAAAAAATGTAAGA
Source organism: Melolontha melolontha (assembly GCA_935421215.2). Taxonomy (NCBI): domain Eukaryota; kingdom Metazoa; phylum Arthropoda; class Insecta; order Coleoptera; family Scarabaeidae; genus Melolontha; species Melolontha melolontha. The sequence continues at coordinate 204,862,163 of OW285236.1, read as the reverse complement.
CGGTTTTTCTAGATTATGAAACGTTCTCGATGATACGTATAAAAAATAAAATCTAAAATGTATGTAATTAGATGATTTAAAAAAAACTTACCGTCTTATGCGTTTTCCGTGACTTGAAAATCTGGAGAAGCGCGATGAAATATTGTTAACATAAGGTGCGTCTCCAAAGTTATTTCTCGAAAACGCGTCCGCCGTGAGGAAAATATGTGCTTGTATAAAGTAAACGATCGCTCCACATCTAGTGATGTGATGTTTGCATAATTAAAATAATCTTTGAAACAACTTAACACATCTATAGACGAACCTTCACAAATTTGTCTAAGTCTGTCAAAATCTAAATCTTTATCTAAAACACTTTCAAACTTACTTAAGATACACTCACTCATTTCTTGCGTCTTCTATCGAACATAGCTGTGCGTGTGTATCTTTCACAACTAGCACTGATTCCTGTAACAATAGCGAAGAATTTTGTAGGTTTTCCAATGCTTGCCCTATTCCGAAGTAATTGTTGTGTATTGTGTTGCTATTATACGTGTACACACGATGACCATGAACAACATACTAAGTAATCGTATGTGCGATGGGGCACGCGGGAACCAATTCGTTAGTCACGCCTCTGCTTTCGCTCCGGATTGGTCCACTCTAGTGATGACTCATCCAACGATACGTCACCTATCACACCTCTGGCACCTTCTCGACAGATATAGAAACGGAAAGATCGACACTAAGAAAACATGAGAGAGGTGCGGCGGCCGATATATAAACCGCTGAGGGAGGGATTTAGGGGAATCCATACCAAATCATCGCCGAGTGAACTTACATAAATATAAATACGTAAATGTTCTTATTGTTAGTAATTAGTTTTTAAATTGTTATTCGTTTTTATTATTAATATAGTGTGTGTCTAAATTACCGTTAGTTTTATTTAAGGACCCAGAAAGACAAACATTATTACTAGAGAACGGATGCAATTTCCATAAAACGCAATCGGCAATTGGAATTGTGTATCTCGCAGCGATAACAATGGACAACCCAGCTATTGTATTCGGAGAATATAGTGTTTATCAGTGGTGTCATGTACGTAGATAAAATAAATAAGTTTATCGTATTTCGTAAGAGAAATAGCACGTACATTCCTTTTCTTTTCATTTAAGCAACATCTTCCAATTATTTTCACGTAAGTGTGCATAAAATTTCGTTATTTAATTTCGTTTATTTTGATCTAGAATATTCTTACTTTTTCAGACAATGGAAGAGCGTCGAGAATGGCATCGTGAAACAATGGCGAGTTGGATTGAGGGCCATACTGATTGTATGTACATTGCCAGTGATTCCGAAATTTATTGTGAAGTGTGTGAAACGTTATTGAAAAATTGCAATAAATCAACCGTAAAACGTCACGTAGGATTATCTGCGGTCATATAGAAAGTATTGTTAATCACTATCTTCACTGCTGCTTGAATCATCAATGTTAATTATAAAGCAATGTAAATGTATTTCTCTATCATACCATTTTTTATAATACTTTCCATGTGTATAGTACAATTTTTCCAAATTTCTTGCGTACACTGCTGTAGCGACTCCTTCCACATAGCTATAACTTTATCATCTCCATGTCCATCCCTGAAAATATGTTTATTATAATATTGTTTTGCATGGTCCTAAACAATTTCGATAGCATTAAACTCGCAATCTTCAATATTTCATGTCCTTGACTGTGTAGCAATTCATCTACTTGATACAGTTTTTCATTTGAAAATTTTTAGCCAAGGGTAGTAGGTCAGTTTTAAATAGAGTTCGGAAGGTATTTTATGTTTCGACAAGTATGTAATAATATCATTTTTACATCAAGCCGGTGATGGATGTTTCTTTACTACTAGTGAATGGTAGGGTGCATTGTCCATCACTATTTGAGCTGGTTCTTCCAAATTTGGTATTAAATATTCTTCGATCCATTTCTTAAACATTTCTCCATTCATTTCACCATGATAATCTTCTATTTGTGATTTGCTTGTAAACAATAAAGAAGCATTTGGCACAAAACCTAATTTTGAACCACAATGTAATACAACATATCGCTTGCCCTCGTAACCCTCAGGTTTACGCAGACTCTGCAGATTATTATCTTGCCAGGTTTCATCAAGCAATACCACTTTTCTCTGAACATTCTTTATGTAATTCCTAAGAAATGTCCATCTTATCTCTGCAATGTTGGATCGTTTCACCAATGCTCTATGATTATTATCCTTTTTATATTTAAATCCAATATTGTGAAGTACACGATTTAAACTGCTGCTACACAGCTTTGATGCGTTTTACTGTAACTAATCCCAAGCACAATGCATCTGCCACTCGCTAAACAAAAGGTTTATTAAAATCTAAATATGTATATTATGTGCACATGTAATAGGTATTAACAGCACCATGGTTTTACTCTCGTTCAAAATATTGCAACGAATTTAAAACAAGTTGTCGTGATTGTGAATGTAATGTGCTGCCATTATAGTTTTGAAAAATAAATTTCAAAAAATATGTATTTATGAAAAGAAAATAAATAACAATTCGATCAAATATCAACGAATGTATGTTGTCAAATGTCAACGAGTAACGACAGAACTACTAAGCGGAAATGTGTGTATTTATCACGGAGTAGGTAATAATCCCGTCTTTGTCTTACTCAAATAAATTGCTTGAGCCGTATGTTGCCCTCGTAACCCTCAGGTTTACGCAGACTCTGCAGATTATTATCTTGCCAGGTCTCATCAAGCAATACCACTTTTCTCTGAACATTCTTTATGTAATTCCTAAGAAATGTCAATCTTATCTCTGCAATGTTGGATCGTTCCACCAATGCTCTATGATTATTATCCTTTTTATATTTAAATCCAATATTGTGAAGTACACGATTTAAACTGCTGCTACACAGCTTTGATGCGTTTTACTGTAACTAATCCCAAGCATTCAAAATATTGCAACGAATTTAAAACAAGTTCTCGTGATTGTGAATGTAATGTGCTGCCATTATAGTTTTGAAAAATAAATTTAAAAAAATATGTATTTATAAAAAGAAAATAAATAACAATTCGATCAAATATCAACGAATGTATGTTGTCAAATGTCAACGAGTAACGACAGAACTACTAAGCGGAAATGTGTGTATTTATCACGGAGTAGGTAATAATTCCGTCTTTGGCATACTCAAATAAATTGCTTGAGCCGTATGTTTGTGCTAGGGAAGCGTCAAAACACATACTTTAGTTCAAGCTATCATCCTTGTCATACAAGTTGATGCTGTTTGTTATTTGGATGTGGAGATTATATTTTGAATGTCGTTATTATAGATCAATGACGCAGGGATCATCTTTGGTGATTTGGAGTGTATATAAATATGCGTGTATAACAGCATGTAAACACGAGAATACACTTTAGTAGGCGCGGCTCGTGATGACGTGTTGTAGGGGCACGTACAATGATGCGAGTGCCTCGTGTGTTTTCGGTGTTTACTGAGAAAACGCTACAGTTAGTACACGAGAATACACGAAGCACTCGCATCATTGTACGTGTCCCAACAGTTACGTCATCACGAGCCGCGCCTGCACTTTGGAAATTAGCGAATATAATTTTTTAATTGATTATTTCAAGGAAGTCATCGAAATAATATATACATAATTTTATATTCCGTCTTACACGCCATTGTTGAATTAAATATATGAAGGAGTACACGCAAACAATGTACTATTCATAACGACGGAAATAACAACATCTGCGCGACGAAAGCAATCGGGCAAGCAAATAGTGGGGCTGTTATGAGGCTTAACATGTTTACTATACCTGATACCGCCACAACGTTTTATCGGGGCAATTGGTCATTCAATGGCTTCAGTCCGCTCTCTGATCATTAGTGACGTCGTATTTATTATTATTACTGTTATTATTATAATTATTTGTATTATTATTAAAGTAAATTCGGAGTATACAAGTATTTTAAAAAAGATGCACAAAAAGTAATATAAAAATTTATTACCACATTCTTACTAGCGAATACATAATGATCTATTTCATATTTCCTTTAAGAATTTGTTGAATTTCTTCTAAGCTCTTTCCCTGCGTATTCGGCACAACGAAGTAAGTAAGAATTGCTCCGACGAAGCAGCAAATTGTAAAAAGCAGAAATGGAACACACAAGCCGAATTCACTCATCAAATATTGAAAAAGTTTATTGGTTCCGGCCATATACAAAGCGAATACAATGTTTGCTATCATCGCACCTTTACTTCTTATACTTGCGGAAAATATTTCACCAATAAGTGTCGTTGGTATGCTGGCTAAACCAAACGAAAAGAATACAATGTAGACTATCAAACCAATAACGGGAACATAATTAGCTACCGTAACGTCTGTTTCGGTGTAAATATCAAAATAAAAGTACAGTGTCAGACCGAGAAATGGAATTCCTGATCCAAGAAGTGAAACTATCAGAGTATATGTTTTTCCTATTTTATCAGAAATTATATTACCAAATATGCAGCAAGCGGCTAAAAGACCGTTAAATATCATAGATGCTACGCCGCTATCCATATCGCTACCACTTTCTTGGAATATATATTGAGCGTAAGAAAGCAATGCGGTTATTCCACTAAGTTGTTGGAAACTTCTCGTCATATTACTTATTATTAACGCTCTTCTATTACTTCGAATTCTCCAAAGATCTTGAAATCTTCCAGTTTCAGACATTTGTCTTTTAACGTCACTTGATAATTGCGTCAACTCCTTTCGTACATCATTTTTACGATAGAGCATTTGTAAAGACGCTTCGGCTTTAGAGTACTGTTCCTTCATGCAACAATAGTACGGACTCTCCGGCATGAAAATAAATATGATGGCGAATGCAATTGGAATACTTAGCAATATAAAAGCTGTTGTTGGAATATCACAATAATAGCCGATACAATTCACTAAAAATTGTCCAAAGAATAAAAAAATCATAATCGAGCTGCCATACATATCTCTCACTCTAGGTCTGGTTACTTCAGCTATATAAGTTGGTACTGATGCCATACAACAAGCATCAGCCATTCCACTCACTATTCGAGATACGACATATATGTAGTAATTTGTTTTAGCAAAAGCTATAAGTAACCATGCTATAATATGCAAAATGCTACTACTAAGTATTGTATACTTTCTGCCGATTATATCTATAAGTTTGCAATATACTGGGGTCCAAAAAGCCATCGATAAAGGACCTACCACGGTTAGATAAGAAGTTTGTTCGAATGTTATGTTATATTCTGGTGATAGAAGTAGAGGTATCGATGGAGAAGGCCATGCGAATAATGTTCCAAAGGTAAGTGTGGCCAAAGAAGCTGAAAATTAAGATAAAACATGTTATAGGTAGAGAAGTAATATGGTTTATTATCAGTTAATATGATTCATTATTATTCATTCTTTTAGTAGTTGTTTGGGTTATTTCTATCGTTTGTAGGATATGAATAATCCGACGTTTCGGCAGTCGACCTATTGCTGTCTTCAGGAACGCCCTAAAAAGGGTTGTATCTTGCCAAACTCGCGTCTGACATATTTGTCCTCCCAATTTTTTATTGCAAAATATAGCCATGTGAGATTCGTAGACGGTGACAGATTGACTGGCGAAACGTCGCATTATTCAAATCCTACAAATGATGGAAATATTCCAAACAACTTCTCATCATTCATTCATCTAAATCTTATTCATGGTCTCTAAATTATTAACGTTGGGAAACAAAGTTGGAAATAGAAATCATATCTTACTTTAAATAAATATTTCTATCTATTAACGTTCAATTTATAATGTCTGTTTTACACTAAAATCGATTTTGTGCGTTTATTGAATAAATTATATAGGGTTGGGCAAAAGTAACGCATCAGTCGAATAATTCCGTAACTATAAACTTTAGAACAAAATGTTGTTAACAAAAGTTTTTTGACAAGTTATTTTGTATTGGCTTCAATCATTTGTTTTTTTTTCATGATGTTTACATATGACAGCCAAAATTTTTTTTTTTTTTAATGGAAATAATATAATTTTTTAGACAATTCGGAATCTTTATTAAGTTCTGAATATGAATGCGTACTATTTTCATGGGGTTAGATAATAAAAATATTGAGAAAAAAATAAAAGTAAATAAAAGTAAACAAACTACAAAATTAAATTAAATTCTCAAAGTGACGTCCTTCTACACCTGACAGTGTCCTAAACGTTCCCAAAAATGACGAATTGTATTTTGTAAACTATTAGGTGGTATGGCTTGTATCTCACGAGTCATTTTTGCTCTCAAATCCTCTAGGTTTCTAGATTTCTCCTTGTATATTTGCGACTTCAAGTGTCCCCAAAGAAAGAAATCCAATGGATATAAATCGGGAGACCTAGCGGGCCAATCAATAAAACCCCGACGTCCAATCCAACGACCGGGAAAAAATTTGTTTAAATACTGTCGAACATTAAGAGCATAATGTGGTGGTGCTCCATCTTGTTGAAACCATAGATTACGGTTTGGCATGTTTGGTTGATTGTCGTTAGGAAATAAAATCAACAGATCTGGTACAATATGGTTATGCAATAAATGTAAGTAACCATCACCATTTAGGTTATGTTCCAAGAAGTACGGACCTATGATTCGTTGCCCAACAATGCCAGCCCACACATTAAGTTTGTGGCGATGCTGTGTATGATTTTCTCCATCCAATGTGGATTTTCAGTCACCCAATAACGGCAGTTATGCCTATTTACAAATCCATTTAGACAAAATGTAGCTTCGTCAGAAAATACGATGTTTAAAAAATTTGGATCGTTATTGGACAATTCCATTATTGTTTCACAAAACTGTAATCTTCTGTCCGGGTCATCTTCGTTAAGTTCGTGCAGTAAGTGTATCGTATAGGGCTTGTATTTGTTCGCTTTTAATATTCGTCTAAAAGATCTGCTACACATATCATTTTCTAATCCTAGTTGAGTGGTGATGTAGTGGGATTTTCCGTTACAGCAAGTAAAACATGAAGAGATCGGTCTTCATTAGTGATTTCTTTTGGTCGGCCAGTTTTAGGAATATATCTCTAACATCGCCCGTTTCTCTAAATTTAGTAACCAATCTCGAAACTGTTGATTGAACTATAGGATCTCGATCCAAATAAACATTATTGAATAAAGTGCAAACTTCGTGATGTGAACGTTGCCTATCACCATATTCGACCATCATAAGAATTTCTATTCTCTCTTTAGTAGTTAGTTTGACCATTTTCACACAAAACACGGATTTAAAAAAGCAAGTTTTACGATGGAAACTATTTTATTGTGAAACGTCAATAATTCAATGACAGTCAAAAAATCTACAATTTCCAAAGCAATCTGCAAAACATTGCACTAGTCCAAATGTACGTTTATTAAATTTTATTTTTTTCTCAATATTTTTATTATCTAACCCCATGAAAAAAGTACATATTCATATTCAGAAATTAATAAAGATTCCGAATTTTCTAAAAGAAAATATTATTTCTATTTAAAAAAAATTTTTTTTTTGCTGTCATATGTAATCATCATGAAAAAAAACGCAAATGATTGAAGCCAATACAAAATAACTTGTCAAAAAACTTTTGTTGACAACATTTTGTTCTAAAGTTTATATTTACGGAATTATTAGACTGATGCGTTACTTCTGCCCAACGCCGTATAATGTTTATACAATTTCTTGTTTAATATTAAGTTTAGACAATTCATTGGACTTGACAATATATTCACAAATATCCTAAAATAATTTAAAAAATATTGTTGACATTGTCCCTCGCTTACTTAATTAGTTTACATTGTAGATCAATTTCCGAAGGCTTCGAAAATATCTTCAATCATACTTATTCACGAAAAAGGCCAATAGAAGAGATATTGTCAACGATAAAGGTTGAAGCACTTCTAAACGGCTCGTATCGGCTCCTACCGGTACGGAAAAATTAGTCAGCGAAGTAGACTGCGCACACTTGTGCTGCTGGAATCGGCTCTCTCGTTAAATAATTTACATAAAATCAAAACATTGGTACATTTCTTGAACAAACGTAAACAGTTTTACCCCTATTTCTTCCCATATATTCTGTCGACGGATTGTAGTAATATGAACTACTTTGATCGTACAATTCTTTATAATCTTGAACATGAATTATAAGTTTTTCCTCCATAATTTTCTAAACACTTAAATAAAACCACTAGCAAGTCTTTGTTGGTATATGTGTGCTGATACAAGAATTATTACATTTCTGTTGTTAACGTCGTCGTATCAACCCGAACAGAACTAGTATAAACGAAATTTAAAAACTTCCGATGCTGGAAGTACAAACGCACACTTGTGCGATCGGAATCGGCTCGCTAAGAAATTTTGCCAAAAGAATTTCTGAAGCTCATTAACTACGATTCGATTCCGCCCGATGCAGGAAGCGCTATTTATATTAAAACTATGAGTTTGATTTATCGGAATTTTCCGTGCCGATACGAGCCGTTCTTGATGTGCTTCAACATTAAGGCCTTAATATTGGTATAAAATATACAAAAAAATTTTCGAATATTGTATGGTATCAAGATGTTATCAGTACAACAGTAAAACACAAAGTTATTGCCACACCGCTTAAATACTTTTTATTTACCTATTATAAATTTTAATCAAATATCTCTAATATTTCTAATCGGTACTCAATTTTAGTCTAAACAAATCATGGTGTACCCTCTGATATGCAATAGTGATACTAAGTGGTATTTTTACGTTATCGACCTTGCCCGCTTGCTATTTACTTTCGCGAAGCATTAACAGATGGTGCCCGTTTAAACTGAATGTATAGATTACTATATTTATATTAGAGTCATTAATTTACTGAATTATTGTATGAGCTTCGTGTTTCGATTATGTTATTACTAAAGGCCGGATTATATGCAAAAAAAAACTGCAAATATGCGCATAAATATGCAGATGTTTTAGCCTAAATATGCACTTCCTTATGAAAAATATGCAGGCAAAAAAATACAAGGAATGTTAGAAAATGGAATATTGTAGAAAAAAATAATCTATTATGTTTACTACAAATTTATTTAGAACATTTTACAACATAATTAACTATGAAAACAATTTACAATCACATATTTCTCTAAGTTTTCAACAGAAAAATTGTGACGCTTGTCTGAAAACATGTATTTATATATTGAAAAGGTTCGTTCTACGTCGACGCTTGTTATAGGAGCATATTTCAAATTAGAAATATCATCTATTTTCAACTCAATATTTTGCTTTAGCTTTTTAAACCCTCATTTTTTCCTATTACACTTAAAAATTTTTCATACATGGACTGCCCCACTCCTCCTTTAACATCAAAACATGACTTTTCAAATTTGTTTATTATTTCAACGCTCTCGATTAGCGACATAAATTATTTTTCCAGCTGCAATATAGAAGTGGAAATAAAACTGTAATTGGCTGTAATAAACGCAACCTGAGGTATTTCTTTACTCGAATACACCTTTTGGGCGACTCTATCACATATTGTGCATTCCTATCAAGATCCATAATAATTGTCTTTATTCCTTCATAATTATTTGAGATGGAGGAATAATTAACAACTTAGTTAATTAATTAATATGAGGAAATAAACTTAAAATTTTACTCACAATCTTGCAGCATCCTACACAAAACCCTTTTTCTCCATCCATACGCAATTCCGTATAAGTTGCAATCCATCCAAGCACAGTCGCTATTTTCGACATTTTTGCTATTATATATCACAACTTACAAGTTTACACTTCGAAAAGCCAACGTAAAATAAAATTACTTTTGATTATGGGAATAAATTTCTCCGAATAGCAATGAAACATATATACTCCTAATTTTCTAAAAAGTATTTTTGTATTTATTTAGAAGTTTTAAGGTATTAACTTTTCCTGGAATTTTGTCTCGGCCTGGATGTATGAGAAGAGCATTAATAAATTGCTATTTTTAATTTAAAAAGGGCTGTTTAATTTTTGTTTGTTTGTTACGACATATTTTTAGTAATGCCTATAAATTTCTGAATTACTACAAAATATGCAAATAATATACAAAATGCATATATTATGCAAATATGCAAATTTATGCAAACTGCATATACCGGCCTTTCTTTATTTATTACTATTGCAACAATAATTCTGATTTTATTGTACAAAATTATAAATGTTTTGAATATATCAATTCTTTTCTTCGAAAAGATCATTTACGATTTTTTAATAATTAATAACGGTTCTGAAAATATTTGTGGGACCCTACGCAAATACTTTGATTATTTTATGAGAACATTCAAAGATAATACAACTGATAATTACATTTCAAAATATCTAAACACACGTTTTCTCCACAATAGTTGGGAGAGGGGGTGGGCTTGGAGAGACAAAAGTACCATTAAAGAACGTTCTCTATGTTTGGTAATTATTGTTAGTGCTGAAACAACCAAACTTCAGTTATGGTGCCCGTGTATACTCTTTTTCAGGAATGTCATAATTCGGGACGGAAAACTGTCAATTCGATTACAATCTACTTTCGGTACGCACCTTTATTTCTCGCAATAAGAATCTGAATTACATAAACTTACACTTGTATGTAGTTTATACATAAAAGGCAATGACTGAAATCGTTACTTTGTAACAAATGACCCTGTTGATTAAATAAATAGGAAAACACTTTTTTATAACTACGAGGAAATATCAGAAAATAACGCGACTGTTGCTGTAGTACAAAAATGAAACATTTATTTAGAATATTTCAACAATTATCCTTCAAGGTACTATAAATTCTATGCAATTTGTTGATCCTATCATTTTGTCCACCTGTCACAAACATCTGAGAAATCATTTTGTGAGAGTCTATTTAGTATACCCATCACCGTATTCTTGGGCTCGAAATTTTTGACTTCTCAATAATTTTTTGACTTCAGGAAACAAATGGAAGTCACGTGGAGCAAGGTTAGGTGAGTAGCGAGAGTAAAACATCATTTACTTCCTTAATTCTTCATGTGTTCCTTGACAAATCGCTGATCTGTAGGTCGGAGCATTGTAGTGATGCAGGCTACAACCGATGTCTGGGTAAATCGGACGATTTTTATTTAATTTTGCCTTTAGGATTCCTCGAAGTACATTAGAATAGTACTCTCCAGTTACTGTATGTTCTCTAAGTACAATGCGATCATAAATAACGCCCCATTTATATATAAAAAAAATAAGTGCATCGCTTTATCGGCGCGTTTCACAGTTTTCGCCTTCTGCGGTCTTGGACTGCCCTTGTGCTTCCATTACATACTTTGAGACTTTAATTCAGGGTCGTAATGATAATACCAACGTTACATGTAACCACATTCCTTAAAAACAGTGGATTATGTTGCAGTTGCACTGCCGACAAATTGTCACTCGATTGGCTTTTTGCTCATCGGTCATCAGAATGCATCGTGCTGATATTACGATGAACCATATAAATAGTCTATAACATCGCCAAGTACAACACACAGTTATTGAATGGCACTATTCATTCGATTAGCCGCACATCTATTTTTTGTCGTTGAATTGCGACGCAATAACAATTTTACAGTAAAATTCCTTTCTTCATAGGCGTAGACAGTCAGAGGAGCTTTTAAAAATTTTTTTTTATTAGTTTATATTTCGTGAGATAAATAAAGTACGATGAGTTAGTTTCCTTTTTTCATTGTTTTAAGTGCTGATTACATAGTGAATTTCGTTAGCTTACGCATACATTTCGAATTTTCAGGTATTTACATTGTTACGCTACGCATATAAAAATATTTCAATCTATTTTTAATCTTATATTTCTTCTTTAAATATCTAAATATTTAACTTAGACATTTTTCTGTGTATTCGTGTCCAAAGAGAAAGTTTTTCTTTTGTTATATATCTTAACCCAGACCCTTAGTTTTCTACCTGACTCAGCAACCCTAACGTTACTGTGGAATTTCTTTCTATTTACATTTCATTAAATTGTTTTAATTTATTTATATACATCTTCTATGATATATGGTGTTTCATATCATTAAAAAGCTTATGTCACAAGCGTTATCTTAATAATATTTATGACATCGATAGAACACCTCTTCAGGTCCCGCTTCTTAATTAATTAGAATTCAAGATATCGACCCCTCTCTTCGACAGATCATAAAACAGACCGTTTTCAAAACCAGTGTCTCTCGACAAAGCTGTCAGTCCGATCTTCTCTTTCGAACCTTCGTGAGTAAACAACTCCTCGTGCTGTTCAAGTACACAATGCAACTCACCACGCCGTCCGGCCTCTTCCGCTTCTAAGGTAATTTTGTATTGTTCAATATATATTATTCTATTAAGCGAATCCATATTAATTTAACTAATTAATTTCTTATTCCTCCGGCCAAACATCGCTCTACATATACTTGACCAAGGTATATCTTCGAAGGCCACGTGACCATCATCGCCACACAAAGGTAACTCTGTATTGTTCGATACAGAGATTATTTTATATTAATCGTATTCAATTAACCCTTAATTAGCGCTCAATTAAACGTTCGTTTCAGAGTATTTTTTGTGTTAATTTTCAGTTACTTAATTACCGCTCCTCGTGTACATATTACTTTTGTTTTAATTACTTTTAAATATAACAATTTCAATTTCTTTCTTATGTAAATATAAATTCAAACTTTAAGGACAACGCTTATGTGTTTTACTTATTTAGTAAGTAAGTTGTAGTATATTTATTTTAATTAACCATCATCACGCACGTCTTGGACCTTTGAAGGAACATCACCAGCACCACTAATTATTTTATTATCAAATAATTTCATTATTGTTGGCGCGGCACATCCACATCTCGATATCCAGCACAAGCCGCCGTTTGTAATAACATCTAGAGCATTGTTAAGTTACTTTTTCAGATATGATATGGAACGTCGGGAATGGCATTGTAAAACAATGGCAAATTGCATTAAGGGTCAAACTGATTGTATGTCCATTGCCAGTGATTTCGAAATCTATTGCATAGTCTGTAAAATATCGTTAAAAAATTCGAATAAATCGTACGTAAAACGCCACTTATCATCGCAAAGACATTCACAGAAATTAGACTCGTTGGAATCTGACAATTTTAACGAAGAAGTCTGTTCCTGATTAATCCATCATACGCAAATATTATGTTTCTAAGCGCAACACGAAAGCAGTAGAACGCATTAAAAGCAATTTTTCATATCAGTGCCTATAGGTAAGTGCCAATGAAATTGTCGATGTATTACGCTGTGTGGTAAATGTTGTAGCTGGTGTACAACATCCAACTATTCCATAAATACAGTTGATGCGAAAACAGTAGCTAAAACCATTTACGAGAATATGAAGGAAATGCTTCATTCAGACGACAGGTACAAAAAAAAACTTTTATTTGTCAGTGACAGTGCTGCATATATGTTAAAAACACGCAGACTATTAAAAGGAACATATACTAATATGCTGCATATTACTTGTGTAGCACATGCTCTCTACAGAATCTGTGAATATATCAGACACATCCGGAAGTTGATAGACTTGTATCCGCTTTTAAAAAAGTTTTCTCAATGGTGCTTATTGAGAGTAGCTCTTTACAGGGAAAAACTTCCATCTTTGTCACTGCCTCCCTCTCAAGTAATAATTAGATGGGGAACATGGTTGGAAGCTATGCAGAGAATTTCGATAGTTTACAAAGCTTCGTTACATGTTTAAATGACGATTCTCGAAGTATTTCTGAGTGCAAGGAACTAATACAAACTTCAAATTTAAAAAATCAGTTTGCAAATTTGCCAAAACTAATCACTTATTTAGAAAATAAAAATCTCAAATTAAGTGATGGATTCACCACATTAGATGTTGTTATTAATAATTTGAAAAATATTACAAGTGACTTCAGATGTGGTCTTCGGTAAGAGTTAGACGCAGTTTTTAATAGAAACATTACAGATGAGAATCTTGATAAAGTATTACTAGTTAATAATGAGTGTCTCAACGGGAGGTTTGTTTTTGAAGTTGCAATTAAACACATTAGATTGTTGAAAATTGTCAATGTTTTTAATTCATGATAAAGTACAGACATGTACATTACATGTAGAACACAATATCTGACAAGTGGCCGCCGCGACTACGTTGACAGATGTCCATTCTGTTGAAGAAATTTTGTATAACTCTTGCACACAATTGCGGCACCATCTCAGCAATCGCGTTTCGAATCGCGTTTTTCAGCTGTTGAAGTGTTTGAGGATTGTTAGCATAAACCTTTCCTTTCAAAAATCCCCAAAGAAAAAAGTCCATCGGCGTGATATCGCACAATCTTGGTGGCCAATTTTGATCTCCATGACGAGAAATTACACGGCCTGGAAACCTTGTGCCCAATAACTCAATTGTTTGGTTCGCTGTGTGGCTGTTGGCGCCATCTTGCTGAAACCAGAAGTTATCCACATCCATACCATCCAACTCAGCCCACAAATAATGGGCTATCATGTCACGATAACGATCACCAGTGATGGTTACCGCGGCACCAGCAGCGTTTTCAAAAAAAAAATGGTCCCATTACACCACCGGCCCAAAATCCGCACCAAACAGTGACTCGTGGTGGGTGCATTGGTTGTTCTTCAATCACACGAGGATTCTCAGCGCCCCAAATTCTTCAATTTTGTTTGTTAACGTAACCATTAAGTTGAAAATGCGCTTCATCACTGAAGATGATTTGCGTCGCAAAATCGGGATTATCCTGTTGCATCGCTAACACCCAATTGCAGAACTCACGGCGCTGTCCATGGTCGGCTGGTTTCAATATCTGCGTCAATTGGATTTTGTATGCGTGTAAGTGCTAAAACTTGGTCACTGCACGCTGCACAGTACTTCTGGAAAGGTCTAATTGCTGTGCACGACGACGAATCGAGGTGGGCGCATCATCGGCCACACTTTCTTCCACTGCGGCATGTTTTCAGCCGAACGATCGCTGCGAGGACGCAGAGGTGTTTTTGCGTCTGCCACAGAACCAGTGCGTTCAAACTTTTCAATTAATTTCGTAATCGCGGTCTTACTTGGGCGATTATGAATACCAAAATGATCACGTAAATTGCGAAATGTCCCCACGATAGATTCTCCATTTTGGTAATAGGTTTTCACAATAAGTACACGTTTCTCGTTTGTATAGCGCTGCATTCTTTAAATGTCAAGACTTCACAATGCTAACTGTCCTGTAGTACCAACTTAACCGTATTTCGCGCGAATTTCAAAAACAAACCTCCCGTTGAGACACCCGATATTAATACTCCTTTACTCAACTTGAACTACAAAATAAACAAATAAAAATGTATTTCGTATTTTATAGATCCCCTCCTGTTTGTTTTCCAATTATATAAATATAATTAAAAACTCTTTAAAAATACAAACTTTCAATAGTACGCCCGTGGGCGATGAGTCATGAGTCGAGTCCAGTAGGTCGCTAGTCATCACTTTTGGAATCCATTTTGCCGCGACACTTCGGTAGTTTAAATCTTCATGAATAATTTTTTGAGTGAAACCATACGACAAATTAAAATTTCAGACATTCGATATAAGCCAATCCGACGATCATTTGGGATCAGGACTTTAATTTCTGCAATTTTTGAATCAATCCGTGCAGTTGGTGATCGCCCGCATCGAGGTTCATCTTTCACTGATTCACAGCCGTCTTTGAATTTTTTATACCAGTCATATACTCTACTCGTGATAAACTATCATCTGGGTATGCAGTTTTAATCATTTAACAAGTTTCAGTAGAAGTTTTACCCACCGAACACAAAATTTGATCGCATATCTTTCCTCCACTCTCATTTTTTCGATGGGTGCGTCAAAAACTGACAATTCACTAATTAATTTGTAATAAACGTCAAAAGTTAAATCAAAGCCTACTTGAGGATAAGGAGGATATGGAGATTTCATGTTTTATTCTTTGTGTTATAAAATTCTATTGCGAAAAAAGTTATAGCACCAGTCCATATCATATTTGTATATCTATCAATCCTGAGACTATAGTTTCTGCAGCAATATTATTGTGACTAGCGTCCACACCTTTCCTCATGGCACATAGCGCGCAGATACGCGTTTTGGACAAAAATAAGGTGGTATATATGATTGAAAAGAGATGGGGATATAAACTAGCCGTTGTAAAAATATCGGTCGTGTCACGTGATTATTTTCGAATATTTGGCGTTAATTTCTCACTTGTTCGTTAACTGTTTTGTTATGTTTATATTTCTTGTGCCATTCTTTTCTGTTTACGTCTTTAACTTTTTGATCCCATAAAAGTTTTTTCAAAACTACGCAGTATTGTAGGTAATATACAGGCTGATTCATTTTCGGCCCTCACCATGGCAATCTCGCTTATTATTGGAGATAGAGTATAGGTTTAAATTTGGCAAAGTTGTTAAATTTTGTGTTTGTTATAAATCCGTAAAGAAAATAGACCTGTGACAAATGACCTTCGTTATTTAAAAAAGAAACGCGAAAACCCCATTTTCTTCTTTTACCTGTAGCACCGATATTTAGCCTTGTAGAGAAAAAATAAAAACACATCCTTGTGGCTATTTCTAAACCTCTATCCAGTGGTGTACTCTAAATTTTTATACGACGTTTCGTTTCTTTCTGGCCATCATCAACTATCTAATTTCTTATAGGCGCCATATTGGATTTAGATATTTTCAGAAAGTTTCTTTTTTCTGTTTTCAACCATGTACCACATGCTGACTAAAGTTTTTGACATTAGGTTTTATTTGAAAGAATAATTTATAAGAATAAATAAGGTAGCCTTTGGAATTTCAATCTGTCAAACATTTCATTTATTGTTCATTAATAATACAAAAATGTCATACACTAACGAAGAGAAACGAGATATGATGAGTATTTTTTATTCTTAGAAACCAAATTCAACAGTAGCGAGTACAAGATAACAAAAACATTAATAAAAATACATAGAAAAGTAAACAATAAACAATTACAGTAAATGTTCAATTATCTGGCCATCTTCGGTAATGCACAATTGGGCACGCCTTCTGGTATTTTGTACTGCCCTTTGTATAGTTCTTCTAGGAACTGCATCGAAGGCATTCTGAAGTCTCTCTAGTAATTCTTCAATGTTTTGTGGCGCATCTACTTTATAAATATTATTTTTAACATATCCCCATAAAAAAAAATCTAGCGGACTTAAATCAGGTGATCTCGCAGGCTATTCAACAACTCCCCTATTTCCAATCCAAAGGTTTGCAAACTCTTGATTTAAGAAATTTCTAACAATAGCTGCATTGTGTGCTGGTGCGCCATCTTGTTGCCACCATAAATATTGTAATTGATTTTATGGGATATTCTCGTCAAGATAGTCAGATACGTATGTACGTAAAATGTTTAAATATCTTTCTCCATTTAAATGTTCTTCATACATAACCGGTCCTAAGAGACGATTTGCCAAAATACCCATCCAAACGTTTATTCCAAACCGATGTTGTGGTCTTCTAGCCCTGTTTTGTCGGGGATTTTGTACTGCCCAATAGTGCTCCGTATTTCTGTTGAACATTCCAGAATTTGTAAATTTTGTTTCATCTGACCAGATGATTTAGCTTAAAAAATTTTCGTCATTTTCTATCCTTCCCATTAACCAATTACAATATTCTAGCCTTCTCAAATTATCTCCAGGCAGTAAAGAGTGACTAACATGGATCCTGTATGGTTTAAACCTACTTTTATGTAAAGTTCTCCAAACTCTGGACTGGCACAAATTTAATTCTGACGCTACTTCGCGTGTAGAAATTGATGGATTATTATTTATCTATAAAAATACAAGATTAACATGAAATTTGAAAACACACTTTTAATTTACCATTTGTAAAATATCTTGTCGATTTTCATTTAAATTCCTGTTGTCTTGACCATTACGCGGCTTAGTAAACGATCCATTCTCGACCAAATTTCTGTCGAGATCTAGAAAAATGGTACGATGAGGCTGTTATCGTTCTGGATATAATTGTAGATATCTTGTACTCGCTACTGTTGAATTTCGGTTCGAAGAATAAAAAATACTTATCATATCTCGTTTCTCTTCGTTAGTGTATGACATTTTTGTATTATTAATGAACAATAAATGAAATGTTTGACAGATTGAAATTCCATGGCTACCTTATTTAATCTTATAATTTATTCTTTCAAATAAAACCTAATGTCAAAATCTTTAGTCAGCATGTGGTACATTGTTGATATCAGAAAAAAAAACTCTTTCTGAAGATGTCTAAATCCAATATGGCGCCTATAAGAAATTAGATTGTTGATGATGGCCAGAAAGAAACGAAACGTCGTATAAAAATTTAGAATACACCACTGGATAGAGGTTTAGAAATGGCCACTAGGATGTGTTTTTATTTTTTCTCTACAAGGCCAAATGTCGGTGCTACATGTAAAAGAAGAAAATGGGGTTTTCGCGTTTTTTTTTTTTAATAACGAAGGTCATTTGTCACAGGTCTATTTTCTTTACGGATTTATAACAAACACAAAATTTAACAACTTTGCCAAATTTAAAGATATACTTTATCTCCAATAATAAGCGAGATCCCCATGGTGAGGGCCGAAAATGAATCAGCCTGTATATATCGCACATAAGAAAACACACTTATAGAAATACTAAGGAATAACTTGTATTTTTCCCCTCTTTTCGGCATTTCTTATCCATATTAAAGTGTTTTCCTATTGCTTTTTACTATGAGGTGCATTCAAGTTCAAAGGCCTCCGATTTTTTTTCTCCAGACTGGAAAGAGATAGAAGTATCTGCATTGTTTTAAAATGAGTGTGCGTTCGTTGTCAATGCGTCACAGAGATGGCAGCACTGTACGGCAGATAGAATTGTAGCGGCAGCGTCGAGAATGAGAACTGTTTTAGATACTTAAAATGGCTACGTTTTCCTTACTTGAACAGCGTGCAATCATTCATTTTCTGAATTTGCGTGGTGTGACACCAATTGAAATTCATCGACAGTTGAAGGAGACATGTGGTGATGGAGTTATTGATGTGTCGAAAGTGCGTTCGTGGGTGCGACAGTTTAATGAAGGCAGAACAACAAACCGAAACAACCTAGGGCTCGCACAAGCCGGTCTGACGACATGACCGAGAAAGTGGAGAGACTTGTTTTGGGGGATCGCCGAATGACAGTTGAACAGATCGCCTCCAGTGTTAGCATTTCCGTGGGTTCTGTGCACACAATCCTGCATGACGACCTGAAAATGCGAAAAGTGTCCTCCAGGTGGGTGCACCGAATGCTGACGGACGACCACAAGAAAGGCTGCTCGTGTGGCATGTTGCCAAGCAATGTTGACGCGCAACCAAGGCATGAATGGGACTTTCTTTTCGTCGATTGTGATAATGGATGAGACGTGAATGCAATTTTTCAATCCAGAAACAAAGCGCCAGTCAGCTCAATGGAAGCATACAGATTCACCTCCACCAAAAAAATTTCGGGTAACCGCCAGTGCTTAAAAAATGATGGTGTGCATGTTCTGGGACAGTGAGGGCGTAATCCTTACCCATTGTGTTCCAAAGGGCACTACGGTTACAGGTGCATCCTACGAAAATGTTTTGAAGAATAAGTTCCTTCCTGCACTGCAACAAAGACGTCCGGGAATGGCTGCGCGTGTGCTGTTTCACCAAGACAACGCACCCGCACATCGGGCTAACGTTACGCAACAGTTTCTTCGTGAAAACAACATTGAAGTGATTTCTCATGCTCCCTACTCACCTGACCTGGCTCCTAGTGACTTTTGGCTGTTTGCAGCAATGAAAGACACTGTCCGTGGCCGCACATTCACCAGCCGTGCTGCTATTGCTTCAGTGATTTTCCAGTGGACGAAACAGACTCCTAAAGAGGCCTTCGCCGCGGCCATGGAATCATGGCGTCGACATTGTGAAAAATGTGTACGTCTGCAGGGAGATTACGTCGAGAAGTAACACCAGTTTCATAGTTTTCGGGTGAGTAGTTAGTTAGAAAAAAAATCGGAGGCCATAGAACTTTAATGCACCTCGTATGTATCAATTGTGTTTCCCCGTTTTTCAATTGTAATTCCGATTTATCAAATGTATTTTACTATGTATCAAAAGAATTCCGGTTTTGTCAAATCATTTGTAAAGCCTTATCTATTTGACAGATTTGAGGGAAGTTTTGACAGGGAGCTTCTAAAATATTGCTAAACTCAGCAATATATTCCTTATGGTGAAATGGTTTCCAAATTATAAAAAGCCATTCCTCGTCAAATCACTATCGTACATACATATATTAAATTCACAAGTGATGGGGCTATTACAGTATCGATTAATTGATATCTTAAAATCCTATACTACAGCCGTTAATTCCTAATTAAAATACGTGAATTTATTATTTAAGCAAATAAATAGAACAAAAAGAAATTCTGTTATAGAAATATGACGCAGTATATTCTCAGGAACATGCGTGTTTGTAAATATTTGTATACGTAATTTTGATAATTCTATCGCAAAGAATACTCTGGAATTATGCGTTATCATTAATCGGTTTATTATACACAGATTTTATTACACAAATTAAGATAAGTTTATAAGGTGCTTGTGAATTATTATGTACTATTTAGTATAAAAGTTCGCAATATTCTATTTTTAATATGAATAAAACAAAAACACAACAATAGAAAAAGGAAATGGGAGGAATTTTGTTGGGTTTGAGAAAAACAAAAAAAAAGTTTCATAAATCATTAATTTAAGCAAAGTACACACCAATGGTTGTATTGGTGGTATCGGCAATATGTACTTTGTTTAAATTAATGATCTATGAAACTTTTTTTTTGTTGAAGGTGTTGAAGGTGTTGAAGGAAAAAAAGAAAATACTTAAAATAGACCGCTTGTAAAAAATCTAAATAATAATTAGCAAAATAAATTGAAACATATTTGCGTTGGTAAAACCTCGCCATATTTAATAATATAAAGATATTATTAAGAATCTGTTGCAGAAAACATAATACAAGTTTATATTTGTGAGAAAATTTGCTTGTTCTTGCTATGAATTCGTCAGTACATGACACTGGGAAAGACAATAAACTTTGCGCGAAATAACTGCCTTACTACATATAAACAAGTCACCAAAGACACCATAAAAGAACAGTCAGTACGCTTCATTGACTAATGTTAACATCACGAATGCCAAAACAACCACTGATGTTATCAAGACAAGTGTATGGACTTGACAAGGGGTTTCACAGCAGTAACTCCGATAGTGTATATAACAAAATAATTTGAAACATATCTGAGTGGGTAAAACCTCACGATTTTTTGTATAAAATAAAAGCCACACCATTTTTAATCATCTATAAATATGATTAAAAATCTGGTGTGGAGATCTCGATAAAGTTCATATTTGTGTGAAAATTGCTTCCCAAACATGCTGATACGTTTTTCATCTTGTTATACATTCGTCAGTGCATGGTTGTGGGAAAGATAAATTTCACAAGAAATAAGTCCCCTGCTACATACAATCAAGTCACCAAATACAGCATAGAAGAACATTAAGCGTCATTGTCTATGCCAACATGACCAACGCCAAAACAAACATTGTTGTACTGATGACAAGTGTAGGGACTTGGCAAGGGGTTGGCATCTGACGGACACAGCCGCAACCGACGCTGATATTATTATTAACGTATCTCCACTATAATTCGGGCCACTTTGGAAACACGTGTCTGAATGTCTGAAAGCAATTTTCGCGCAAATATTATAAACTTCTATTGTGTTTAGAGAATACAATCCCTGGATCTCGAATCCCGGGATCCCGGCCGGGTTTTGATCCCGTAAATCCCGGTACTGTACTTGGCTAATCTCGGGATTTTCGGGATTGCCAGTTTGCATTCCGTAATCCGTTGCGCCTTGACAATGACTTTATCTAGATTATATTAAGGGCACTTATTACATAAAGACAAAAAATCAACCTTAGGTACGCCGTACGATAAAAGAACGACGCAATAATATGTAATTTAGAAGGGACTTCCCCGCCCGACGTACTTCAATACAATACTGTTAAAGTAATTCCCCAACGGGCCAACAGAGGAATCACCCGATCACCTCATATGATATATCATAATATTGTTGCGAGGGATTCCCCGTCGGGGATTCCCTGTACGAAAGTATAAATACGCTTATTAGGATTTACTTTTTTCATTTACTATTCTACCAGCGACAAGGCTACGCAGGTTACGTCATTTAAATTTAAAAGTCAATTACCTGAAAAAGTTATTTTAAATGGCGGGAGACTTTGTTCAACATAAAAAAAAACAGTAACACGTCGTCAGCGTGGAGTTATTTTTTAGTTGCTAAAGACGAGAATAGTGCTAAATGTAAGCGCTGCCCTGCCATTCTCAAGACTTTGGGTGGATCGACTAAGGGATTACATACACATTTGTCATCAAAACATAACATGACGTTAATCGTTTAACAGTTTCAACAAGTCAAGATTCTGAAAATCTGAACACAGCACCGCCGCCACCTAAACGAAAATTAGAAGGTTATTTTACTAAAAGTGCCGACGATAGCCTGGATGATGTTTTGGCAAGAATGACTGCATTAGATGGGTTTCCAGTCAGTGTATTCATAACTTCAGACGATTTGAGAAAATTGCTCTTAGTGAAATACACGGATTTACCAAAATCAGCCGTCACAATTCGAAAGCGTGTTATGGATTACAGTGAAAAAATCAAAAAGCAAGTAACTGCAGAATTAAAACATTTGAAAAGTGCAGGTGAAAGATTCAGTCTATCTTTCGACTAGTGGACATCAACGTCCAATAAACGATACATGGCTGTGAACGTTCATTCATATAAAAAAATTTGGAGCTTAGGACTCGTTCCTATTCATGGAAGTATGACTGCTGAAAATTGTCTTCGTATATTGAAAGAGCGTCTAAGTAAATTTGATATTTCCCTGGAACTGTAACCGATGGACCGAACGTTATGATAAAGTTGGGACAGCTTGTTTGCACTGAACAACATCGCACATGGTATCAATTTTGCCATCTGTGATGTGCTTTATAAAATAAAGAATTATTTTCAAGACAGGCAAGACAGCCCAGAAGATACTATAAATGAACCAGCTGTGACTGCTGATTATAGGAACGATAGCGATCATGATGACAATTTAGAAGACTTAGACTTTCCAGAATCGGGTTTAGTCTTAATATCACAAAATGAACTTGCGCGAGAACACATACCAGAGTTAACGAAAGATGAAAACATTAATGAGCTTATAAGGAAAATCCGCAAAGTTGTAGTGTATTTCAAAAGATCACCATTGAAAAATGAAACAGTACTTCAAAAATATGTGAAGATTGAACTTGAAAAAGAGCTGGCACTTCTTTTGAAATGTAAAACCAGGTGGAATAGTCTTTAACAATGCTGGAACGATTTTTTCTTTTCAAAACCTGTATTCAAAAAGCTCTTATAGATCTCAATCATCCAATCCGTTTAGAAGATGCTGATTTTGACTTGGTAAATAAAATTGTTGATGTGCTGACCCCAATTAAATTAACTTTATGCACAGCTGATGCCGCTTTGAAATTTCTTATAAAACAATTGTCTAGCAAAAACTCAGCACTCGCCAATAAAATGAAAACATCCTTAGTGGCACGTATAAAGCAACGACGAAATGATAATTTAACTGGTGTATTGAATTATTTACAAAATCCACAAAAAGATGATAAAAATCAGTTATTATCGGATTTGGAATGGCTTGACTTATTTCCAGTTCCTACACAGGCTTTAGTGAGGGCGCAAGTAAAGAGTATTGTTAAAAGACTAAATAGTCGAGATGACACGGAAGAGGAAGAAAGGTCAGGATCACAAACAGATGATGAGCCAAGACAACAAACCTCCCAACCCCAATTAACACTAAAGGAAAAGTTACAGCTGGAAATTAATAAGAGGATGGAATCCCTAGATCCTGAAGTACAAAATGAATCGGGGTTGGTAAATAGTGTTAGACGCGAAATGAGCCTGTTCGAAAATGGAGGAGTTCGCGGATATTACTTAGAATTAGCATATAAATATCTATTGTCTATTCCTCCAACCAGTGTAGCACCTGAGCGAGCGTTTTCACCTGCTGCTTATGTTGGCAATAAACTATGAAGCAGGCTTGGAAGTCAAACATTGAATGCTTTGATATTTCGGGATATGCCGGGATTACGCTTCAAAAATCCCGTAATCCCGGGATTGAAAAACATGCTCGGGATTGTATTCTCTAATTGTGTTCTCCACACCCGATTTTTAATAATATTATATTATTAAACATATAATTAGGCAAAAAACATCAGGATTATGCAGTGATCGAAATATACCAAAAATTTAGACATATATTTCTAACTCCAGACTTCCTATCGAAGATATTTTCGATAAAATTTCGGACTTTTTGAATTCTCTAAGTTATGTCCGCTGTCCCATGAGAACAGAAACACTAGTACAATATATCAGAAAAATTCGAGTACGTCAATACGTTAAGCACGCTTTACACATTTGTTACACACGAAACAAATATGCATTACACATATCTGTATCTGTACACCTTGTATTTTCCAACATTTACTTCTGTCAAAGACACGTGCTTCTGTTACAACAATGGACTTCGTCAGTTTGGCTAGTGAAGTAAAGTTTGATGGAACATCTCGTAGGTATAGCAATAGTCTCTTTTCTCCGTCAGATGTCACCAGATTATCTGGTGCCACCTGATAGGACAAGATTTGCTCGCTAAAATCGAGTGTCGCACGTCACGCATTAGAAGCTAATCATAGCATCACGGCAGATTGCTTAAAACTTATTTAAAATATAAACAATTCAGAGAAAGCTGGACATATACTAGAGCATTTATATTATTAACTTTGCATGCTAAAACGAGATACTCAAGATTACCGTTTGCAGATTAGAACTTGTTTCTATTCCCACTACTCACATAATTGTGTTGTTAAAGACCTTATATATCAATCCGCGCTCTTACTTTGTAATAAGGAAGACGTTCCTTCCACGCAAGGATTAATATTGTTTTATCATTGTAATATAATATATATAATTATGTCACAACAATAGACTTCGTTAGTTTGGCTAATGAAGTAAAGTTTGAGGAAACATCTCGTAGTTATAGCAATAGTCTCTTTTGTTGTCAGATGTCTCCAGATTATCAGGTGCCACCTGATAGGACAAGATTTGCTCGCTAAAATTGAATGTCGCACGTTACGCATTAGAATCTAATCATAGCATCACGGCAGATTGCTTAAAACTTATTTAAAATATAAACAATTCAAAGAAAGCTGGACATATACTAGAGCATTTATATTATTAACTTTGCATGCTAAAACGAGATACTCAAAATTACCGTTTGTAGGTTACAATTTGTTTGTATTCCCACTACTCATACAATGGTGTTGTTGAAGACCTTATAACGAGCGGTAGGTGCCATTCTGATTGGCGATTCATCATTAGTGTATAAGTTAAGTTGCAGCTCATAGCGTCAGTCGTTTACGAATAGTTTCCTGCTAAACAAGTCAATCCGAAAGATAACTTAAACTATGGAGAAAATTGAACACCGTGCTGTGATAAAGTTCCTTACAAAGCAAGGAAAGAACGCTCAAACCATATTGAATGAAATGGAAACCGCTTATGGGGAACAGTGCCCTAGTAAATCAATGATTTATAAGTGGCATGCTCTTTTTAAACATGGTCGGGAGTCGATTGAAGACGACCCCCGCTCAGGACGGCCAGTTGAGGCTTCCACATCAGACATCGTCGAAAAAGTGGAAAAAATTGAACTGGAATATGCCCGTTTGAAGAAAAAACAATTATCTGCATTAGTTGGAGTATCAGATACCACCATTTTGCGTATCCTACATGACCACCTGGGTATGACAAAAGTCAATGCAAGATGGGTACCGAGAATGCTCACGCCTCTGCAGAAACAGCAGCGCGTCGATGCGTCCAAACAATTTTTGGAGCTGTGTGGAGACGAACCTGCACAGATTTTGGAGCGGATTGTTACCGGAGATGAAACATGTGTTCATCACTTTGAGCCTGAGTCCAAACAGGAGTCCATGCAATGCATAAAAAGGGGACACCACCGCCAAAGAAATTCAAAGTGTCAGAATCGGCTGGAAAGTTGATGGCTACTGTTTTTTGGGATTGTGAGGGGGTATTATTGATTGATTACAAAGAAAAAGGAAGGAGCATAACCGGAGAATATTACGCAGCGATATTAGAAAAATTAAAGAAGGCCATCAAGGAAAAACGTCGAGGAAAATTAACCAAGGGTGTGTTGCTCTTGCAAGACAATGCGCCGGTTCACAAGAGCAGAGTTGCAATGGCTGCTCTGCACAAGCACGGCTTTCAATCAATAGTCCATCCACCCTACAGTCCAGACCTGGCACATCTAATGACTTTTATTTGTTTCCCAATTTAAAAAAAAGACTTTCGTGGAAGAAAGTTTTCCGGCGACAATGAGGTAAAGGAGGCAATTTTGGTCCATTTTGAGGCGAAAGATAAAAAATATTTTTGTGATGGTTTAGAAAAATTAATTCATAGATCTAATAAATGTATTGTGCTTAAGGGTGATTATATTGAAAAGGAAAAATAGATTTATTGTTTCATTTTATTTACAACCCTTTCATTCCACGAACTTCTGGACCTCCCTCGTATATCAATCCGCGCTCTTACTTTGTAATACGGAAAAAGTACCTTTCACGCAAGAATTAATATTTTTTATCATTGTTATATAAACAAAATATCAGTATACAAGACAATGTACCTTTCGGTATTCAATAATACATTGAGGAGAAATCTGGGGCCTTACAAAAAAAAAACAAGAAAAAACGCTGCAAGCAGCCGAAATTAAATATGATAAGAAGGTTTTAGAAGTGAAAAGAATTAAAAAGAAAAGTAGTGAGAAAGTAAGAAAGAACTGAATGCGAAGTCAGGGAAGAAAATATTAGAAGAAAGAAAAATTGGGATAGTTTGGATATCCAAAGTGAAAAGAATTAAAAAGAAAAGTAGTGAGAAAGTAAGAAAGAACTGAATGTGAAGTCAGGGAAGAAAATATTAGAAGAAAGAAAAATTGGTATAGTTTGGATATCCAATGAGGATTGATGAAAAAAAGGCAAGTAAAAGAAATTTTGGAGGCAATACTAGTTGTAAAAACGAAAGAGGAAGATCTAAACGTAAGTGGAACAGCGATACAAAAGAGATACTAAACGCGAGGAACTACAAAGAAATGACAACAGACACAAGAAAATTAAGGAAATTTATAAAAGTAGGGAATAATGAATCAGGAGCTTTGGACTAAACCTTAACGTAAGGAAGGGAAAAGGTTATGATGATGATGATGATGATGATGATGATATTATAAACAGCAATTAATAAATATATGGGTCATCTAAATTAGCATAGGAGAATGAAATATTCTACTTGCTTGGTAATTTATTTCCAAAATATTGACAAGAGATTACAACCAATAACAAATCACTAAAGTTTTATAAGAGGAAATAAGTTAATTCCTGAGATGAGCACGAAATTCGGATCGAAAGATCGAAATCAAGAAAAAAGTTACCTCGATCATCAGCATTTACGGACTATAAAACCAAGATGAATAATCTTTTGGGAAAATTATGTCTAATTACCTTCTATTAGTAAATAAATTGGCATCAAGTTATATATAAAGAAAAATAGCCCATTTGGAAGTTTATAATCGGATAATATGGACATAGAGCAGCTCACCAAAGACATGTAAGAATGTTGCTTGGCCTTCGCGACCTATGCAGAAAAAAGATGTGATTTTGACGAAACCTATCCTAAATTGATGTTGCAAAGTTCTTAGCTAATTCTTTCTAATAAGAGTAAATAAAATAGCTAAAAGCCCAAATTTTCATTGAAATTCAAATTTAATTGGTCTATATCGTAAATCACTTCATTATTTTATCTCCAATTAGGCGATAATACAGATAATATTTTTCCATCGATTTTAGAATTAAAAATTTGGCGACATACCTGACATAAGTGCACATATTTGCATTAAATCTTCATTCTTGGATTTGAATAGAAGTGCATTCTTTCCAGTTTCGAAAATCGTTTTATACGTCATTTTATCGGAATTGATTACTTCAATTTATGCAACTTCGGTCTGTTGTTTCTGTAGCGAGTGCCGTATCAGTCATCACTTGTAATGATTTCTAATTATAATGTTTTTTATAATGTTTAACGACATATAGATGGTCCACAAAATCCCTATCAGACGTACAATAAAACAATTAAATTATTAATCCGTGAGAGAACTGTCGAACAAACATCCATACTAAACGATAAAACACATTCAAGCTTGTATGCTTGTATATATAATTTTTTCATAGGCTTATTTTTAAATAAATATTTTAGGGATCTTCGAAAATTATTCGAATTACTAAGGTTAAAAAGTAATACGGGATATATAGGAAACGCAACGGATAAACAAAGTACATACTCGTGATACGAAAATTAAAGAAAAAATACGAATTATGATACGGAGATGAGATGGAAAATGAAGCTAAAAATTACTAGGCTAAGAATATATTAGTACATCTGTAATGTGTTGAGCAAATGCCCGAAATATTAATCGACAATAAAGTAAAATAAAATAACAGAATAATTTGAAACATACATCAGTAGGCAAAAACCGCACCAATTTTCTATAATACAAAAATTATTTATAATAATATAAGATATTGTTAAAAATCTGATGTAAAGAACACAATACAAGTTCAATATTAATATTTTTGTGAAAGTATCCCTCTTCAGAGACTCAGATACGTATTTCGTCTTTCCACAGATTCGTCAGTACATCCCTGCTGCAGAAGGATACATTCACAAAGAAGAACAACTTCGCTATCTCATAGAAATTATTAAGATCGAGCGTAAAAGTGTAATCAGCGCTGCATATTAGCAAAGAGCCGAAGCAACAACCTCTGTCTACATAACAACTGCAGAACTAACAAAGTATTTGCATCAGATGGCACTGCCGTATCGGTGGAAACTGTATTATCGTGTCTGCACTACTTATTACGGATCAACCGCAAGGGTATATAACAGATTAATTTGAAACATCCTTCTCCAGAGACGCAGATACGTATTTCATTTTTCTACAGATCCGCCAGAACGCCCCTGCTGAAGAAGAATACATTCACAAAGAAAAATACGTATCTGCATCTCTAGAGAGGGATACGTTCACAAAAATATTAATATTGAACTTGTATTGTGTTCTTCACACCAGATTTTTAATAATATTTTACTGTAATTGTTGGTTTATTGTTTTGTTTCTATTTTTATTAATGTTATTGATATTTTCATTTATTGTTACAAACAAGATGCAAGATTTACATAAGCTTTGCAAAAACACACCTTTAATTTACCATTTGTAGAATATCCCGTTGATTTCACAGGTCTACAGTGATTTTGATGTTTGAAAGCTGTTTGCTAATTTGTATATGTTTGGGGGCCCTTATTTCAAAAAACGCCATATTTTTGCTCTATCACGTAAATTTTTTTTTATAGCGCTCTATATCTTAAAAATGTTATTTTAATATACATACCTATGACAAGAATATGTTTGTTCCATGTAAGGCATGATTTTTAAATGAATTGATTTTTATGAAATTAAATGTGATTTGGCAACACTGGTTAATATTAGATTTTTCAGCAAAGCAACAGAGTCGGCGCAGAAGCGTCAATACAACGTTGAAACCTGCTTATGTGCAGTTTGGTTGTGTTAGTCGTGGTGCTACTGTATCCGCGCGCTTGTTGTCTTCGTTGTTGCGTATTTTAAGTGTTCTAGAACGTATAAATATGGAAAGAAGACATTGTGTGAACAATCCGAATAACTTTTGTTATATCTGTCGTAGTAAAGCAGAGGCAAACTATAACTTCGTTTGTGAAAAATGTATACCACGCTTATTTTGGTGTAAAAATTGGCGACCAAGACAAGTCCTGGGCTCCTGATACTGTTTGTTCCGTTTGCGTTGAAGTATTAAGAAACTGGCAAAAAGGTAGGAAGAAATGTTTAAGTATCGGTGTTCCTATGGTATGGCGAGAGCCTAGAAATCACAGTGATGATTGTTATTTTTGTTCGTGTAATGTTCAAGGATTTAACAGAAAAAATAAGAAACAAATTGTGTATCCTAATCTTGACTCTGCTATTCGACTAGTTCCTCATGGACCAGATGTACCGATACCTACCGCCCCAAAAGCACTAGAAAACGTCATATCGTCAGAATCAGAGGAATCTAATTGTGACCCAGATGACTCAGATTTCACACCAGATTTCAGAGAGCCCGAAGTGTTTAACCAGAGCGAACTAAATGATTTAATTAGAGATTTGCACCTTCCAAAGGATGCATCCGAATTGTTAGCCTCCCGACTTCGTGAGAAACATTTACTGGCACCTGGCGTCACATCAAGCTTTTACCGGGATCGCGAAAAAGAGTTATGTCAATATTTTACTCAAGACGGACCGCTAGTGTATTGCAACAAAATTCCTGACTTAATTTCAAAATTAGGAAATGTGCCGTATGTAAAAGAAGAATGGCGCCTGTTTATTGACTCCAGTAAGCGTAGTTTAGAAGGCGTTTTATTGCACAATGGTAACGAGCTGGCCTCGGTTCCCGTTGCCCATTCGGTACATTTAATGTAAACGTATGAAAATTTTGAACTTCTTTTAAAGAAAATAAACTACCAAGAACATCAGTGGATGCTTTGTGGCGACCTTAAAGTGCTGTGCATGCTACTAGGATAACAAGGAGGTTATACAAAATTTCCATGCTTTATTTGTGAGTGGGATAGTCGAGCAAGATATAGACATAGACAATAGACATTGGACTCAAATAGAATGGCCCTCTAGAACAAGCCTTACACCTGGTAGCAAAAATGTATTAAGAGATAGCTTAGTTGACCCCAAAAAAGTTTTACTGCCTCCTCTCCATATCAAACTTGGCTTGATCAAGCAGTTTGTTAAAGCCCTAGACAAAAATGGACAGTGTTTTAAATATTTGTGCGAGACATTTCCAGCCTTATCCGATGCCAAGTTAAAAGAAGGTATTTTTGTTGGGCCGCAGATAAGAACATTATGCAAAGACAAGGATTTTCAAAACACAATGACCAATGTCGAGAAAAACGCCTGAGTTTCATTTAAAGAAGTAATTGATAAGTTTCTTGGTAATTCTAAGGACGAAAACTACGAAAATATTGTTCAAAATATGTTACAACACTTTCATCGTCTAGGTTGTAATATG
Source organism: Melolontha melolontha (assembly GCA_935421215.2). Taxonomy (NCBI): domain Eukaryota; kingdom Metazoa; phylum Arthropoda; class Insecta; order Coleoptera; family Scarabaeidae; genus Melolontha; species Melolontha melolontha. The sequence goes on along the minus strand of OW285236.1, from coordinate 204,830,790 downwards.
AGTTTGAAAGTGCATTTCCTGTTTTCACACTTGAACTATTTTCCTGAAAATCTTGGAGCAGTTAGCGAAGAACAGGGAGAGAGGTTTCACCAAGACATTAAGGAAATGGAACGGCGATACCAAGGCAGATGGAGCATAACGATGATGGCGGACTACTGCTGGATGTTAAAACGGGATATGCCCTTAAAAACATACAAACGAATGTCCGGACAACGCAGCTTTCTGGCAAAAAGACAATGATTTCACTTAAAAAAAGAGTAAAGTATCTTTTTCCACTTTTTAACTTGTATTCCACCTTTTTACTCAATAAATCGTTTTTTTTTTCATTTAATATTTGCAAAAAAAACTTACGTTATACAAATAAATGCATAGAATTTTTTAAATCAGCCTACCAAAATTATATAAAATCAGTTTTCAAAATAAAAACATCTGTCAAAAAGTTTAGTTTTGTAGACCTGTCTTCATTCCTGTTAATATAAACATCACGTGGTTTAATAAACGATCCAATCTCGAGCAAGTTTCTGTCAAGATCCAGAAAAATGATACAATGTGGCTGTTGTTCTGGATACAATTGTAAATATCTTGTACTCCCTATTGTTGAATTTCGATTCGATGAATAAAAAATACTTAACATATCTCATTTCTCACCGTTGGTGTACGGAATTTTTCTATTAGTAATGTACGATAGTTGAAGTGTTTGCAGTTTGAAATTTCATGGCTACCTTACTTAATTTTTGAATGTATTCTCCGTGAATTAAAGTAAAATATCAAGAACTTGTGTCAACATGTCATACATGGTTAAAATCAGAAAAATAAATTCTTTCTATTGGTGTGAAAATCCGACATAGTGCCAAATTTAAACCTACACTCTATCTCCAATAATAAGCTAGATCATCATGGTGATGGTCGAAAATGAATCAGCCTGTATATACTGTACGTACTCGTAATATTTATATATGTACATGTAATGACCTGTTAAGGGATGTAATCTGTTGAACAATGAAAGTTATTATTATTATTATCATTATTACTAACAGTGTGTATTTCTCAGGAAAGTGGTTATTCGACGCATATCATTCTGATAATAAAATTCTCTTGTTTGAACTCTATACTTGTTTAATCCAAATAAATAAAATTTTATAAAATGTTTAAAATGAGTAATACATGTCGCCGGATTCTGTATTATTTGATCAGCATTAAATTAGATAAAAAAATGTAAAGAAGAATTTAAATGACGATAATAATTATATATAATTGTGGGTGTTTAATTGTATGTAACCTCTCTAAGTAGTAGTAGTAAGCCTGTAAGGTTATTTCAATAAGGAATACTCTTTTTATTATCAAGCTTAGATATATTACGTTTTACCTGGTTTTAGAGATTTAAATTTTATGTAATTTTTTTAATTCAATTATTTTTATTGTCCTACTGGATTGTAAGCTTTCAAAGGATGAAGAAAACATTTTTATCTTTGAATTGGTTCGAATTTTACTTCATGAAGATCTATAATTTAAAATAGAAATAAAACTAATAGTTAAAATCTTCACTTTACTAATATTTATTCGTGAAACGACAATTGTTTCGCCACCACAGTGGCTTCATCATGTTATGAACCAACGTCGGTATACATAAAAAAAAGGAAATGAAAAAGGTTAATATTATTTTACAATGTTTATTAAAATGTGAAAATTTACACAAATATTGCAGCAAAAATGTGTGGCCCAACTCTTACTGATATACCATTGGGTACTAAACATGTTTACAACTAAACATTTTCAATAAACTATATGTGCATTTCTACTATCGTCTAAACGGTTGCTTCAAATGATTGAAATTTCACAAAGGTAAGTTATACCAATTATTGATCGTTAAGCAAAATTTGTGATTGTGTAATTTATTAACTTCTAAACGTTCTAGTAAATTTAATTTTGTGCCTTTATTTTCGAAATGTAGAATTTGAAAATCCTTATTGAATGCGTGGTTTTCTTCTAATAGATGATTGGCAACAGTGAAATCTCGTTTTTTCTTTTTAAACAAAGAACAACAGTTCAACAAGACGTCAAGACGTTTTCGAAACGACCTCTGTATCACCAACATATATCGTACCGTATCCATAAGTTAACTGGTAGACTTCAGATTTCTTATTTTTAATCTGTCCTAACTTTATTGGTTCTAGTGTGTTTGGAAAAGTTATTATTTGTTTTGAAAACCGTGTTTTTATTAAGTTTTTCTAAATACATTGAAATATTTTCATTAGGTTTCCCAGCGTAGGTTCGCAATCTAAATTTTGAATTTTGCTTATTCTTTATTACAGGATGTACCACAGAGAGAGTTTTTTGAAATAGTTCTTTTTTGTTAGCATAATTCCGCTATTGATTGCTATTCGTTTGATTAGATTTGGTTCTTTCTGATAATTTTCTTTGAATTATGGATAATTAATTAATCTATATAAGAAACTATGGATGTGTTGATGATTTATGTATAGTTATGTCTGTATGAGATTATTTATGGTAAGTGTAAAACTCTAATTTATTGTTGATTTGTTTAATAGATAGATCCAAAAAATTAATGCTTTCATTTTTGTGTGAGGCATTCTTTTTTTAAGTATTATACTATGATTTAAGTAATTTATATAAATCAGAATAATTGAAACATACATGAGTAGGTAAACCCCACCAGTTTTGTATAGTACAAAGGTATTTTTAATAATATAAAATATTATTAAAAATCTGGTGTGAAGAACACAAATGCAGGTGCACTATTAATATTTTTGTGAACGTGTCCGAACATATCCCTCCGCAGAGACGTAGATACATATTTCGCCTTTCTACAGGCTCATCTGTGTCTGAAGATATGCTTTCTCCAGCAGGGGCGTACCGATGAACCTGTAGAAAGGCGAAATACGTATCTACGTCTCTGGGGAGGGATATGTTCGGACACGTTCACAAAAATATTAATAGTGAACCTGTATTTGTGTTCTTCACACCAGATTTTTATAATATTTTATATTATTAAAAATACCTACTCGTGTATCTTTCAATTATTCTGATACATTACACATGCGGTTGGTCCGTAGTATGAGTGAAGACACAAACAAAATGCAGTTTCTAGAGAGATGGCTGTGCCGCCTTTGGAAGAGCGTCGTTACTTCACATTGGTTATGTGGACGGGGCGAGGTACTTCGGCTGTCTGACAACAGGCAGCGCTGAATTTACTTCTACGCTGAATCTGGTTAATTTCTGTGATGTGGAGATGTGGTTCTTTTTTGTGAATGTGTCTGAAGATATACTTTCTCCAGCAGGGGCGTACAGATGAGCCTGTAGAAAGGCGAAATACGTATCTACGTCTCTGGGGAGGGATATGTTCGGACACGTTCACAAAAATATTAATAGTGAACCTGTATTTGTGTTCTTCACACCAGATTTTTAATAATATTTTATATTATTAAAAATACCTTTGTATTATACAAAACTGGTGGTTTTTACTGTACTATTTAGGGTACATTAGACATATACACAACCGCCAGTCTAGCCAATCATAGCGTAAGTCAGTGTTATGAAATGAGTGTTGCCCTTTTTAATATACAGATTTTTTCATCCTTCGTCTAAAAACAAGCTGATTTAGTTGTCCACCATTCAATAAATACCACTTTTTCCCCCTTACGGATATGCGGTACAGGCTAATATTTTGATGGAATCTGTCAAAGCCTCCCATATTCCTGCTGTATTGACTAGATAAGGTTACTATATTTAGGAAAAAATAAAACAGAATTGTGAGAACATACTTCCCATTTTACATAAACTTATCAGCAATTCATGGGAAGCGAATGGGACCATGCGAACGGCAGACATTGCTCTGGTTTACTCTCTTGCTGAATGCTGTGCTGCTGTTTGGTATCGAAGCTCTCACACCAAGCTAGTAGATATCCAACTAAACGATACAATGAGAATCGTCACCTGTACTCTTAGATCCACTCCTAGTCTCTGGTTACCGATTTTTTCCAACATTGCCTCGTCGGATATCAGACGTCTCGCTGCAGAACAGAATTAATGGGCTAAGATTTCCAAAGACATTGATCTTCCCATACACGATGATTTTAGAACATCCCTAAGATCCGGTTGAAATCTAGGAGACCGATTTGGCTGAATACAGAAGTTCAGCATCCCATCAATATGAATGACTGCTGCATAGAACTTCTTGAACAGCACCCTGAATTGAGGAAGAAAGATTAAATATCTAATCCTCCAGAACCTCTACCAGACGTAACCCTCCCACGTAGGCAACGGTCTCAATTAATAAGTTTCGCACAGGCCAGGGAAGGTGCAACTCAATGCTGTATAAATGAAAACTAGCAGATAGTAGCCTTCGCAACTGCGGAAATGTGAAACAAACTAAGGTCCACATAGTAAATAACTGCGCTAGAAGAAGTTTCCCTAGTGGCATCCACTGTTTGAGCAAGGCAACTCCTTCAGCTCTGGACTGGCTGAAAAATTTAGATATTCGTGTATAAATTAGTATTTTCACTCTTCTTTGTTATAAAAGTGATTTATAAACAAATATTTAAATTTCTATTTCGCTTCTATTACGAAATAAATTTAAAAACAATTAAAAAAATCTCTACCAATATGTTTTTATTATATTTTCAAACATTATGGTTTGCTTGATGATACTGAATAAATAAAACACTCCTTAGAAAATATATTGCATTTTTATTAAAGCATTTTAAATTCCATATGTGATTAAGTTTAAAGGATAAAAGTTATTATTTCATTCATCAACAAATCCTTCCATCTTGAATGTAGCTTCATTTGGAGATGTTTCAAAATGTTGACCTTGAGAATATAGACTCTGATTGATAGTTAATACTAATTCAAATTTAATGGACCAATAAGCGCATGTATTTTGCAATTGCCTTGTATCCATCGATGGATTAAGTTGTGGTAATATTCCAAAACATGGTAATGGAATAATAGCCTTTCTTTGAGGTTGTTGTTGTGGATAATACAATTTGATAGTATCGATGCTCGCATACATCAATTGGATACTATTTGGATCGTCGTAAAAATTAACATTAATATAAAATTTACCATTTTTATTTGGAGCTATTGCGCAATCTAACTTTTTTGTTGCGGCATTGTATTAATTTTTAATTGATGCTTTACTTGACAAAAAATGTGGATTTGTAGCCCATGCAACCGCTCCTCCGTCGACCGTGTCCGGCATGGTATGATGTTTAATACAAATTTGGTCATTTACCGATTTGTAATGATAACGACAAGTTTTCCAATTTGTGACATGAAACTGCATGTCATATATTCTATCTAAAGCAGGCCAACCGTGTATACTTTTTTGATATTTAACAGTGTTAGGTACAGTTGGATCTCTTCGACTATTACTTAATAGAACATAATATACGCGGTAGTGATAAACATTTTGCTAGTGATTTTGTATAAAATAGTAATCCCCATTCATTTTTGGCGTTTCTTAGTTTAATTGGAAAATATATTTTTGAAAATAAATTTGTGTATCCAATGCCGAAGAAGAATAAGTACGGTAAAACTACTGGAGAATTGACACGCAGAAAAAAACAATACAGATTGACAATGACAATATAAAACTTCATATTGTCTTCACAAATTACCTGAATGTCTCTGAGTTGTTTTCCTGAGTATTTTTTATTGAATTAGAACATTAGAACAAAGACTACCATAGTATTTCGCAGCAATAATATTTTTATCTGAAACTTATGGATAGTCATAAACCACTCAATTTTGTCTTTTTGGCAATTTTGGAATGCCTTAAATAATTACCGAACGAACGGTTTTCTCTGACTGTGCCAGTTGCGTAGAGGTTTTTTTCAGTAAGGCATTTAATCAGTCGCACTGGAGTAAAGAAATTATTAAAGAAAAGGTGGAACTTTTTATTTGAACATTTTCTTGAAAGTACATCTACATACTATAATATCACCTCAGCACGAACTCCCGTATCGGAATATGCTTCAATTATATTGCTAGAAGAACTTTGGTAAAGCTCAAATCAGTTAATATATTTCAATTCCAACTCAATTTAATCCAATCCATAATGAATAGCCGTATCTAATTGGTTTACTATCAATGAATTGCTTACAGCTATGACATCCAAATATGGTATCATGGTTTCAGCTATAAAATGCATTTAGCTAACTGGAACATATTCCATGAATTTCTTGTTTATATGATCAAATAATGGTCCCACTTTAGCGAATTTATCTTTTATGATCCAAATTCATATTATCAGCTAGGTGGATGTTGGTAAATATGTACTCAAATCTGTCCCTACCAACTAACTTATTATATTTTTTTCGATATTGTTTTTCCTATTTATTTTTTGAGCATATTTGTTTGTTTCGGACACCTCACAATCGTCAAAATTATTACATTATAGGCTATAGATCCTTTCTAACCCATTGATAAATTTTCATCGTATTTTTTCTGACAGCATCTCTTGGCTTGTTGATTATTAAGGTTTTCAGAATTTCTGATAAAAGTACTTCATCGTCAGAGGATAAGTCGTTTTTAAGAAATATTTCAGTTGGAATTTTTAGATGTGATTCGGGCAAATTATTGATGATCATAATATTTCCATGGCGTGAATCTTCATCTGTTAGCTCGGTAGCATTATTAGGATATTAGGTAGAAATATTGTAATTTCTTGGAATTTTTCCACTTCGGTATTGTCATGTTCTAATATAGCAAACGCATCTTCATCTGTACGACTTCTAAAGTAAAGAAAACATTCATATATAAATTTACGTAATGTACTATATATAGTACATTACGCAAAAATTAAAGCACGAAAAATAACAGCCTAAAATTCAAAATTTTGGATCTTTGCAGTTAATAAATCATGCATCTATATAGAAATATGTTTGAATATTGCTTCTTCGCAAGACATTTTACTTAAATTCTAAATACTTACTTTTCAAATCAGATGACATGTTCAACCATTTTTTAAAATATATTCTAGCACACTAATATAACGTATTTTTATAGAACAATACACACTACATCTGTTCGTATGCACTATAAAATATATGCTGAACATAACGTATCGTATTATGCAATGATAGTCCGTTGCCTGTTTGCATGTTAAGACTTGTTACAAGTGTACTACATAAAGTACATTAGGCATATCTGGGTTATTTTGGCAACATAAATTGGCTAGCCTGGTCATTTGCTTTATATTTATCTTTTTTGGTCAGAACATCTTAATACATAAAGCAAAGTCGCGTTAGTTACACCATTTATAACTCAAGAACGGCTGGACCGATTTTAATGATCTCTAATTTGTTTGATACGTCTCCACCACGAATAGCAGAATAATTATCAAAATATTGGAAAAATTCATGGAAAAAAAATTATACAGAAATAATTTTTAAATAAATTAGATTAAGAACTCCGGCATCTTCCGCAATTGACAGCTTACGTCACGCACGCTTATAGCTTATTTCTAATAATTGATGTCCATAATAAATATTATTGTGCGAGTATTATTATTAACGCAACGTGGTACTCTGAATTCATCCAAATCTATTGACTGTGTAACAAACGAAGAAGAAGCCACCAACTATTCAACTGAATTTTTAAACTCCTTGGATGTGCCTGGCTTACCACCGCACAATTTACAACTGAAGGTTGGCTCGGTAGTCTTCATGCTTCGAAATTTAACCTACCAAAACTATGCAATGGAATGCGTTTGGTGATATGAAAACTTATGATCAATGTGATTCACGGGGCGATACTCAAAGGCAAAATTCAAAGGTGAGAAAGTTCTCATTCTGAGGATTCGGATGATCCTAACCGATATGCCCTTTGAGTTTAAACGAATTCAATTTTCGATTTATCTTGCATTCGCCTTTGCGATTAACAAATCACAAGGCCAATCCTTGAGTGTTTGTGGTCTGAATCTAGAAAATGCATGTTTTTCTAATGGTCATTTGTACGTGGCATGTTCACGTGGCATCATACGCTTTATTTGTTCTTGCGCCTGATATCAAAACGAAAAATGTCGTATATCACAAGATCCTTCACTGAAGAAAATCAACCCGAGTGCAACCCATGAAGCAAAATACATAGCTTCAGTAAAGTAAATGACTTCCTGATACGCCATTGAAATACTTGATTTTTGTACTCTTATTGAATTTTTATTTTATTTATATACAGTATGACTGAAGTTTCATTTTGTTTTTTTTTGGGATATATTCTAAAAAATATAACAAATAAAATAGTAAAAATTTTTTCTAATAAAAGTTGTCTAGAAACGCCAAAAAAATAAAAATAAAAAAATTTTTTTTGGCGTTTCTAGACAACTTTTATTAGAAAAAATTTTTACTATTTTATTTGTTATATTTTTTAGAATATATCCCCCAAAAAAAACAAAATGGAACTTCAGTCATACTGTATATTATTTTTAATTAACTATTGAACTGAATAACTTTTTTTGTATTCATTTTATTACGGTAATAAAATCCTAAATTAAATTTAGCTAAAAGTTAACACGGCATTTATTGACTGTTAGGCGGTACGAAGTTCACCGGATCAGCTAGTTTTATATAAATATGGATGATATTAGGTCAACATTACTAGTAAATTAATATCAACTGATATCAAAAGTAAATTTTTTTTATAAAATGACAGTTTAAACAAGTATTACGAACCCAACGACAAATAATACAATTATGTACAAAAAAATACTCAAAATGTTGGCCTCTTAATTGTAAACATTACTAAACTCTTCATGAACAATTGCGAAATACATTATTTAAGATTTTTGGCAGTTGTCTCTTCAATTGCATACCGTAGTTCTTGCAAGTTGTTTATGAAATTTCGGTATATTACGTATCCTAAATAAGGGAATTTGGTGCCTATATGTTTTCTATAATGCCCTATTTTCTATGGGCCATATACTTATCGAATGGTCTGGGAAAAATTACTGTAAATAATCCATACTTGCATGTGCAGTATGTGTAGTGTGTGTGGCAGAATCCTGTTGGAAATACATATTAGTTAATCGTATATTATCCAACTGATTTATAAATGAATCCAAAATAATAATCTCATACCTTTGGGTATGAATAATTTCTTGAAAGAATGTTAGCTCAGTAATTTGCGTTATAACATTGCCACCCAAAGACCAATTTGGTTGGATGCAATGGTAGCTCGACTAAATTGTGTGGATTAAATGCCGACCAAGTTCTGCTGCAATTCTGAGAATAACATAGCCATACAGAAAAAACCATGCTTCACCGGTATAGAAAGTAATATTTCGCTGGTTAATATTATCCAAATAATCATTATATCACTGACCAAACTGGATTAGTAGTAAAAAATTAGGAGGGTGAATTTGATGGACAATTGAAGATTTATTGAAGTTTAAGGAACAGATTAATTGTTAAGTGGAGTTTACGTATTAGTTGAGCCGAAAGACGTATAGTCACTTTATATCTTTATTACGGTTTTGTATTGTTCTAGATACAACTGTACTGAAGTAAGTATTGAAAAATATTTTGTTATGTAGAAACATTGTTATTTATTTTAATTTTGTAGGCCACAAAATGTCGCAAAGCGTTTTAACCGGGTTTCCCAGAACATTTGGAAATCCCGTATTTCCCATGGCTGTTATTTTGGAATTGTTATTTTTAAGCAAATATTCACAAATATCTAGTATTACATGAAACATGCATTTAGTTGTAGTAATATGCAAAATATTCTATTTTTAGTTGCCTTATTTTATCCAAAAAACATTAAATAAACCTAAAAAATTCATAATTTTGTCGATACCTTTTAACAACTTTTCACTAGGTGTCCCCACGAAAATGTAATATTGAATTATTTCTGGTGTTTTTGAAGACAAAAACTTGAAATTATGGGTAGTTGTTCAGGATGTAGGGGCCCAATGAACAGTATATTTCGTACAGCCCCATCGGGCCACCTGACACCTGACGTGGGGGTGGCTGGGGAGCCACCCCCACTCCAAGATTTTAAATAACGCTCTGTGGTTTATTTGGTTTGCTTTGAAAGAACATAATTTTCTTGATATTCCTCTGTGAAAAAACTAGGTACTTACATCATGAAATTTATGAGATATTTAAAGTTAAAAGTCTCAGATATGAGAAATTATCTAATGTTTGAGTATCTGAGATATGTAACCCCGAAAAATCATAAGTTAGTCATGGAAATAGTTTATTTTAAATTAGAATTGTCAAAAATATGACATTTGTGTTTCATTAATATTAATACTTGTAATATTGTTCTTAAAGTTTCGGCTTTTTTTACTGAAATAGTTTACACTCTGGAAGAGACAACTGACATTGTGACTTTATATGGAATTGCAAACAAAAATATTATTCTCAAAAGGCGACGTTATTTAATGAAAACCACCCAAGCAGAAACGTATCTGTTATTTATGTGAGAAGGCTAATATAAACATAAAAAAAATAAAACATTTTTGCAAACTGAATCTGTAAGTAATAAAAAACGGAATACGAATAATCGTGGTGTACTAGATGAAACTGCGCAACCAGCAGTTCTTGAGCATATTCATTTAGATCCAGAGCTTTCGTTGAAAAAATTATCCGAAATTAAGATATTAAAATTAAACAAATTGCACCCTCATAAATTTCACCAAGAGTTGGGTGACAGTGATGTCGACAGAAGAGTCGAATTTTGTGAAATAATGACACATATTCGACAAAATAGAAATGTTTTGCGAAGTATTTGCTTCAGTGATGAAGGTTGCTTTTAATTAAGTGGTCCTGTGAATAGACACAATTGTCAATATTGGAGCGACGTAAATCCCCACATTTTCCGAGAAGGTCACACGCAATATCCCCAAAAAATTAATATATGGGCAGGAGTTCTAATAATTAAGTAACTGGCCCAATATTCTTTCGAGGAAAATTTAACTGGACCTAAGTAACTACAGTTTTTGGAAGAGCTAATACATCCTCTTATTATACAGTGTCTAGAAGAAAACTTGAATGAAATAAACGAGGAGCAATTACACTTCCAACAAGATGGAGCTGAGCCACATTACAGTTTAGAAGTTAGAAATTATTTACATAATGTTTTTCCAGGACATTGGATAGTACGTACGGGCTCTATTGAATGGCCAGCTCCCTCCCCCGATTTAACTAAGATCAGTTAAATCGCTAGTTAGTTAAACCACAAAGGAATCTAGGTAGATTTCTTTTTGTGGGGACATTTGAAGTTTGTTGTTTATAAGTCACCGTCACAATCAATAGCTGATTTAGATAATAGAATAACAGAGGAATGTCGAACTTTAACTTGACAAGTGTTCGAAAATGTTAGAAATGCTTTTGAAAATAGACTTTATTTTTGTTAAATGTAAACGGCGAACAATTTGAGGACTTAATTTAACTCAAGTATTGTGAATAAATTTTTTTTTAATATTTCCATGACTAACTTATAATTTTTCGTAGTTTCGTAATCTCTGATATCTGAAACTTTTAACTTTAAATATCTCATAAATTTCATGATGTTTTTTCACATAGGAATATCAAGAAAATTGTGTTCTTTCAAAATCAACCAAAAGAAAACAGGGCGTCATTTAAAATCTTGGAGCGGAGATGGTTGGCGCGGCGGGTGATCCGATGGGGTGGTACGAAATACACTGTTCATTCTCCCCCTATGTCCTGAACAACAGTCCAAAATTTGGAGATTTTGTCTTCAAAAACGCCAGAAATAATTAAATGTTAAGTTTTCCTGTGAACACTTGATATAACTCGAGCTTTTTTTAGTGGTTAATATGCATTTTTCTTAGTATAACTATTGGCAAAAGCTGCATTGAAAATCGCTACAGTAGATGTAATATACCACTATATTCGTGATGGTGGATCTATTTTTAATGAAACCGATTTGTTGAAAAGCAAATACAGGCTTACAAAAGCTCTATATAATAACGTTAATAAACTGATATTTGAAAAAATTGGAATTAATTCTTGCTTTAAAAACTGGAACGATTCCGTTGATTTTGTAGAGGCTAGGAAACATGAACGTATTAATCAATTAAAAAATCACCACTAAGCGCTCACATAATGCCAAAATGTGATAAATTTTAACCTTAAACTTCTCAAGACTATATTAGTTCTTGTTATACTAACTGCAGTAACAGCAATAACACCAATAATAGTAACAGTAATAATAAACGATTTATTAAATAATATACAGAAGAAATACCTATACATATATTTTATCACATTTAAGAAAACAGTTTAAGAGCAGAACATTTTGTTCTGCTCTTAGTATCTAATTTAATTTAACTAATTTAATTAATATTAACACTTTACACATTACTACGAAAGATGGCAGTATTTGGTGGAAATACACGTCTGCTGATAATGGTGTCAATATTGTCTTAACTATTCCAAAACGTGGCAACAATATCAAGAACTTCTTATAGTTTTAACATATCCACTACTAGAAATTATAATTTATTTCCTTTCAGCATTTGTTGAATTTCTTCTAAAGTTTTGCCTTTTGTTTCAGGAACAATGAAATAAGAGAGTATACAACTAAGAACAGAACATAATCCAAAGAAAAGAAAAGGCACCCACATTCCATAAGTTGTCATCATAACTTGAAATAATTTGCTTAATATACACACATATACACCGAATGCCATATTCGCAACTGTTGTTCCATGTTTTCTTATATTCGTTGAAAATATTTCTCCCAATAATAATGTTGGAACAACACCTAACCCAACAGAAAATGCTAACGAATATGCAACTATTCCAACGACAGGGAACCAATTTATAACTGCGACATTTGCTATTTCGTACATTTGTAAATAGAAATATATTGCTTCACCTAATAATGCTACACCACAACCACCACAGGAGACAATCATAGATTTTTTTCTTCCTAATCTGTCACTAGCCACGTTTCCGAATATCATTACGAAAGCAAATATCCCTGTTACGATCATACCTGCAGCTCCGCTAGATATATCCCCTCCAGCTTCTTGAAAAATATATTGACAATAAACGCCAATCGGAGCACAACCAGATAACTGATGGAAAATTCTAACCGTGTTAGCTGTAAATAATGCCTTTCTGTTAGTTTTATTCAGCCATAGATCTTTAAATTTCCCTGATTCGCTGAGTTGGCGATGCACGTCGAGAGTTAATTGCTTTATTTCATCTTTCACATCTTCGCGCTGCCTTAATTTCTGTAGAGATCTTGTTGCAGAATCTATATCTCCAATCATAATTAGATAATAAGGACTTTCAGGCATGAAAATAAAATTTGCGATAAATATTATGGGAAAAATTAACATAATTAACGCTGTGTTTTGCACTGTAAAATAGAAACCAATACAATTTGCCAAAAATTGTCCAAAAAAGAAGAGTACCATCAATAAATTTCCATACAAACTTCGTACTTTAGGTGTCGTTACTTCTGCTATGTATGCTGGTAAGCAGCTGAATATAATTGCTTCTCCTATTCCAAAAAATATTCTGGATAAGTAAAAGATGTAGATACCCCTGGCGAAAGCTGCTAGTAGCCATGATATTATATGTAATACGCCAGTAATTAATAATGTATATTTTCGTCCAATTTTATCTGTTAGTTTGCAGCATACTGGGGTAGCAAATATCATAACAAATGGGTGTACTATAGGTAAATATGATGCTTCTTCAATTGTGAAATTATACTCTGCTAATAGTTTTGGTATTGCTGGTGATAAGAAGGCAAACAAGTTTCCCGAGGAGAAAGACGTAATAGATCCTGAAATAAAATCATAATAATTAATGACGATAACAAATAAATAACTTCTTTAAATTTTAATTCTAAGAACACGAGGACGAGTTGATATATAAGATCTGCAAGTCTATATAATAAGAACAAGAAAAGATAAAATAATGAAATTAGGCTCAGAATGAAGTAAATTTATTAGACAGTGAATTCCAAAATGCATTGATGGGCTTTAATATGGAATAATTTTTTATTGGTTAAACATTACAAAATTACAGCGACAGCATCTTAATATATGACACTGGGAGTTTGTTATTTAAAAATAGAATAGCGTAGGTGGCCCTCTTCTTCTGTTACACATTCTTCTAATAATCGCACGATATCATCAATCACTCTGTCTAGCATCTCCAGTGTGACCCCTTCAATTTCGTTTAGAATGTTTTGGTTAAGATCTTTAAGATTACGAGGCCTATTATTATACACACGACTTTTTAGATATCCCCACAGAAAAAATGTCTGGCGATGTAAAGTCAGGCGGCCGAGCTAGCCAGATTATGATCACGTTGGGAGACATTGAACGGCCGGGAAACATATTACGCAGCATATTAATACTAATTCTCTCCGTGTGACTTGTTGCTCTATCCTGCTGAAACCAATAATTACCATCAAGTTTTTCATACCTTGGCCGGAAAAAAGTATGAATCATGTGACAATATTGTCCTGATGTTACTGTTCCGTTATGCCTGTTCTGTTAAAAAATATGGGCCAGTAATTCCTGTAGCTGATAGCGCACACTAAACTGTTGCTGTCGCAGTAGTGGGTAACTTTGAGTATCTCGTCTTAGCATGTAAAGTTAATAATATTGATGATCTTGTATATGTCCAGCTCCCTTTGAATTGTTTATATTTTAAATAAGTTTTAGACAAACTCAAAGAAGCTATCAAACTCTTTACCACAATTAATAATCGTATCCTAAATACTTTTGGTAAGGGGTTTTGTACCTTTTTTGAGTTTATACTTAAACACAGCCTTCAAAGAAAAACTTCAAGCAATCTGACGTGATATTAAGATCAGTTTCTAATGCGTGACGCGCGACACTTGAGTTTCCATTCTGCATGCAAAGTTTAATTTTCATGTGTACCGTCCGCTGAGTAACAGTGCTCGTGAAGTTGATGTGGATTTGTTGTTGTCCAATATCTAAAATTTTGTTTATTAATGAAGCCGTTTAGATAAAATTGAGCCTCTTTGCTCATGATCAGACAACGTGCAATTTATTGACGACTGAAAGAACGTTGGGTCGCAACAATTGATTTTGTACGCAAATAATGCGTAGCACTAGAAACGCGCTGTTGAACCTTGTAATTGTACATGACAACTAATTACACTTAATGTCAAATAAACTCCCATGCTGATTAGAATCCGCAAACAACTTCAAAATCTGACCATAAATAAACACATTGTTCCATACCAAAAACCATCAGTGTATTATGGTATTCTCTGTACTACCAATGCATATAATAATTTATATAATCACATTTTCTGCATTACATTTCTCCAAACGCTGAATCCATTTCTTCATTCCATCCAGAAAAAAAGTTTCTTGTTTACTGTTGATCCATTTGCGAACAGCAGCTCGAACTCCAGTGTCTGATGAAAAATGTTCACCTTCCAATACCTTCTTCAACTTTGGGAAAAACTAGAAATGGGAAGGTGCCAAATCAAGACTGTACAGAGAGTGCATGACTAGTGAATTTTAGGCTTCTTACGAATACGATTTTTTAGTGATCGTAAAGTTTTGCTTATTGAATTAATCGTTGATTTCTTCGGCATATGTTCGGTACAAATGACTCGTTTTGCATTCCAGAAAATGGTGAGCGTGATTTTCTGCGCGGATGAAACTTGAATTTTCGTACAGGTGGAAAATCAGGACCATAATGTTTTACTGACTGGCGCTTGTTTTTAAGGTCATAATGATGAACACAAGATTCGTTTCCGGTGGTGATGTTCATGAGAAATTCATCTCCTTCGCGTCAATACTGGTTAAGATGTTTTTTCCTTTGTTCTTTCATTACATCCGTCTAATTATCGCGAGACAGATTTGGCGTAAATTTTCCTGTAATTCAAATTCTAAACAATGTACTGGGCTCTTTCTTGGCTAATGCCTCATTGCCGAGCACTTTATTTGGTTTTGCGTAATTCGGCGATTTATTTGAATCAGTGCATTCACTGGTCTTTGATTTTCCTCATGCGGCACTGATACTGGTCGAACTAATCGCCTCTATGACAGTTTTGCACGTCAAACCCAGTGCGCAACTTTCCAGATTGAAAATTCTATCACGGATCGTTCCTTGCTACGCATCTCGTTACCACAATTAATAATCGTATTATATGGGAATGTATTATACGCGGACGCTTTGTAAATAGTGCGCGATTCTTTGCGTTAGTTTTGATGTGCCCCATGTTCTACACTTTGTTTAGTGATTTTGCCTACTGATAATGACAACTTGTTTGTCAAAAAATGTATTCAGGATACGATTATTAATTGTGGTAAGGGGTTTTATACCTTTTTTGAGATTGCTTATAACTTATTTAAAATATAAACAATTCAAAGAGACCTAGATATATACGAGAGTATCCACATTATTAACTTTGCATGCTAAGATGAGATACTCAAAGTTACCACTTGCAGGTTAGAAGTTGTTTCTCTCCCCACTACTCACACAATGGCGTTGTTGGAGACCTTATATATCAATGTGCCCTCGTAGATGACTTCCGTGGAAGTAAAAAAAAAATAAATTATGAAGCTTACCACAAAGCAGCGCCAAAACTTGAAACCAGTCTTCGTTTTTGCGAAACATTGTCAAGTCTGTCTTTATTTTTTGGTCGATTAAGTATTACTTCATTATAATTAAATAATAGATTGAATTAAAAAAACTCTGTGTTCAGATTCATAGACAAAACTCGAATGATTACATTTCATTATAGTATTTTTTTTGTGCTCAAACACGATAATATTATTTGCGTAGTGCATTAAAGTTTATTTTGGAAAGTAATAAAATTGAAATGTAATACATTTTTTGACATTGCCTTGGCACTTTAATTTATATGAGGTATAAAATTTATGAAACGATTCTTGGCACCTTAATTTCTAAAATCCAACTAATCAAAAGTTATTATTAGTTCTCGTAAGTTCAACTCAATTTGAAGGAAATTTAGCCCCAGGAACAAATGGTAATCGTTCTAAATAGATAAAAAATTTTAAACATGTCAGGAATGTAAGACATTTTTAAAATATGAAGATTTTAGTAAATAAATGAGAGGTTGAACTCATTTTAAGGTATTAATCTTAGATTATTTAGATAATAATGCTAAACAAAAATTTTCGACATGCATAAAACAGAGCGTGTGTTATATAAAATTTCACCAGGAAGCCGAAAATTATTTTGGCTTTGTTTGCTGCGAAATGATGTGCGTTATACTCAAATATATCAATGTCGGTGTGTTCTTAATATTACACTTAGTTCAAAATGTTGTTGCGTATGTTTTACGGCGATATTTTATCATTGGGGCATCTTGAATTAACGTCCAGCAGTATACTAAGCAAGCAAATTAGGCCTTTACCAAAATAAACATTTGCCTTGGCAAAGGCTTTCCGCATGAATACACCGACACCAGCGACTTGTGTTCAACACTGCCTGCGATTCGGTCTGGACCTCTTCAATCGTCACAAAACGACGCCCCTTGAGCTTCAGTTTCAAGAAGTCACGAGAGACAAGATCTGCGGAGTAGGGAGGATGGGGTAGTACTAGCGTCTTCGTTGAAGCTAGAAGCTGACATACAACTAGTGTGGTGGGTTGATACATTATCGTGGCGTAGGGTTCACGAATTGCAGCGCCATTCGGCAGGCCACTCGCGTCGAATGTTTTCTCTAAGTCGACGAAGAACATTGTAATAAAATCGCCCAAAAACTGCTCAAAAAAAATATTTTATATTCATTTGTTATTACGAGGGACCGGACACGAGAGGCCGATGACTCATCGCCCACGGCGTACTATTGAAAATTTTCATTTTTAAAGAGTTTTTAATTTTATTTATATAATTGGAAAACAAACGGGCGGTGATCTATGAAATACGAAATAACATTTTTACTTGTTCAAGTTGAGTAAAGGAGTATAAATATTAACTAGCAAAACTTTCTCAAGGTTCTATTCTGTAAAATTTGTTCTCGTTGAATAAATACATCCTTGTAGATAGAAAACATCCTTCCTACATTGCAGCTGGTTATAGGTGCATACTGGACATATTATTTTATTTTAGCGTATTTAGCATTTAGATTTTGAGGCAGTGTCCCCATACACAATCGCCGCAATGTTATTAAATCTGGATTTCTATTAAAAACTGAATCTGAAACTGTTACTAAGTTTTGCCGAAGGTGACATCCGAAATCACTTGGAATATTTTTCATATTATTAATAGCAATATCTAATGTGGTTAATCCATCATTTAATTTGAGAATTTGAGTTTAAAAATAAGTGATTAGTTTTGGCAAATTTCCAAAATGTTCCTCATGAAAGAATAACTGATTTTTTTAATTTTCAATTGGTATTAGATCCTTGCACTCAGAAATACTTTGAGTATCGTCATTTAAACATGTAACGAAACTTTGCAAACTATCGAAATTCTCTGCATGACAGCTAGTAGCTTCCAACCATGTTCCCCTTCTAGTTATTACTGGAGAGGGTGGCAGTGACAAAGATAGACTTTTTCCCTGTAAAGAGCTACTCTCAATGGTGTCTATCAACTTCCGGGAAATCTCTGATATATTCACAGATTCTGTGGAAAGCATGTGCTACACAAGTAATATGGAGCATATTCGGATATGTTTTCTCAGTGACACCTTTCCGGAAGTTGATAGACTTGTATCCGCTTTTAAAAAAAGTTTTCAGAAAAGCACCATTGAGAGTAGCTCTCTTTACTGGGAAAAACTTCCATCTTTGTCACTACGCCGTTTTTGGTCAATGTTAAGTAACCTTGGCACAAACTTCGCAGCAATACACCGCATGTTGATTTCTCCAGAGAGAATACGCTGACAAACGTTGTATGACAAGCCGACAATGTTGCAAATATCATGTATTGTTTTCCTTCGGTCTTGCAGAATAGCATCACGCACCTTTGCCATATTTTGTAGCCGTTTGCGTCGAATATTTTGTCTTAGTCGACGAAGAACATCAAGAACATAAATCGTCCATTAACTGTTTTACCTGGTGGGAGAAATTCTTTGTGCACGATGCCATCAGCGTCAAAGAACCAATTCAACATCGATTGGACGTTGCTCCGAACTTGCCGCGTTTTCCTCTGTCGTGGTGATGATGACATCTTTCAATGCGATGACTGCTGCTTTGTGTCGGAATCATACTCGCACACTCATGATTCGTCGCCAGTAATGATTCTGGTTCTGAAGTTCAAATCCCTTTCGACAGTTTCCTTTACTTCCGTGTACGTATGAACAGAGTACCGTTTTGTTCAATGCTGAGTAACCTTGACATAAACTCCGTAGCACTACGCTCCATGTTGAGTTAGTCGGATAGAATACGCTGACAAACACCGTACGACAAGCCGACAATGTTACAAATATCGTGGATTATTCTCCTTTGGTCTTACAGGATAGTATCACGCACTTTTGCTACATTTTGTGGCGTGTTTTCCGTCGATGGTCGACCGGAGCGCTTATTATCATCAACCGACACACATCCACTTTTAAAACGGTCGTACCACTCATAAATTCGCGTCTGGCCTGACGCATAACCAAACGCTTGTTTATTTCAGGGTTTTCGATGACGTTTCACCACCAAGTTCGAAGCAGAATTTGACGTACGTTCTATGCTTTTTCACATCAGACATTGTAGTGTCGTAGAATTGCTCAAACACAACTCAACTAGTATAAATACAAAGACTATTTGCCACCATCTATCAAAGAACCGTTTGACAGACTGATTTAATATAGACATAGCTCACACCATCTAGCGTTATAGAGTTGTACTACCTCTCTTCGCGCGCCACATTCAAATTTCCAAATTCGTATGTGTCAAGCTAATATTGTCGAGATTGACATTCTCAAAATTATTGATTGAGATATTTTCTTTCTGTTAGCAAAATATTTTATTTGTTGAATCAACATTAAATCTGTTAAGAGAATGTATAAAAAATGCATTCTGGAAATTGTTGACGTAATAAAATCCGTTTTATCAATGTAGTTGAGGTGCTACAGAAACAAAATTAAAATTCAAAATTAATTCTAACTCGTTATTATCAAGTAAATGGTATAATGGTATATACATAATATACAATGTGTCCGGGAAAATGTGGGAAATCTCTCGGATTCAGATAGAACATTAAGAAATAAGATGACAAGTTCCCATAATTTTTTTCCTAGCGGCCCTCCCTACGGAGATACGGCCTCCTAAAGGACGCCACTGGAAATCATTTTTTCTTGAATAACTTTTAAACTACTTATTATAATTCGATGAAAATTTGATATGATAAACAGTAGTAAGGACCTCTTAAAATACTGCCCTTAAATTTAAATTAGCTTGTTTAGTTTATCAGGGGCGGACTAGGTTGCACATTTTAATGCTTACATTTTTAACACCCTGTATGATAAGGAGTTAAAAAAAACAAATTTGGATACCTCGAACATTAAGCTAAAGAAAAGGTACTCTTGTTTATTGTCGATAAAATGAACCGTTTTCGAGGAAAAAAAAATAAAAAATTAATGTTTTATTTCTATTAAAAAGAACCATGTTTTTTATTTTTTTTTGTCTGCGACAAAGTGTGATACAAAAGTCATTCCAGGAACAAAAAAGTTTTAGTTTAGGTTATTTAATACGACAAAATTACAAAGATTCTTAAAAATGCAGTTTTGCAGAAAGGCACCTTAACAAAAATTATGTTTAGAAATGTACTCACTAAAGCTTGCAACGATTGAACCTAAATACGCTAATTAGAAATAATCAATTAAAAACTTCATAAGTGGGTTCAACATGGGCTCCGTGAACTCTGATACACTTGCGGGCACGACGAATAGAGGACTGCTGTACTCGCCACAACAACCCAGCATTGTTTCTTATCACATCACAATGAAATGTGATTCTCTGTAAAAGTTCCTCCCTAGTATCAACCGGAGAGGAATACACCAAGGTTTTGAGATGACCCCACAGGTGAAAATCCATTGGCGTTAGGTCGGGAGACCGTGGAGGCCAGGCAATGGGACCTCCTCTGCCTATCCAACGGTTTGGATAGACGTTATTCAGGTGGTCGCGTACAGCAACGCTAAAATGAGGTGGGGCCCCATCATGCATAAAATACATGCTTTGACGGGTTGCAAGTGGCAAATGCTCTATTGAATCCAGAAAAGCGTCCTGAAGGAACTGTAAATAAAGTTCACCATTCAATCGTGGCGGCAATACGCATGGTCCAATCAAAAAATTGCCAATTATTCCTGCCCAAACATTAATTGATTGGAACTGATGTTGATAATGATGAACGACAGTGGCATGAGGGTTTTCATCAGCCCTTACAATACCATTTTTGGTAAACCCTTCTTCATCGGTAAAAAGAATAGTGCTAATGAAGTTTGGGTTTGTTCGTTGCTGATCTAACAGCCAGTTTGCGAACTGGATTCTACGAGGAAAATCTTCAGGAAGTAGTAGATGCACGTTTTGCAGATGATAAGGGAAAACAACTGTTCTTTAAGTACTTTATGAATTGTCGTTTTTGACGTATTAAGCTGCGCGACTAATCTTCGAGTGCTTATTGAAGGAGTATCGCCTACAGTATCCAAAATATTTTCCTCTAATTGCACCGTACGTACTGTTCTTCTCACACCAGCATCAGTACTTTTTTTCGCAAAACTTCCTAAAACATTAAAGAAAGTCAATAATGTTACCTTATTAAATGGAATCGCCCACCAGTCTCTCTTAGACGTTGGTCAAGTCGCTGAAATGTTTTCTGATTTGGAATATTGCGATTAGGATATCTTTTTTCATACAACCTTCTTGCTTCCAAAGCATTGCAAGATGCAAGACCGTACATAAGATGCATATCTGCATACTCACTAAATGTGTATACCATTATCAAATTAAATTTACCAAGATATTCAAAATTCAATAAATTAATATCGAAGTAAAGGATCAATGTGTTAACAATATGAAAGATTACAAGATTTAAAATTTACACGTCAATGCAAGATATTTATTAATTCGTGGGTACCATAGTAACGTTTGTAAAAACAATGCATTTTTTAGTACTGAAAACAGTTTTATTTCAGGCTTTTGTATCACACTTTGTTGCAGACAAAAAAAAATAAAAACATGGTTCTTTTTAATAGAAATAAAACATTAATTCTTTTATTTTTTTTTCCTCGAAAACGGTTCATTTTACCGACAATGAACAAGAGTACCTTTTCTTTAGCTTAATATTCAAGGTATCCAAATTTGTTTTTTTAACTCCTTATCATACAGGGTCTTAAAAATGTAAGCATTAAAATGTACAACCTAGTCCGCCCCTGGTAAACTAAACATGCTAATGTAAATTTAAGGGCAGCATTTTAAGAGGTCCTTACTACTGTTTATCATATTAAATTTTCATTAAATTATAATAAGTAGTTTAAAAGTTATTCAAGAAAAATTAATTTCCAGTGGCGTCCTTTAGGAGGCCGTATCTCCGTAGGGAGGGCCGCTAGGAAAAAAATTATGGTAACTTGTCATCTTATTTTTTAATGTTCTATCTGAATCCGAGAGATTTCCCACATTTTCCCGGACACATTGTATATAATGGTAGATTTGGGTACAGTTTTTATTGCTATTACGTTAAAATGTTTTGCATAAACATAGTAAAACTGTTAACTATACCTAGAAGGTTTGATATTGATATTAAAAATAAATTATTTAATCTACCTGATACATATGAAGTCTACTTGATTTCTAAGGAATTTATCCAAGCATAATTTTTCATAAAAAAATTCTAGAGGACCTAATTTAGAATTGAGATGAAATTTAATCTGTAAAAAATGGAAAATGCATTATATATTCTTCAAGCATGTATATACGGAAAAAAAGATCTACCCTCAATTCTGGTTTGATGTAAGTAAGCTGGAATATAGGCACATAGATTTAAAATTTATGCCGCCCGTATGTCACGAACGGAATCATTTATGTGGGAATTTTCGCCCGCGTATCGGATTTAAACATAAATAAATGCTAAAATAAAGGTCCCGAATGGAGAGCGGACAAGGCAGTCGTTCTACTAGGAATACGTTTCCATTTTATTTTCCGACAGGAAGGGAAATCGAAATACATGAATACGTTGTTTTGCATTTTAGAAGTAATTTTAAATGATATTTATTTCAATACTTTTTCGAATGTAATATTCTACTGTAAATAATAAACAAATAACAAATTCTTCTTGTTTGCTTTTATATTATCTCATGCAATGTTCTTCTACGCTCTGTCTTAATAACTTCTGTGAAATAGCGAAGTTGTAATTTTGTGAATGTGTCTCTCCACCCGGGGCGTACAGATGATTCTATAGAAAAATGAAACATGTGTCTACGTCTCTGGAGAGATATTTTCACAAATATATGAACTTCTATTCTGTTCTTCACACTCGATTTTTAATAATATTTTATATTATTAAAAATATTTTTGTTTTATCTAAATTATTTGTTTTAAGGGAGGAAAAACCAGAGAAGTCGGCTGTCATAAATTTTCCATTCTTTCTGTAGATTGCAGGAAAAAGAAGAATTTCCGTTTGCATTTTTTGACGCGACAGCGCTGCGATCACAGTTCCGTGCATGCGCGGTAGTTGCTCTGAGTCAAGGCGAAGGAGATTACGCCATTTTGAGATCGCTGTTTGTTGCGTTTGCTTTGTAGTGCTTGCTTAGAATGGCGGCGTTGATTGAAAATTCCACCGCTTGTAAAATTAGATCTGTAATTCGTTTTCTAAATGCGAAGAACATTAAACCAAATGGAATGGTGAAACTGCGTCGCGTTATACAGAACAATCGCCGAGGAATGCTCACAAACGGTATTCCTTTGATTCACGACAATATCCGAGTGATGATGTGACAACTCTTACAGTGCTTTGGCTGAGATGTGTTTTATCATCGTCCGTACACCCCTGACCTCGCCCCTAGCGACTTTCATCTCTTTCTTTATCTGAAATCGTTTCTTGTTGGTCAACATTTCAACAACAATCATGATCTCAAAGAACATATTACCACATAGTTGACAACACAGGCGCCAATCTTTTATAAAGAAGGCATAGAAAAACTTGTGCCACGCTATGACAAAGGCCTACAAAATGGTGAAAACTATGTAGAAAAATAGCTTAAGGTTTGTAGATTGTTTTGCAATAAATGGTTTTTCTGTTTTTCTACTTAATTTCTTTTCATTACAAAACGGTACTTACTTTCTGAACTTACCTCGTATATAGGCAACAACGAATGTAGTTCTACCAAGAATCGTTCGATTTGCTTCGACAAGGAAAAAATTTATAACAAATATTGAAAAAAATAAGCCTGTTGGAAATGCTTTAAGTAAAAAGGAAATTACTGGAAATAAAAAGGAATCTTGTCATCACTTTGAACTCGCGACTGTAACTAAAATATTAATAGAATAACTACGAAGGTGCAGACTATTCGTATGGTAGTCAGGCACATGTATGAAAGAACATGAAGGCTATCAATAGTCCTCTGGTTGTATACAACTTGTGAAACCAACTCTTAGTTGTGCATCGTTGCAACGATGCATAGCTATAGTAGTTTTGTCCACACTACCAACACGTTCAAGGTGGACAAAGCTACTATAGCCTACAGGGATGTAAAATTAAATAAGATGCAAAGTAATTGCTTATCTTGATGTCACGGAAGTAAAAAAGAGTATTCTGACTGCGGCAATGAGAGTTCTATTGAACCTTTCTCTACTTCACTTTGCGACAAAAGCGACCAACCTTCCAGTTGTATCACGCACTATTAGTATTGGCAAACATGTGAAAGACATGTCCATCGAAATGGAAACAAGCGACATAATAGCCAAATTCGCCTTTAACTCTTTATTTGAGATATTCCTCCAGAATTATGTAAATGGATTTACAGCACTGAAATTTGATTTAACGCTAATGGGCAGGCGTATGCTGTGAAAGCTTGAAAATAGCTCACAGCTCTGCCCGTTTGTGTTTCAGAGGTCCACGCGATGTAGATATGTACCAGAACAATTAGTCGAGTGACCTACACAGGCACAAGTGGTTTCATATTTTAACTGTTGGGTAGGTTGTACTAATAGCATTGGAAGGCCCTGAGGTTACGTCTATACTAGTATGAGAATGTCGAAAAGAACTCACAGTGCAATGGGGTACTGTAGTAAAGCTCCTATAGATTCCGAAACGCTCGCGAATACCAGAAAGTAAAAAGCCTGTTCATTCTGGTGCAGATTCTAGTTCAACGTATAGTGAAGTTCATCTATCTCTATCAAGCTAATCAGCCTGATTAGTCTGTTAAGGATTGAGCACCATGTAGAAACCCCTGGTGTTTACTGTATTCCATGTCGAATGGCGGTGTGTACATTGACGAGACAAAGTGTTCGCTAAGCACACGCGTTGTGAAACACGTGCGTTGTACTGGGGCGCTGCGCGTGACTAGATCTGCACTTGCTAGATATGGGTTGGAAATTGGACACCAAATTCGATTTTAATCTAACTCATCTATCTCAAAAACTCAACTATAATCGTGACGCCCAAATGACTCGGAGCAGATACTATACGAGGAATGCCTTTTATATTTCGGCAATAGAGAACTCAAACTAAAATTAATCATGATACATGGCTTTGCTATTTTTTAAAATATTCTCCATTAAGATCATAACACTTTTGCAAGCGCTTGAACCAATTTTCAAAGCACTTTTTCCACTTCGATTGAGGTATCTCCAAAACATGTACAAGTATCAACCACTTCTTCAGGCGTCGAAAAATGCTGACCTCGTGATTTATTTTTTAATTGCGGGAATAGAAAGAAGTATTTGGTGCCAAATCAGGGTCCTGCGGCCCATTAATTCCGCTTTTTCAGTTGTCAAAAACTCTTTTGTTTGAGCCGATATATGAGAGTTGGCATTGTTCTGGTGGAGAATGATCCGTCTTCGGTGGTTGGTTTCCCTTGCTTTCCGAATATTTCTGGCAAGCAAATACTTGTGCACCATTCAGAACTGACCTTCCGACGTTGCGCTAATGGTACAGTTGCCACATATCCGGTTTATCCGAAGAAACAATCATACGCGTAGATCCATGATTCGTCACCTGTTACGATGTCATAGACGTGTTTTGAAGCACCCCGATCGTATTTTTGTCGTGTTGCTTTCAACCAATCGACACGAGCCTTCTTTTGAGCGATTGTCATATTACGTGGGATCCAACACGAACAAATTTTTTTACGGCCAAATTCAATGCATACTGGTCGCTCTAATGCCCAAGGATACCTCTATTTCGCGATAAGTCATATGACGATCTTGCAGTATCAGTTCATGCACAGCAGCAATGTTTTTCGGACCAACAACTGATTTTGGGCGATTTTCACCAAATTCTTCAGTCAGCGAAGCACGGCCACGATTGAATTCAGTATACCACCGACACACGCTGGCTTTTCTTGGTGATTCATCGTCAAAAGTCGTAAAAAATAATCACAAGAAAATGTTCACTAGTTAATTCCCTTTTTAGGCCGAGATGAATTTGTTAAAGTCACTGGAAATAGAACCTGTACGTCAAAACTTTTTGACAGAATACTCAGTCTGACTGCCGTCTGACAACCGATGTCTCTATAGACATCGGTTGTCAGACGGCAGCACCAGGATCGCCTATTCCCGAATTATAAAAGGCATACTTTGTATAACTCCGTACCAAACTAAAAACATTCAATTTCAGTACAGCAACAGTAACAGCAGCCCTGAAGATATCCCTTTCAACAGTGGACAAAACGTCAGCTGTGCCAAGGACGCAGTTCCAGTCCGGAATCCTACAAGGAATCATAGTCAATGAATGCGGAAGCCTATAAGCCAGATTGTTTTCAGTTTAACTCGCAGTCTGCTGTCACTTTAAAATGCGGAAGTTCTGATTCTTCGAAGACACGAAAAATAACTAGTGTGAAATACAATCAATAATCCCCACATGATACATTGCTCCACATTGTCCATACCGATTCCCAGCATAGCAAGAAGACAACACACGTGCTCTCTCCACATTGTTATCTTTACCTCCAAAAGTTATAATTTAGTTGACTAACATACTCAACGTTTGTTTACATAATTTTTATACATTTTAATAGTTTCGAAAATTTATATTAAATTTTTTAATTAAATAAATTAAATATGTATATTTATGCTTATCTAACAAGTGAAATCTTTAAATATGTACAGACGTGTATCTACATGTAAATGTTTATATAATTATTAATTTAGCATCATTATTTTATATGTGTATTTTATAAAAATGTTTACAGAACCCAAATATAGAGTGTTTTGTAAAACTGATAAGCGTTTAGGCGAACATTACTATAAGATAATGTGAATTTACGACGGCAAGATATTCCTTGGGAGACGTGTCTGAAATATGGTCTCTAATTTAGTATTCATGGCCGATACTTCTGATTTACAACGCTTCTTGTTCGAGCTTTTTCGTTGATTATTTTTTGATTGAATTTTCTTGTTTACTTAAATTGTATAAAGTCGTTTCGCCTCTTTCCCTTTGGTATGTTTAAATGGAAAGTTGCGACCCGGTTGTTGGATTTATGTTCCTGTCTTTCTATTGAGATTAGGTTGCTTTTTCCAATCGGGAAATAAAAGGGAAGATAGGAAATTCATGTTGGCACTTTGCGCTGTATAGGTAGGTATTGAATAGTATATATTGAATCCCTATTTTCGAATTAATTTTGGAATAATCGATTGTAAAATAGTAAAATAGTAAAAACTTGCAAATTCACATTATCTCACGATAAAAGTATTCGTTACATTCGTCTGTTGAAATTTCAGATTCTTCGGTAGACATTTGCGACTGATTGTTATTAATAAATATATATCTTTACTATAATTATCATAAAGTTTTAACCATAATAATACTGAAATTTTTATATTTTATACCATATATATATATATATATATATATATATATATATATATATATATATATATATATATAAAGGGTGTTTCAATAAGACCGCAAGATTTTAAGGTTCAATAAAACATGGTTTTCTGTAGTATTGAAATATTGATTGATTTATAATGTATACATTTGGGAATTATGTATGAAACAAAATATCTTGTAAATGACCGCCATGGTTTTGCTGGCGTACGCGTGATCTTTTGACAAAATTCGCAATAACATTATTGTATACATATGGCAGTATTTCATTAATAGAGCGTCTAATTTAGGCCTTGAATGCTTCGATGGTTGTGGGCTTATCGGCATAAACCTGTGACTTCAGATAACCCCACAGTCAGAAATCCAAAGGTGCAAGAACGTGGCGGCCCATTCTGGTCACCAAATCAGAAAATAACACGACCAGGAGCAAACTCGTGGAAGACAGTGAATGTTTCACGGGCGGTATGACATGTGGCCCTGTCCTGCTAAAACCACCTGTCGTCAAGAGCAATATCTTTCAATTGAAGCACAAAAAACTGCGTTATCATCTCACGATAACGTTCAGCATTCTCCGTTACCGCAT
This sequence comes from Melolontha melolontha, assembly GCA_935421215.2. Taxonomy (NCBI): domain Eukaryota; kingdom Metazoa; phylum Arthropoda; class Insecta; order Coleoptera; family Scarabaeidae; genus Melolontha; species Melolontha melolontha. Next base: position 204,802,274 of record OW285236.1, on the reverse strand, counting down.
TACCTTCCGCATCTTCAACGAAATACGGGCCAATTATTCCTCCAGACCACAATGTACACCAAACAGTAACATATTTCGGATGCATTGCTTTCTGATGAATCATTCGTGGAATTTCTGAGCCTCAAATGCGGCAGTTTTGCCGATTTACGAAGCCATCGAGGTGGAAATGGACCTCATCACTGCAAATGATTTTGTCCGCAAAATCGGCATTCACTTCTGTTTGATCAAGTAACCAAATGGTGAACTCTCTTCACTGTGCATGTCTGTTGGCAGAAGTTGTCGAGTCAATTGAACTTTGTAAGAGTGTAGATGCAAATCTTGAGTCAGAATACGCTGAAGAGTGGCTGTTGTAATGTCCAATTCTTGTGCACGACGACGAATCGACGTCTCTGCACTTTCGGCCTCACTCTCGCGAACTGCCGTGATGTTTTGTTCTGAACGACCTCTATGAGCTCGAGTCGTGTGTTTCACATCACTAACCGCACCAGTCCTTTCGAATTTTTCGATTATTCTTTTCACTGTAGCCTAATTAGAAACATTCTGTCGACCGAATATTGGACGCACTTTACGAATGGTGGCAATCAAACTTTCACCATTTTGATAATAATGTTTAACAATCAGTGCGCGTTGTTCTATCGTGTAATGCTCCATGTTTGCTAACTCCCATCTGTCAGTTTTCGATCTGTCACATCATAATCACGTGTCATTATGACTATTAAACATGGCGAGCAATTCAAATCTTGCACTCTTATTGAAACACCCATTTTATATATATATATATATATATATATATATATATATATATATATATATATATTGTATATATATATATATATATATATATATATATATATGAAAAATGAAAAATTTGTGAAAGACATATCCGTCTGGAATGTGCAAATATCGATATTTCACTGTTTTTATAGATCTTCAGTGCACATTATCCGAACAGACATGATTGTACTAACAACTTGTACAGTTGACATCGCGGCTTGTTGTGTCTACAATCTAGGGCAAAAACGATTTGCCGGATTGTAGAATTTAATGCAACAAATTATAGCGACAATTGCATGTAAAATGAGATTTAGTAATTATTAATTTTCATACACATGAAGACCATTATAGTTCGTGTATATATACACGTAGTATAGAAGTCAAAGTGATGTCCATCTCCGGATAATGCGCACTGCCAAAGTTCTACACCATTAAAAATTATTTCAATTATACACAATAGGCTATTTATTAAGGATGTATGCAAATGTTAAAAAGATACATATCGTATGCAATATATGCAAAATATGCGCTTTGCATATTTTGGTTAAATTAGTTATCAGTAGGGACCGGACACGAGGGGCCCATGAATCATCGACCATGGGCGTACTATTGAAAATTTGTATTTTTAAAGAGTTTATAATTTTATTTATATAATTGGAAAACAAACGCGTCGTGGTCTATAAAATACTAAATACATTTTTATTTATTCATTTTGTAGCTTAAGTTGAGTAAAGGAGTATTAATATTAACTAACAGTAGTTTCTTAAGGTTCTCTTCTGCAAAATTTGTTTTCTTTGAATGAAATACATTATTGTAGATGAAAAACGGCCTTTCTACAACGCAATTGGTTATAGGTGCATACTGGAAGTATTCTTTTATTTCAGCGTATTTAGCAGTTTGGTTTTGAGGCATTGTCCCCATACACAATTGCCGCAATGTTATTAAATCTGGATTTCTATTAAAAACTACGTCTAACTTTTTCGGAAGGCTACATCCGAAGTCATTTAGAATGTTTTTCAAATTATTAATAGCCGTATCTAATGTGGTTAATCCATCATTTAATGTGAGATTTTGATTTTAAAAATAAGTGATCAGTTTTGGCAAATTTCCAAAGTGTTCCTGAAGAAAGTACAACTAATTTTTTTAATTTGGAATTTGTATTAGAGCATCGTCATTTAAACAAATAACGAAATTTTGTAAACTATCGGAATTATCTGCATAAAAACTAGCAGCTTCTCACCATGTTCCACATTACTGGAGAGGGAGGCAGTGACAAAGATGGAAGTATTTCCCTGTAAAGAGCTACTCTCAATGGTGCTTTTCTGAAAACTTTTTCAAAGCGGATACAAGTCTATCAAATTCCAGAAAGGTGTGTCTGATATATTCACAGATTCTGTAGAGAGCATGTGCTATACAAGTAGTATGCAGCATATTCGGATATATTTCCTTTAATAGTCTGCCTGTGTTTAACATATATGCAGCACTGTCACTGACAAATAAAATAATTTTCTCTTTATACCTGTCCTCCTAATGAAGCATTTGGTGCATATTCTGGTAAATGCTTTTAGGCTAAAAGCATTTACCAGAATATGCTAATAGCTCAATCAACTGTATTTATAACTTTTGTTGCTATTACATATGCGTTATATGGAATAGTTGGATGTAGTACACCAGCTACATTTACCACACAGCGTCCTAATATATCAACAGTTTCGTCGGCACTTATCCATAGGTACTGATTTGAAAGATGGTTTCTAATGCATTCTACTGCCTTCGTGTAGCACTTAGGAACATAGTATTTGCGTAAGGCAGATTCATCAGGAACATTTCGACTAGTATATTTTTGAACAAATGTTTTGAAGGTGGGGTTGTTGAGTTTATTTAACGGAATATTTGTCGTCATTAAATTTTCAAGGAGTTCTTCGTTAAAATTGTCAAATTCCAACGGGTCTAATTTCTGTGTACGTGTTTACAATGCTAAGTGACGTTTTACATGCAATTCCTTGGAACTTTTTAACGATATTTTACAGACTTTGCAATAAATTTCGGAATCACTGGTAATGGGCATACAATCGGTATGACTCTTAACCCAATTCGCCAATGTTTCCAATGTTTCACGATACCATTTTCGACGTTGTTCCATATCATATCTAAAAAAAGTAATTTAAACAATGTTCTAGACCTAAATAAATGAAAATTAACGAAATTCACTGCCACACTTACGTCAAAATAATTGGGAGTAAATTTGGTGAAGTGATATTAAACAGGATCTATTACAAAAATTACATAGTATGGTAATTGACAGTTGAAACAATGAAAAACTAATTCACCGTACTTTGTTTATTTTACGAAATACAAACTAATAAATAAAATAATTATTAAAAACCACTCACACTATCTACGCCCATGAAAAAAGGAATTTTAGTGTTATATCGAGGTAATTGCGTTACAATTCAACGACAAAAACCAGATGTGCGGTTAACCGAATGAATAGTGCTATTCAATGACTGTGTGTTATACCTAGCGATATTATAGACTATTTATATGATCCACCGTAACTTCGGCCCGACGCATTGGTCCGGTCTCTCGTTATTACTATTATTATTATTATTATTATTATTATTATTATTATTATTATTATTATTACAATTTAGAAATGGTATAAAATAAAACTTCTTCATATATTCGAAGCCTAACAAAATTAAATCATTTTATAAATCTTGACAATTACCAATATTACACATCAATTTCTAATGCGAAAACTTAGACAGGAAAGAAAATAAAAAAATTATTCCATTAAATAATTAATAGTGTTATGACAATGTTGTCTTAATAATTTACAATCAGAAGATTTCTCAACGTTCCATTTTTTTTTTGTGCTCACGCTTTATACAAGGATAACAGTTTATAGATAAAAATCGGAAATCAATCAATTTCACTGCTTTGAACCGGAAATGAAAGAGGACATTTTGTTGAAGATCTCATCACATCTCTTCGAGTACTTAGCCGCGTTTCATTGTCCATTTAGACTGTACGTGTCCGTCACTTTCGAACCGGCCAGCTCGGACCCTTAGAAAAGATCTTGCACTCGCATTTCGTTCGAATATTGAAAAGATCCATTTGGTCACTTTACTACCGAGACCTTTTTATAAAAATCGTAGCGTAAGTTTAGACGACATGCCACGTATTTCACACACGCCGAAAAGTTAGATACGTTCCAATTTATGGAGAGATATCGATTTCGGCTGACTCAACATTTTGTCTAGATTAGGATTTACTTGAAGGACGAATCAGATAAAGCGTGATCTTAAAACATTATTTGAAAAGTGCTAGGCAAGGGTTTATAGTGCAGATGATAGTGTTGGTAGTTATAGTACTTACATGTAAAGGTATAATTTATAAATAAATGCAAATTTAAAATTGAGTACGTCGTTAGCAGATTATGTGTTTGATTAATAATAACAGTAATTAATAATTCATGCCTTAGCATTCCCAAACAGCTTGACGCTAATTACAGGGGCATTGGCAGGCTATGAATTACTATTACACCTGCGCCCGTGGAGCGACTTAAGATGTTTAGCTGCTAGCATTCGCCTTAAACGAGAAGGAAAACCACGAAAATCTACTCGGACAGCCCAGCCCCTGTCTAAAACCCTGTACTGCCGGCATGATAAGCCAGTGCTTTATCACTAGGATATCAGAAAGGCTATCTAGGGTATCAAGAAAGAACTAAAAATCTCCCTAACGCATTTATATTAGATTCATTTCGTTCCTTATCGGAAAATTTAATTTGTTTGGTAATGAACGTAGTCAAAACAAGTACAGTCCATTTACGATCGTATGGTTCCAAACTGCGCGAAAATGCTGACTTCACCACATCTTATTTACCAATAGTATACGGAGTTTTGTTTTTGCAGGGACAATGCTTGTAAATCAATATCTTAACACTATTGACAAGGATTTAGTTTTCATAGTACTTATTTACGTACATATTTAAGCAAAACTTTAAAATACTTACAAGTTCTACATATTTATTTAGTAAGTAGTAGGTTTAAACCATCATAAACGTAATAAAAATTGGACATTTAGTACATATTTCTATTTTAAATTATTTTCCATCCGCCGCCCGGATGCCGTGCATCCCTAGTACCACTGCTTGGCACGGTTTATGGTGAGTTGTATATCGTGCTGCAATAGTTGTTATTGATTTGGGTAATAGTGACATGGTTGATTTTTCTGGGTATAGAATTTAGTTCAGATATAGAGAAGCTCTTTAGACTAAGGAGTTCATAACATCCCGTTTTGTTTTTGTGCAGGATCGTGGTGGGCAAGCACATTTAGGTATCTGTCGATGTCTTACCGCGGCCGTTAAATTTGGCATGGTTCATTTTTCCTGTATTGATATGACTTTATCCAGTGGCTTACTCAATATTTAAAATTTGTCATGACTGTCATTACTAGAGAGCGGACACGATAGGTTGATGACTCATCGCCCACGAGCGTACTATTGAACATTTGTATTTTTAAAGTTTTTAATTTTATTTATATAATTATACTTATAATAATAAAACGGGTATACATACGTCTACAAAATATGAAATACATTTTTATTTGTTCATTTTGCAGTTCAAGTTAAATAAAAGAGTATTAATATTCACTAGCAATACTTTCTCTTCTAAGTTCTCTTCTGTGAAATTTGTTCTCTTTGAATGAAATACATCCTTGTAAATAGAAAACGTTCTTTCTACATCGCAACTGGTTATAGGTGCATACTGGAAATATTCTTTTATTTCCGCGTATTTTGCAGTTAGATGTTGTGGCATTGTCCCCCTACACAATTGCCGCAATGTTATTCAATCTGGATGTCTATTAAACACTGCGTCTAACTTTTGCCGTAGGCCACATCCGAAGTCACTTGGAATACTTTTTCAAATTATTAATAGCCACATCTAATGTCGTTAAACCATCATTTAATTTGAGAATTCGATTTTCAAAATAAGTGATTAGTTTTGGCAAATTTCCAAAGTGTTCCAAAGTGAAAAAAGTACAACTGATTTTTTAAATGTGGAATTTGTGTTAGTTCCTTGCACTCAGAAATACTCTGAGCATCGAAATTTTGTAAACTATCGAAATTCTCTGCATAAAAACTAGTAGCTTCCAACCATGTCCCCCATCTAGTTATTACTGGAAAGGGAGGCAGTGACAAAGATGGGGGTTTTTCCCTGTAAAGAGCTACTCTCAATGGTGCTTTTCTGAAAACTTTTTTAAAAGCGGATACAAGTCTTTTAACTTCTAGGAAAGGTGTCTCTGATATATTTACAGTTTCTGTGGAGAGCATGTGCTACACAAATAATATGCAGCATATTAGGATATGTTTCCTTTAATAGTCTGCCTGTTTTTAAAATATATGCAGCACTGTCACTTACAAATAAAAGTACTTTTTCTTTGTACCTGTTTTCCGAAAGAAGTATTTTTTGAATATTCTCGTTAATGGTTTTAGTAACTGTTTCCGCATCAACTGTATTTATAACTTTTGTTGCTATATATGGAATAGTTGGATGTAGTACACCAGCTACATTTACCACACAGCGTCCTAATATATCAACAGTTTCGTCGGAACTTATCCATAGGTACTGATTTGAGAAATGGCTTCTAATGCGTTGTGCTGCTTTCGTGTAGCACTTAGAAAAATAATATTTGCGTGAGGTGGATTCATCAGGAACATTTCGATCAGTATATTTTTGGAGAAATATTTTTAAAGTGGGATTGTTAAGTTTATTTAATAGAATATTAGCCGCCATAAAAGTTTCACAGAGTTCTAGTTAAAATTGTCAGATTCCAACGGTTCCAATTTCTGTGCATGTGTTTGCGATGCTAAGCGACATTGTACGTGCGACTTCATGGAAACTTTTAACGATATTTTACAGATGTTGCAATAAATGTCGGAATCACAGACAATGGACATACAATCAGTATGACCGTCAATCCAACTCGCCATTGTTTTAGGATGCCGTTCTCGACGTTCTTCCATATCATATCTGAAAAAGTAACTTAAACAATGCTCTAGAGCTAAATAAATGAAAACTAAAAATGTATGCGTAAGTTATTGAAACTGAACGAAATTCAATGCATACTTACGTCGAAATAATTGGGAGAAGTAGATTCAATCAAATGATATTAAACAGGATCTATCACAAAAATTACGATGCAATTAACAGTTAGAACTATGAAAACAAGAAACTAACTCACATCACTTTATTTATCTTACGAAATATAATCTAAATAGACTAAATTATTAAAACTCCACACTCTTCTGTCTACGCCCATGAAAACAGAAATTTAACTGTAAATATTCAACAAAAAACGTCGCAATTCTCGATGAAAACAGATGTGCGCGCTAGCCAGATCAACAGTGCATTCAATAACTGCGTGATGTACTTTCAGATGTTGTATACTATTTATATCGTCCGTCATAATGACGACGTCATTTCAACTCGATGTGTCCGGTCTCTGGTCATTACTATCATTGCAATTTCTGTCACCGTAATATTTGCATTTATTAATCTCTGCTACTTAATTAATAACCGTTCAATTAAATAATGCTAAACCATTCTTCTTACGTTCTTACGGACGCTGAAAAGGGTTTTGCTATGCAAAACTTGAAGAAGGGTGGTTATTGCAACGCGTAGCAAATGAAATTGATTGCGGCAAAAGCACTATTTTCAATTTAAAACGTAAATTGCTGCAAACATACGACTTACGTAGGAAAGTTGGCTCTGGAGCCCCAAAGAAGTAAACTCCAGAAATGGACAACAATTTGATTGAGTATGTAAATAAACATCCTTTTACTACTGCGAAGAAAGCATGTGTTGAAATATTTTTTCCTGCATCAGTAAGGACGACTAAAAAACGATTAAGAGATGCAGGTCTTTTAAACAGTGTAGCTGCAATGAAATCACGGTTAAGTGATGAAAATAAATTAAGAAGGAGTCAGTTCGCCAACAAATATTTAAATCAGGCACCGAATTTTTGGGACAGTGTAGTGTTTACAGACGAGAAGGTATTTCAGTCAACATACAACGGAAAACTTAGAGTGTATCGTCCAAGAGGTCAAAAATTCGAGTATAAATTATACAGAAATCAGATAATACTGGAAAGTTTTCCGTCTATGTGTGGGGCTGGATATCAATCCAAGGACCAGTAGCATTGCATATTATTGGTGGCCATTTAAACGGTCAACGATATGTTGATATACTTAACAATGTGATGCTTCCGTCCGTGCAAGACAGGTTTCAAAATAATTTTATCTTCCAACATGTAATATTATACAATTTCGTTTTGATATGTTGATAAACAATAAAAATCCTTTTTATTTTTAGGATAATTCACCAATTCATACAGCTCATATTGTAAGGAATTGGTTTAACGAAAGTAATATTAATGTAATTCCGTGGCCAGCTAGAAGCGCCGATTTAAATCCAATTGAAATATTTGAGGATACATGACCGGAAAAATATAATATTATAAGTTTCGACCACAAAACAAAAACGAATTAATAAATGCAATTCAAAACGAATGGCATCACTTGTGCCAAAATTGCAACATGCGAAATTTAATCGATTCTATGCCCAAAAGATTACGAATTGTTTTAAATAACCATGGAGGCTTACAAAATATTAAAACATTTACTTTTCTAATCGTTATATCATTTACAATAAAACAATTTTTTTAAGTTTGTATTATTTTTTTAAACTTTTTTGTGAATGTCAAGAGTGACATAGAAAGTTAGGTTTGCGGTAGGTATATATTCAAAAAGCAAAGCAACTTGATTGCAAATCGTGCCAAATTTAACGGCCGCAATAGTACGTATGTTTGTGATAAACAGAATCTAGGAGAGACATCTAGGAAAGGAAGGAAAAACCTTCCGATTTAATCTCCATAGTAAAATGAATGAAGCTGTGTTGGGAATTAAGGAACTTAAGGAATTTATTTAAGGAATCACATCTATCTGGTCAGATTATGAAGGCGCCATCAACATATCTAAAGCAACAGTTCGGTATTTGGGTACAGGAGCAAAGGATTTCTTATTCGAATGCCTCCATAAAAATGTTGGTGACGACAGGAGAACGTGAGGAACCCATAGTTTCTCTAGGCGCTTGTTTGTATTAACAGGCACAGAATTGGAAATATGTAGAAGTTAGAAAAGTTTCCAGTAGATCGGCTTTGTCGTCAAGTTGGTTTTCAGAGTATAGAATTTCTCGGATTATTTGTGTGTTGTTTGGTATGCGGCCTTTGGTGACTTCGGCATAAAAACTTATCAACAGATCTTGAGAATTCACCGTAACGTTTCGGCATTTATACAAAATATTTGGAATATTTTTTACTGTTATCAGTTTAGGGAATGAGGAAATTAGCAAGGTATTTGAATAGCTTGTAAGTGCAACTATTTAATGTGGATTTTTAGTAGATCCTACAATTTAGGAGCACTAGAATCACTGAGTAGGAGAGTTTTTTGAGAATTAATGGTGATTGAAGAGGACTCTATAGAGATAATAATTGACCTGTCCATGCATGTATTAGGACCTCGCTTCAAAAGTTATAGGAGCAATCTTCGAGAGATGAAAGTATCTTGCGTTTGTATTCATCACTGTCAAGAATTACGGTAGCATTGCTCTCGTCAGCTTTGAATATAACGATTTCAGGATCTATATGCATAATTAACTTGTCTCGTTGTACTTGCAGAAGACTCTTTTCCTGAAGACATTAAAGTTCTTTGTTATCTATATAATAATAATAATTGTATTTAACGCTCAACAGGTGATCTCAATTACAGGACATAAATGTAATAATTACAATATTAAATATGAAAAAGCCGACATTATAATAAATACAAGAAATAAAGGAATGAAAGTTTAGACAAATTTTAAAAAAACGAAACTAAAAATAAATTAAGCAAAATGTTATAACAAATTAAGCCTGAATTGAAAAAAATATTAGTACCTAGTAGTACTCATAATGCTGGCAGGGGAGCGCTGCAAAACATTGATTCTCGACGTAATGCAGTTGAATCGTTAATGAAGCCTTGGCATGTGTAGGGAAATTCTGACAGAACGAATGGGCAATCGATTTCATTATTTAAAAGTTTCTAGAAAAAGGTAGCACATCTGCCCGAGAGAGGAGGCATATTGTGTCGCTGCAGCATATCCTCCCGACTTGTTCTAATCCGTGTATAAACTCTATCAATTTTGAAGGAGAGAAATTTAAAAAATCGCCGGTGAATTCTATCTAAAAGTAATTTATGGGAAGCATAGAAGGGATACCAAACAATAGCTGGATAATCCATTTTGCTGACAAGAAAAACAAAAATACAACATCTTAAGCAATTCAATGTCATTAAAATTGGCATGAATGCGCATAGCTTTGCAAGAGGATGTATGCACAGTTTGCAATTGCGGCCTTAAAGATAATTCTGAATCAAATAGTACACCCAGGTCTTAATGACAGCTTTCCTTTCCAAATATTTATTATAAATTACACTGGCCTACAACCATTTTGGTGCTAGAGATTTTAGACCCGATTTTAAGTATGTCTTACATGGCGATATCAAAAATGTTACCCGTTTTCTTCTGTCAGCTCTAGTTCCCGAGAAAAAAAAAACACAATTCACGAAAAAATATATATTTTATTGACATTAAACATCAAGAAATTGTCTTTTGAGTGATTTTCTAGAATAAAACTGACTCGGGCAATCTCGCATGATACCCCAGCAATAGTCAGCCATCATATGACTATCCCACCTTCCTTGGTATCTATTCTCCATTGTTTTTAGGTCTTGGTAGAAACATTCCCCTTGTTCTTCGCTTAGATCTCCTAAATTGTGTTGGAAATGATGTAGATGACTATTGAGATAGTGTAATTTTATACTCATATTACAGCCTAAATCTTTGAATCGCACCAGCATTTCCTCTACTAGTTCTACATAGTTGTCATCCTTATGATTTCCGAGGAAATTTTGTGCAACTGCTACAAAAGATTGCCAGGCAAGCCTCTCCACATCATTCATACAAGTCTCAAAATTAGTTGTGTCTTTCATCAATTTACGTATTTGAGGTCCATCAAAGATACCTGCTTTTAGTTTTTCAGTACTTAAACCAGGAAATTTGTGAGAAATAAACTGGAAACATTGACCATTTCTATCGAGAGCCTTAACAAATTGCTTCATTAGCCCTAATTTTATATGCAATGGCGGAAGAATGATTTTTTCTGTTGAAACTAAGGGTTCAATTATAACATTTTTTCCCCAACAACAAGAGCATCTCTCACAGACCAATTTTTTGCAGTCCAATGACGTGATCTAGCTCGACTGTCCCAGAGACAAATAAAACATTGATATTTAGTATAACCACTCTGTTGACCCAATAAAAAATTAACCATCTTCAAGTCGACGCAGATCACCCAGTTATGTTCAATATATTTTATTTTTGAGATTTGAAATTACCTCATATTCTTCTTTTACCATGTTGAGTGAGCAATTGGAACGGGAGCATATTTATTTCCATTATGTACTGCTTTTAGACTTCGTTTACTACTGTCAATAAAGAGACGCCATTCATTGGGCTGATAGATCGTTAAACCCATGAAAGCCAGCAAACCACTCACATTACAGCAACACACAAAATTTTCACCAGATGAAAAAAACCTCAATAACTTTCCCTCTCTCATGCGACATGTAGACACTCGAACATCTGAGGAAAGACAATTTTTTTCTTTTAATTTTGACGCTAGTAACTCAGCACGTTCCTTCGAAAGATCTAAGTCTCTGATGAGGTCACTAAGCTCATTCTGCGAAAATGGCTTAGGATCTGATGTTTTTCCGCAGTATTGAAAGTCATCATCTACTTGGGAAGAAATAGGTATTTCAGCTTCATCCGCCTGAGATTGCTGCACTACCTGGTGAAAAGTTGGTATTGGAACATTTTCTGAATAAGGAACAGGTCTTTGTACTGAAGAAATATTGGGGTATTTCCATTTATGGCGATTGTTTTTGTTGATGCCCACTATATTAATCATACAAAAGTAACAGTCGTCATAATGATTTTTTTGTTCTCGCCATATCATAGGCACTCCAAACTTCAAAGACTTACGTTTCCCTATCTTCCATTGTCGCAAATGTTCAACGCATATTTTACAAACACTATGAGGCACCTACACTTTATCTTGGTGTAGAATTTCAATACCGAAGTAAGCAAAATACAAACGACGCACTGTGTTTGTAATCGATTTACGCTGATTTTTCAGTATGTATTCACCACAAACATAACAAAATATATCAGGATCGTTAACACAACGTCTGGACGTACTAGCCATAATGAAATAGTAACACAAACTTTATCAATGATATTGTAATAATGACTAGTTACGAACAAGACCATAACAAGACCGACAACAATACACAATGAGGGTAGTAGGTAAACTAGAGCTGATGAGTTAAAATGACGTATGTCAATATACTGTACATTACCTACTTTATCGACAATTCAAACAAACAGAGATGCACCAAAAAAGAATTTTTTTTTGTAGGCCTGTGTTATATACTGCGACAGTATAGGGAATTTGGAGTAGGTGTAACTCACGGTACAATACTTGCTACTATTTAATTACATTTTGAAAGTCTTTTACCAATTTGAGATTATATTTAAACTATCTTGCAGAAAAGAATTGTCGCAGGTGTTGTTGCTTATTTGAGCGTATAACTTTAAATCATCCACATATACTAAAACTGGACAGATGAGAGTAGCCTGCAGGTCATTGAGGTCATTGATAAAGAACATGAAAAGAAGTGGCCCCAAGTTGGAACCGTGAGGCCCATAAGATGTTGTAATTAATTCAAATAAGCGAAAGCGGCCTATGTACGATACATAACAAATCTAATTTTTTAAATACGAACTCATAAAATTTGAAGAAGATGGCGTAAGGCCAAAGGAACTAAGTTTATAGTGTCAAATGTATGCGAAAAGTCTGTATAAATAACATTTACCTAACCGCGTCTATCCAAAACCTCACTCAAGACCTAGGAGACACTACACAAATTAGTTAATGTGGAATACCCAGGATGAAAGCCATGTTGGTTTTGGAATAACCACTGATTAATACTTCCTTAAATACACGAAATGTACGAAGAGTATTTTTAAGTATGTCGTTTTGATAGTAAAAAAACAACAAAATTTGTTTGAACAATTTTATTTTGACATGAAAGCCTTACTTTTCAATACATTTTCTACTTATATTAATACAAAGGGTCTTTCAAATTGAGCGCCTTTTTTTAAAAATAAATGAAACCTATAATTTGCATTGATTTTCACAAACTTTTATTGATAATTGTAGTATCAGTTGTGACATTTATACACGAAAAATAATATCTGACAAGTGGCCACCTCTTGTTGCTCCACAGCTGTTCACTCTTTTGTTAAAATTTCAGGAATCGATTGTGATTTGTTCCTGGTTTTTTACGTAGGCCCAAAGAAAATAGTCCAACGGTGTTAGATCACATGGTCTTGGTGGCCAATTAATATCACCATTTCTTGAAAGAATTGTTCCAGGAAATTTTTGTCTTAATAAAGCAATTGTTTCATTAGCAACATGAAGTGTTGCACCGTCATGTTGAAACCATTTATCCTCTAGATCAATATCATTCAGTTGAGGCCACAAACATTTAGTTAACATCCCACGATATCGAACACCATTCACTGTTGCAGCATCATCAGCAGCATTTTTGATCCAATTACACCACCTGACCATAATGCACACCAAACAGTGACTCGTTGAAGATGTAAAGGTCTTTCATGAATCACTTGTGGATTTTCCTCACCATAAATTCGACAATTTTGTTTGATAACAAATCCACCGATTTCAAAATGTGCTGCATCAGAAAAGATGATTTTTTGTGAAAAATAATCTGGTTGTTCTTTAATCCAACTGATAATAAACGACATTTTGGATGGTTCAATGGCTTTAGTTCCTGTGTTGTTTGAACCTTATATGCCTTTAAAGCTAAATCCTTTCGTAAAATACGCTATGTTGTTGATTCACTGGGTCCAACTTGTTAGGAACCTCGACTAATGGACATTTCAGGTGCTTCAGCAACACTTTCACGAATCAAATCAATATGCTCTTGTGAACGAGCACTACGACTGTATCTTCCTCTTTTGAATCTTCCATGGAACCGGTATCTTGAAATTTTCTAATAATTCGACCAATAGTCCTTTCAGATGGACGATCATGTAAACCATAAAATTCACATAATTTTCTAAAAACATTTTTCACAGAACGTGGATTTTCATAAAATAATTCAACAATTTGAACGCGTTGTTGTATTGCGTGAGAAGGCATTTTTATCAATGTCATACATCACACTTAGTAAATGTCAAAATACCCAGACGAATTCAGTGCGCCATCTATATTTTATTTATTTTTAAAATAAGGCGCTCAATTTGAAAGTCCATTTACTTATCGTATCGTACGAGCAACTTCCGTATCTCGTCCTCGTAGAACTCTGCCGGTTGATTTGCTAGCCACTGCAGCACGATCGTTTTGATCGATGAGACGATTCTGCTGCCATGTCTTTTGTTTTGGATTGCACGGTGTAATTCTTTTAAGGTTGACACGTTAAAGAAATTACGTCGTGCACTCATTTGATCAATTAATTTGTTACTTTGGCTATTGTTTCAGTTTATTAATTTTATTAAATTTAACTCCGCTATTCTGATATCATCCTTGTGCTGTTCCAACTTTTAGTATCTGTCCAATCGATGTTTTGACTCACGTCATTAGTTGCGTGGCGTTATCACGGACAGTGGCACTTGCAATGTATGTATTCTCATTTCATTCAAAGCCCAATGGTTAAACAAGGATAAAACACTGAAACGAAATTGTGGGATTGTCTCCGCCGTAAGACTAATATAATACCGCGATATCATAAAGTTTCTGGGTCAACGGTGGCCATGGGGTGAAAAACGTCTGTCTTAATTTATATCATCCTTTTGAGAAAAATCTGATAAAATTTTCAGGTTATGTGTCATACTGACATTAAGATTAATATATTGACAAATTTTAACGTCAGCATCACACTTAACCTGAAAATTTTATCAGATTTTTCTCAAAAGGATGATATAAATTAAGACAGACGTTTTTCACCCCATGGCCACCATTGACCCAGAAACTTTATGATATCGCGGTAATATAATAATAAGATAGACAGAGATAACATGCGGTCATCCGCCGGCCATGACACCCCCGTACTACGATAGTCAAATAATTAAATTTTGACGTTTGACACCTTACTTTGGTTTATTTTCATTTTATTGCTTTTCTAATTAATTTTATTTCTATCTAGCAAATAATTAATCTTTTCATAACACAAAGAACTATTTTTAATACATTTTCAGTAAGTATTCTTTTCACTAAGTTATTTATTTTTTATAGGTTAAGAATTTACATTTATTACAGATATGCATGGAAAACCTTTGAATTCACAATCCCAGCAACTTGTGTTGAATGTCTTGAAACTTTTTTGAAAGAGAGAAACTAATTAAGCACCTCTGGTAAATATAAATGTAGCTTTATTGTTTGTTATTGTTTTGAAATAAATTAATGAAAAATTTCAAGTTACTTTCTTAGCAAAATACACTAGAAAAATTTTAGTTTATTGCTTCCTTACAAAAGGTGTTGCATTAGATATAGTTGCTCAAGATCAAACTCAGACATAGAAAAAAAAGCATTTATTGGAAGTAAATAAAAGCAGATGAAATTGTCAAAATTTTACACAGCATCTTAATATAAGCCTAAATAAAATAATGTTAAAACTGCCATGAAACATGAGTAAGACTTATCAGTTCTTTTTCTTAACGAATGAACATCATAGGTTGTGCTAATTTTTGCAATATGCAGGCTGAATTTTATTCCGGTCTTCTATTAGTGCCAATTAGTGCATCTTAAAATATTATTTGAAGGAGATTTGGTTATTTTAAATTTGCCATGGTTCTTCTATATTAAATAAACTTTTATAGTAAATAAATACATTTTATGTGTTCTATATTCAGACTGGCACGATTTGTTGTTGAACATTTTGGTTCTTTGAATAAATACATAACCTCCATGTTATGAGATGAATGATTAACATCGCGGAAAATTTCATTCATAACCATGCTGTTCTTGACGTTTGATTAAAATTAATTTTAAAATTTTAGGTAATGAATAAAAAATGTTATAAAATTTAGAATATTTAGAAAATAAACATAATCTTAAAGCAGTTTACTTTTAAATATAGTTCTGTTTTATAGTAATGAATTTCAGCCAAAAGTGTTGATTTTATATGGATGAAATTTAATGGCGTAAGTCAAAACATCGAATGGATTGATACCAGGTATGTCTTTCTTAATTGTTATTATTTACTCACGTCTTTATTTACTACATAGCATCTAGTAAAACGTAGAATAGTCCATTAGCACGAATATATAGGAAAATTAATACTGTAATAAAGTGCAGATGTGACAATCAAGAATCGATCAGGCGCAGCATAAAAGCGAACAGAAAGCGCAATCGGAAGTACGTTAGTTCCCTCTTGTCTCTTTACATCCCTGATCACACATTAAGTTCATGAATATTCAACTAAAATGTAAATGTTGGGAAAGATATATTGCACTGAAAATGCCTGCAGGCGTGAAAAAGTCGCTATGATTGACATAGTCCATGAAAACTTTCGTCACATTCGTATGTCATTTCGTTTTGTGCAACATTTCGAGATAATCTGCGCTGTTGTGAATATTTTTTGCTTTTTAAATAAAAACTAATCTCCTGAAATGTCCATAGAAATTGTAGTTGTCTAGACTGAAAATATATAAAAGGTGGACTCGTATAATTTAAACCATGGTTTAAACGTTGACTAGCATTTATAATTGTAATGGTATATTGTTTAACGAGTCACTAAAGTAACATTTTTTTAAGCGAGAGAACTCAGCTTCGCCTCGTTTGGCAATGTTCGCGAGCTTAGGAAAATGATTTCGACCAGTTAAACACTATACTTTTTCTACGACCTCGCCTATGGCATTATAGCAAATAAAAAAATTGTGTAAACAAATACTTTATTTTCAATTAAAAATTACAAAACTATAGATCATATTTAAATTATTAGTTGATTTTAACATTGATACATAGAATATGTAGACCATAAGGTCGATGGCTTCAAATTTTCGCACAATTTCGCAAAATATGCAAGCCGCACAATTTCCGAATATGGATTCATGCAATTATCAGCCCTCTATTCAATGAATTTTACATAGACTTCTTCATACCTTTTTCTCGATTTTTCTCGTAATAAGCCAGCATAGGTTTTCTCAGTTTGATTCACTATTTCTGAACACTTTCTGAATCAGAAATCATGATAAAGTTTCAAATAGCACAAACTGACGTGATTTAAAAATGACGGGATACAGCGACAGCAGGCAACTAGACGCAGCCGAAATTTAGTAACTTTCGTCACTAGAGTCAATGCTGATGAAAGTGGCTTTAATCATGAGCTACATTTTACCTGTGAACGGAACAAAAACTGTTACAGCGCTGTCTACATCTGCACATAGTTATACTTCCAACAATATCAGCTTCCGGAAAACTGCTCTCGCCTTTATTCATACTTAAAGAGCAAAGTGGAAATTTCGGTCCACGCGTATCTGAGTCTTTGTTTCGACCCTGGAATGTTCATTTAACAGCATCCATATCTAGAAAATTAACAAAACAACTATTTCAGCAATGGTTTACCGAAGTTTATTGGCCATATGTAGGAGCTCGCAACATTTTGTTCTTGGACTCTTCGATCGGCGACTGTCCTGCTACATTACAAACCAGTATATTAACCAACAAACGTGTGAATACATTAACGATCCCGAAGAAAACTACATCAATGATACAACCTCTTGATGTAACGTGTGTTCATTTGAAAAGTCAATATAGGTTACTTTGAAATTTTGATAGAATAAGACGCAAATATATTAGTATGTGTTTGTTGTTCCGTAAACGGAAATCCAAATGACATTTGATAATGTCAATCACAAATATCAGTTAGTGCAT
Source organism: Melolontha melolontha (assembly GCA_935421215.2). Lineage (NCBI taxonomy): Eukaryota > Metazoa > Arthropoda > Insecta > Coleoptera > Scarabaeidae > Melolontha > Melolontha melolontha. Next base: position 204,784,379 of record OW285236.1, on the reverse strand, counting down.
AAAATAATCGTGCGTCGATTCCGGTTTAAATAAATTGCTTCTCAGTTTTAAAATGGCTTTCACTTTAGAACATAATTTTTTTTAGTTCAGGCTTATTTTCGAAGTGGTAATAAAATTGATGGTTTATGGGTTTATTCAGTTCAAGATTGCATGGTAGAATTTCAAGTTGAGTTTCCACATTTTGTAATAGATTATATACAATTTAATAATACTTTGGATAGAACTTTAAAACTTTTTTCTGAAACTGGTAGTCTCTTAAGAAAATCAGGCAGTGGAGCAGTAAAGAAACGTACACATCAAGTTGTCAATCGTGTTGAAGAAATAATGGAAAATGAACCACAAACATCTGTTCGACATTTGAGTCAACAAATAAACCTTTCTGTTGGTACAACTCACAAGTTATTAAAAAAAGATATGCAACTTTATCCATACCGTGTCACAGCAGTACAAGAATTGTTGTTGAAATTTACCCACGTAGACTATAGTTTTGTAATAGGTTTGTAAATATGAACAATAATGGAGAACTTTCGCAAAGAGTCATCTTTACTGATGAAGCATGGTTTTATAAAACGGGATACCTAAATTCACAAAATACAAGAATTTGGAGTAGTGAAAATCCACATGTAATTAATGAACAATCGCTACATCCAGAGAAAATTCGTGTTTGGGAAGCGATAAGCCAAAGGCGAATCATTGGAAGAGTAGTTTTTCAGGGAACGTTAAATGCTCATACCGTACGGAACTTTTACAACCATTTGTCAATCAGTTGCATGATGATGAACTTCAAAAGGCATATTTCCAACAAGACGGAGCACCTTGTCACTGTACTGCAGAATCTTTGGATTATTTAAGAGAATTTTTTGATGAGCGTATAATTAGTCGAAATACTGAAATTGCCTGGCCTGCACGTTCATGCGATTTAACACCTTGCGATTTCTTTTTGTGGCTTTATCTAAAAAAATAACATATCTCGAACATCTATATTGAATTTGAATGATATGCTACAGAGAATCGTACAGAAATGCATGGAAATTAATAACAATCCAGTAATCCAGGATTTTAAAGTGCATTGATCTTGAAGGACAACATTTTCAACATTTGTTATAGTTTTCAATAAATACCTATTATTTGTTATTTATTTGTATGTATGAAACTGTCAAAATATACGACTTCGTAGGTTAAGTAGTAAATTTTAATTTACGACATACTTCAAAATGTTCTCAGTAAATCACATGCTACTAGATTGACTTTTCAAATGAACACCCGTTATATGATTTTCGCATATGGAAAAACCTTGTAAGAACATTTTCTGACCTTGTACTATTGTATGGTTACGATGAACGCAATAATATTTTAAAATTACAGTCTCTTATTCATAATCAACTTTCGGCGCCAAAACGTCACGACGTATTTGCTTACGCTTGGTATAAAAGCGGATACGTTGACAAAAAAAACGAATGAATATGAAAATCAAGTAACTTTTGCTTTCGCACAGCAAGATTTTGTTCATCTTCCTGGTTGTTCCATATGCGGTAGCCATGCGATGTGCATGGTGTAACAAATTCCTGTGTTTTAAACATTTCTTTGAGGAATTTCATCACCATGCAGAATAAATCCATTACATGTTTAAATATATATTTTAACGTGTAATAAAATTGACAGGATGATGCTGTTAGAATATTATTAACTCTAATGCAAAATAATTTATAATGTAGTTATCAATACCTTTGTTAGTTTTTAAAATTAATTTGAACACTGCAACTACAGATCTGTTATACAACCAAGCAAAACTTGTTATCTATTATTAATCCCAAACATATTTACCTGTCAAAAAAAATATAGATATATTTAACTTTTTTTCCTACCTGCTTAATAAAACTCGTTCAAACACAAATTTTTTGTTTTAAAACTTTTTCTTTACCTCTTGCCGTGACGAGTTATGCGTAGAGGCAGAATAGAAAATTTCGAATTTTCAAAAATCCATTTCACATAGTTAGGGTGTTTTTCCGCAGAAAAAAAAATTGCGTAGTACATACCTGTTATATGTAATGTAGCGTTGACGAAACCCAAATGTGAACGCCAAAATTTAATGGTGTAGTTTACATTTTGCATCGTAGTCGTTTGTCGCATTTAAATTTGACAGATCGTAATAATTATTGTCACATAAATTTTTTAACTGAGGCTTATATGTCGAGTGCTATAGCAAAATCGGAAGAAAATTGATCTTTAAGTGAAGTGGTTGCTGATTTAAATGTCAGTAAAAGTTTCATATTTTACGTTAAGATCGCTGGCAAGAACAGCGTGGATTGCGAAGACCTTTCAAACAAGGTAGAGAAGGTCAAAATCCTTTTGGAACGACTGTGAAAGCACGAGAAGAAACACTATTCCCAAGATCTATCAGAACAGCTAAAATGCGTTTAAAACAAACTGGTTTAAAAAACTTGTAAAGTTTTTTTGACGACAGAAAATAAGCGCAGGAGTTCCAATCTTCTAACAATGAAAGGTTATGAGTTTATCGTCCTCAAAACTCAAGATTCGCGGAGAATTATACGTTGGGTACTACTAACAGTGGCCGCTTTTCCTTCAATATTTGGGCGTGGATAAGTGCTACCGGTCCTGGAATGTGTTGGCAAATTGATAGGCGATTAACAGCCGATAATTACATAAACATTTTAGAAAACGTGATGTTACTATTAGTAAGAGAAACTTATCCTCACAATTTTAACTTTCAACATGTAAGAAAACAGTATGGTATACACTAAATGTTTATAACAATTGAGTTTTATTACAGGATAATTCTCCAGTTCATACGACTCGAATACTAAGAAAGTGGGTCAACAACAACAACATAAATGTTTTGCCATGGGCAGCAAGAAGTCTTGACTTGAATCCAATTGAAAATGTATGGGGCTTCCTAGTCAAAAGATATATCAAAGAGACTTTAGGCCGGCAAACCGCGGTTAACTCTGGGAATTGATTGAAAATGATTGGGAAGAGTTCGAAAATTCATACGACATGCGACATTTTAATTTTGTCCATGCCAAGAAGATTGGAAAGTGTTGTGGCAGTCAATAGCTCTGCAATTAAATATTAATAATACTATTCCAATTTTGCTATAGCCATTGATTTTCTCTTGTAATAAATTGTTTTTGTAGTTTTATATGCATAGATGTTAATTTAATTTTGTAAAAAATAAACTGTAATTTTATATTCTTTTAATTAGTTTATTTAATGTAGATAATACCGATTCGACAAAAATGCACTAATATGTTTATAGTAATATATTTATGCTCTCAATATTATCCAAAGCCAGAATTACAGTAATGAATTTTAGTAAAAAAATCCCATGACAACCAAACAGCGTTCATATTTTGGTTGCGTCAACTGTACATGTTCCCAAAGTTTCATAATTTTCTGAATTTCTGGGCCCGGATTCTTCCCTTGTTAGTATGCTATTAATAAATAAGTTTGTTAGGATGTCGATTTCTTTAATTTATTATCTTATATTCAGTTTAATAATATAATTAGAAATATGTAGATGTGTGTGTGTGTATCTGCTTATTTGCAAGTAGGCAACATACATACATAACCAACAGTCAGTAGATTAACTAACTTGTTTTGGAATACGGGAGCATGATTGTCTATTGTGGAGATCAGAATATTAATAATTATGCAACCAATAGTACGCTCAGTACCTAATATTGTATATATCAGCATACAAGCACAATTATTCTAGAGACCAATATTATTCAAGCTGTGAACTAAATATGTAACTTTGTAATTATCACATAATTAGTTGCGTTGTGTTATTAATTACATGTTATACCTAATAGCGGAAATAAATTCGTTTAGATCTGTATATATTTTAATAAAATATATGTAAATATATGAGGCTTTTTTTCAGGTATGAGAGAATTTACTTCTTAACTAGAGTTTTAGTTTAAATAAAAATTGTTGAAATATTAACGGTTCTCTCACATTTTCATTAATTTCTATTCTCCTTGATAGAAATTGCTAGCTATAATATTTTGAGTTTCCGGATTAATTTAACCGAATTTAACGTTTTATTAAAGAATTAGAAGTGGATATTTAGTTAGGAAATTAAAATTATCCTGCTATTGCTATTTACACACGTTATGAAAACTCACACTCATTACATGTAAATCTAATTTCCTTGTTTTTAAACTCTCGGCAGACAGCTTGGTGGAACGTCGAAATTAAAAAAGAAGTTAAAATAAAGAAAGAAAAATGGAAACAATACCTGGGAAACAGAACAGAAATAAAATATGAGCTTTACAAAGAACAAAGGAAGAAAGTAAACAAGATGACAAAAGAGGCAAAAGAGGAAAGCTGGACAGAACTTGGGAATAAGATAGAGCGCAGCAGCAAGGAAAACCAAAAATTATTCTACAAAATACTTAAAATATTTAGAACAGGAAAAACGACAAAACATGCACCAATTATGGATAAGGAAGGAAATATAATAACAGATGATACACAGACAATGAGTAGATGGAAGGAGCATTTTGAGGAATTTCTAAATATAGATAGAAATGTAACTGAGACAAACATAAGAGAAGAAAAACAACGAATAACTATTGAAGATGAGGAAAGATTGGGACCCATAACCAAAGACGAAATAATAGAGGCTTTAAACACACTGAAAAATTGGAAAGCCCCAGGCACGACAGAGTAACCACTGAAATGATGAAGAACGTAAAAGGAAAAGGAATAGAAAGGAATAGAGCATGGGAAGAAGGTAGAATACCGGAGGACTGGAAAATTGGACAAATAGTGCCAATATATAAGAAGGGAAATAATAGGAAGTGCAGCAACTATAGAGGAATAACGTTACTAAGTACATCAGCTAAAACCTATGAACGCATATTGGAAAGGAGATTAAAGATACGTGGAACCAACACTTGAGGAAACTCAAAGTGCATTCAGGAGAGGAAGAGGGGTTCATATTTACTGTGAAGCAAATAATTGAAAAACAATACTAAGCGCAACTAAAGCATATTTCGCATTTGTAGATCTAGAAAAAGCTTTTGATTGTATAAGAAGAAAAAAAGTATGGAATAGCTTGGAGAAGAGAAATGTTGACAAAAAGCTAATAACAGCAGTAAAGAGCATGTATACAGAAAGTATAAACTATGTAATCAGTAAAAATAGAAAGTCAGACATTTTTGAAATTAAAGACGGTTTGCGACAGGGAGGAGTACTCAGCCCGGTACTGTTTAATATTTTCATTGATGAAATAATTAAGGAATGCAAACCATACATGAAAAAACTCAACGTGGGATTCAGAAACCTAAAAGCAATAGAGCTAACGGAGTGTGTATTCGCAGATGATGTTGTCATTATGGCTAACACCGAAAAAGGGCTCCAAGACAATGTAAACATATTGCTATGAATTGTGATTTTAATAGCTTATTGACTTCTGTTCACAATCCACAGTAGTTTTGCCGGACTATCTCAGTTGGGTGGGCACCTTCCTTGAGCTTCTTAATCTTCAGGGTTTATTCTCTCGAATATTTAGTTTTGTATACGTCACGTCAAAAAAACTATTAGAAGAGAGACTCCAGATAGGTCATTTAACTCAAATTACAAGTCTTAAATACTCATAAAAATTACGTAATGAATTTTAATCACATCAACACACTACCAAAAACACACACCGTAATTATTCAAAATTTTAATCTTGAATAAAATTAAGTTTTATCCAAAATTCAAAAACACAACCTGTCTGCATAAAAACTACTCAGTCTCTAAGGCATGATGAAGCCGGAAACAGCAAGCTACCCCTACCTAACATAAAAATATAAATCAACATAACAATAATAATAATAATCTATATTATTATAACTTCCTGCTTGGCGCGGACTACGAACATCAAAATAGGCCCGTGCATCCTACAGACATGGACAAAAACACACATTATAATAAATTGTTATATAAAATTTTAAATTTTTATATTTATTTCTCTGGAATAAAAATATACATAAATACAATAATTTGCATATCTTCTTTTGTTTCTTCTGCAGGGAAAAATCCACTGCATGTCCCCAAAATTATCCGAAAAAAAAGTTAGGACATTTCTAATCTTTGTTCAAGGATAATTTTCCGCACTAATCACATACGACAGTATCGCACTCTGTCATACTTCCCCGCACTAACATGTTGCATTGCTGTCCAGCAGGGTCATTCTCCTCCTGGTGCAACGTTGCAGCGAACAATTACAGCATCTCCATATAAATTTTGTATACATTTTCATATATCAATGTCTTATTTAACTTTAGACATTTTATATTTGTTATGTCATTTAGCTTGACATAATTTATTTATGTCATTTTGACTGGACATAATTTGAATAGGCTTCGTTACATGCATCGCAGACGAAGGAACACGCCGAAGTAACAGTCGTCATCGTAGTATATTCGAGCACTTCCTCGATTTCCTGGACATGGACAACTCCAATGAATTTTCATAAATAAAAGAAAAGCATAAAATCAACATCTCATACATCAAATCATCATAACAATCAAATTCATAATCATTAATCAACAACAACAATAATTCCATATCATAACTTTAATTTCTTCTTCCAATACATTGTCTTCTTCTGTAGTATTATTTTAATATTTTCTTATAAATCAATTCCCATTATTAATAAACTATAATATTCGCAGATAATTTAATTTATTTCTAACTTCATCAACAATAACTTTATTATAAAACTCATCCTGTATATTTAAACTTTGCTTAATCCTTATCCATGTCAATCTAATCCAAAACTTGTTAACCATCATAATCAAATATCATAATCATTTTCTTTTTAACATGCCAGCAATTCTTTTTATAAATTTATTCATTATCACCATAATTTTATTTCAATATATATATATATATATATATATATATATATATATATATATATATCTATATTTTTATATAAACTTTTTCTATAATCGTAGCTACTATAATATACTTTTTCATATAACGACGAATTTTATAAATAAACTTTTATTTTCATTCAAATATTTCTTTCATCATCGACAAATTTTTATAAACCTTTTCCATTTTTAAATACATCATACAATTTTTTATTATCTCGACGAATTTCGTAAACACATTTTTACTTCCTTACATGTCATCTCCATACAATAATTTAATTTCAATTTATCTCTACGTTTAAATTTATTTCAATATCAAAATCATATCCAATAACTTTTCCGAAATTTTTATATACTCTAGTTCATCAACTTCCAATTAATTATATCAAAGGCAAAAATCATTACTTCTCGCATATTCATCTTTAATAGTATACAACAAAATTTTTTATTATGTTGAGCCTATCTAAAATATCCGACTGTAAACAATTTCTGATTTATTTTCATCTTTACCTTTATTCTAATGTTAAATGTGGGTCTAATTATCTTAAATTTAGTACCCTTATAGTTCATAATTTTCAAAGTATTTCTTTTTATAAAATCATTGTTTACATTAATATTATTTTTCCAATTTGAAAAGCAATTATATTTTAAAATATAATTACAGGAATCATTGTATTTAGTTTCCTCATAATTATTATACCAATTATAATGATAAATTCCGTTTGGAGAAGCCACTTTACTTTTAATTTCTATTTGTTTATCATTAATCTTACTAATGACAACTGCCTGATTTATTTCCTCATTTACATGTTTATTTAATTCATTTATCATTTTACTATCATTACTATTAATCATCTGACATTCTAAATTCGAATTTGTTCTAATTATATCTAATTCTCTTACTTCTTCAGTTTTACAATTAATTATATCTACTATAAATTCTTTTCTCACCCCTTTTTTATCTTTTTCTCCAACTTCACTAATGACTTCTTCTTCTGTTATGTTACTTAATCCCTCCTTTTCCTCTTGTTCCATTATTATTGATTCCTTTTCTTTTATTACTTGTTTTACCTCGACGTGTACTAATTGAATTTCGCTTACTATGTTTTCTTTATTTATTTGATTGTTATTTTCGAACACCATGATTTGATCCAATTTCTTTTTCTTTCTTTCTTCCCTTTCCATTACCTCTTCCAATTTTCTCTCTAATCTTCTCTCCCTATCCTCTTGTCGTTGTTCTTCAACATCTTGTTGTTGTTTTACCTCCATCATCATTTGCATCATTCCATCATGTCCAGCATCTGTTGACCGCTTTCATTGTGTCCTTCTTCATGCATTACCCATTCTTTGATTTATATTTTCCATTTTTAAAATTATATTGTTTAATTATAATTTTATTTGTAATTTTTCTTTGTTCGCCTTTTCTTGATTTACATCATCAATATATTGACGTTTCTCTTCCTTTGTTCGCCCCACGTTGACTCACGTCATACAATTATGCTGTGAATTGTTGTTTTTAATTGCTTATTGACTTCTGTTCACAATCCACAGTAGTTTTGCCGGACTATCTCAGTTGGGTGGGCACCTTCCTTGAGCTTCTTAATCTTTAGGGTTTATTCTCTCGAATATTTAGTTTTGTATACGTCACGTCAAAAAACTATTAGAAGAGAGACTCCAGATAGGTCATTTAACTCAAATTACAAGTCTTAAATACTCATAAAAATTACGTAATGAATTTTAATCACATCAACACACTACCAAAAACACACACCGTAATTATTCAAAATTTTAATCTTGAATAAAATTAAGTTTTATCCAAAATTCAAAAACACAACCTATCTACATAAAAACTACTCAGTCTCTAAGGCATGATGAAGCCGGAAACAGCAAGCTACCCCTACCTAACATAAAAATATAAATCAACATAACAATAATATATATATCTATATTATTATAACTTCCTGCTTGGCGCGGACTACGAACATCAAAATAGGCCCGTGCATCCTACAGACATGGACAAAAATACACATTATAATAAATTGTTATATAAAATTTTAAATTTTTATATTTATTTCTCTGGAATAAAAATATACATAAATACAATAATTTTCATATCTTCTTTTGTTTCTTCTGCAGGGAAAAATCCACTGCAATATGTAATAACATATTAAAGGAGAATGGAATGAAGATAAATATAACAAAGCCAACTGTGATGATAGTAACAAATGGGGAAAAGGAAGAATTGAATATAAAAATCGACAACCAAAGGATACAACAAGTTGAGCAAATTAAGTACTTGGGAGTAATACTGGAAAGAAATGGTAATCAAAACATTGACATAAGTGAACGTATCAAAAAAACAACAAATCTATACCATGCAATGAGATCAGCATTTATAAGGAAGAAAGAGATATCAAGAAAAACCAAGATGACGGTATACAGAACAATATTCAGACCAATATTAACATACGAAAGCGAATCATGGGTACTATCAAATAGAAATAAAAGCAGAATACAGACGATTGAGATGAAATTTCTGAGGGGAGTGAAAGGCATAACAAGAAATGACAGAGTGAGAAATATTGACGTACGAGAAGAGCTACAAATAGAACCCATAATGGAATATATAGAAAAGAAACAATTAGAATGGTGGGGACACCTACAGCGTATGAGGGAATGTACACAAACTAAAAGAGTATGGACGTCCAAAATAATAGTCAAACGAAGACCTGGGAGGCCGAAGCAAACATGGGAAAAGGAGGTAGCCAAATTGATAGAGAACAGAGGAGAAATAGTACTGAACGCAAGAGAAATTGCCAAAGATAGAAAAAAGTGGAAAAACTTTGTACAAAATACTGACAATACACATTAGTTAAGAGATAAATATGTAAAATCCCTACACCGAAAGGTAGAAAGGGAACTTAGATTATATATATATATATATATATATATATATATATATATATATATTAAAAATAATAGACTTTTTATTGGTTTAGCGACCTTTTATTGAATTGTGATGTTTTATTCTACGACGTTTCGACTTTTACTATTTTTCAGTCTTGTAGACTTACAATATTCCAACCAGTGCGATCGGTTCGTTACAAAAAAAAGGTCTCGGGTACCCGACACACATGTTACACAGAATGCGTGATTTTGAAAACCAAAAGAAACGATACTTGAAAAAGACTGAAAAATAGTAAAAGTCGAAACGTCGTAGAATAAAACATCACAATTCAATAAAAGGTCGCTAAACCAATAAAAAGTCTATTATTTTTAATATTAAGACACGGCCAATAAAATAAATAAGAAAAATAAAATTCTTATAAACACTAAATATATATATATATATATATATATATATATATATATATATATATATATATATATATATTTAGTTAGGAAATTAAAATTATCCTGCTATTGCTATTTAAACACGTTATGAAAACGCACATTCATTACATGTAAATCTAATTTCCTTGTTTTTAAACTCTCGGCAGATAAGTTCTGGCGAACCAAACTCTACATTTACAATTTTTACATTTTCTTTGAAATACCACACAGTAACAAAAAAATAAACTATAAATGTGAATAAAAATCAAATCGCGCAAATCGTTATCAATATCATCGTCGGCAAAATGTAAATTTCTTAGCAACAGCAGAAGCCTTTCCTGCGCTAACAAGATTTTAAGAAGAGTATCAAACCAATACATCTTTAAACAGTTTTAAACTTTACATAAGCCCCATAATTATTGTTGTTTTTACAAGGTCATGAGTGAAAAACAACTCAAGAACTCTATTTGTGGATATAACAGAGTTTCCGATGTCGGAATCATCTAATATTAATGTAAATTCAAATTGTTGCAATGTTCTGCTTTCAAGGTGTTTTCGTTTAGAAGTATATGGAGCACACTCTCTGTCTTCAGATGTACCGGATTCCCCTGAGGAGTTATCTGATAGTACGGATAGATTTTTAATACACTCGTGTTTTTATCTTCATTTTCAATTAAAAAGGTAACAATGTCTAAATATCTCTCGATATCTCACTAAGTATCTCCCGATATAATCTTACAGAAATATTCAATATTACACCAAAATACAAATAAATAACTAAACACATACAATAGTATTTATTATGTAAGTTTACTAAACTGAAATAAATGGAAGAACGATACTTCGTAAACATGCGCTTGAATTATAAGCACAGGTGCGTCCACAGCCCTTTGGGACTATTTTCATTTGGACAAACCGTTTTGTCTATTCTCGCCGAGAGGTTAAATTACGAACAGTTTTATCTGAATTTCTTTTTAGACCGGGAATAACTTAGACAAAGGTTGAAATTATGGCTTTAATAATTTCATCATATGTAATGCTAAACTTCTTTTTTGGGGAGCCTTTGAAGAATAATGTCAAATATATATAATATTGTTGGAACTGATTAGTTGCAAACATCCTTTATTTCAGAGAAAATGGACTCAACTTTCCCATGCACATGTTCTGTGACGAAAAGTGTACCTATATGCTTCGTGTTAGCTGACGGTAATATAGTGTTATAATTAGTGAACGGATGCAATTTCGATAAAACGCAATCGGCAATTGGAATTGTGTATAACGTCGCACAGTACATCCCGGCGTAATTCAATGAAGTATTTGTTTGACTTACTCGGCCACCTGGTCTCGCACGATAACAATGGACAACTCAGATATTGTATTCGGAGAATATAGTGCTTTTAAAGTGTTTTCATGAGCGTAGATAGAAGCGGGGTTTTTATAATGTATTTTATTTATTAGTTTATATTTCGTAAGATAAATAAAGTGCTGTGAGTAAGTTTCTTGTTTTCATAGTTTTAACTGTTAATTACATCGTAATTTTTGTGATAAATCTTGTTTAATATCGTTTGATTGAATCTATTTCTACCAATTATTTCGACGTAAGTGTGCATTGAATTTCGTTCAGTTTCAATAACTTACGCACACATTTTTAGTTTTCATTTATTTAGATCTAGAGCATTGTTTAAGTTACTTTTTCAGACATGATATGGAAGAATGTCGAGAACGGCATTGTAAAGCAATGGCGAGTTGGATTGACGGTCATACTGATTGTATGTACATTGTCAGTCATTCCGAAATTTATTACAAAATCCGTAAAATATCGTCAAAAATTCGTCACTTAGGATCGCAAACACATCTGAACTCTGTAAAACTTTTATGGCGGCTAATATTCCATTAAATAAACTTAGCAATCCCACTTTAAAAATATTTCTTCAAAAATATACTGGTCGAAATGTTCCTGATGAATCAACTTTACGCAAATATTATGTTTCTAGGTGCTATACGAGAACAGTAGAACGCATTAGAAGTCCCTATAACTCATATGTAATAGCAACAAGTGTTATAAATAGAGTTGATGCGGAAACATTTGCTGAAACCATTAAGGAGAATATGCAAAAAATGCTTCATTCGGACGTCACGTACAAAGAAAAAATACTTTAATTTGTCAGTGATAGTGCTGCATATATTTTAAAAACAGGCAGACTATTGAAGAAAACATATCCTAATATGCTGCATATTACTTGTGTAGCACATGCTCTCCACAGAATCTGTGAATATATCAGAGACACTTTTCCGGAAGTTGATAGACTTGTATCAGCTTTTAAAAAAGTTTTCAGAAAAGCACCATTGAGAGTGACTCCTTTCAGGGAAAAATTTCCATGTCTGTCACTGCCTCCCTCTCCAGTAATAACTAGATGGGGAACATGGCCGGAAGCTACTAGTTATTATGCTGAGAATTTCGATAGTCTAAAACATTTCGTAACACTGCTAAAGGAGGATGCTAGAAGTATTGGTGAGTGCAAGGAGCTCACACAAATCTCAAATTTAAAAAATCAGTTGTACTTTCTTCACGAACATTTTGGAAAATTGCCAAAACTAATCACTTATTTTGAAAATCGAAATCTCAAATTAAATGACGCATTAACCACATTAGATGTGGCTGTTAATAATTTGAAAAGTATTCCAAGTGACTTCGGATGTGGCCTTCGGCAAAAGTTTGAAGCAATTCTTAATAGAAATCCAGATTTAATTACATTGCAGCAATTATGTATGGAGACAATTCCACAAAATCTAACGGCTAAATATGAAGAAATAAAAGAATATTTCCAGTATGCACCTATAACCAGTTGCGATGTAGAAAGGACGTTTTCTATTTATAAGGATGCACTTAATTCAAAGAGAACAAAATTGACAGAAGAAAACTTTGAGAAACTATTGCTAATCAATATTAATACTCCTTTACTCAACTTGAACGACAAAATGAACCAATAAAAATGTTCCAATTATAGAAATAAAATTAAAAACTTTAAAAATACAACTTTTCAACAAATACATATGTATTTCGTAATTTTATAGATCACCACCCGTTTGTTTTCCAATTATATAAATAAAATTAATTAATAAATATGTATTTCTTAATTTTAGATAGATAGATAGCCACCCGTATGTTTTCCAATTATATAAATAAAATTAAAAACTTTATAAATACAACTTTTCAACAAATAAATATGTATTTCGTAATTTTATAGATCACCACCCGTTCGTTTTCCAATTATATAAATAAAATTAAATATTTTAGAAATACAGCCTTTCGCCAGTACTGCACTGGGCTTTGCGTCATATGGCAAGCGTGTCCGTTCTCTAGTTATAATATTCTTTAAATAAAAGCAGCCGAATGGAAGAAAGGTTTAATATTCTAGATGGGGTATATCAAGACTAGATTATGGAGATTGTGGAAAATCTGCATTTGCGTAAATGTGATAGACATGGCTAAGCTATGTCGTGCACTTGTTAACAATAAAAAATAAAAATTGACACTTATATGTATCGTAAGTTACTTCGAGAGATAGGATTCATAATAAGACTTGAGCAATAAGACTTGAGCAAAATGGACTTTGTACTAGCCTCAATAGATCTCTTAATTCTCCTCAAGGGAAATTTTAGTACCCTCATAGGATCCAACAGATCAGAAAAGTTTCTGTTCCTTCAGTTCATCACAAGTATATATTACATGAAAGCTAATTTCCGTCTATTTTCATTTACTACTCCAGCGTTCATTAATCAAGCCTGTATAAATGCCTCCTTAAAGGACAATGTCGGGTTATCAAACCTCTGATAGTGTTAATTTCTTTTTTGTTGTTTCTCATTAGATTGGCTGAAAACCTAGCATCCATCTATCCTAGTAGTGTCTTAATTAGTGTGGAATTGACCCTGCACTAGCCTCTTTTTCTATTTATGTTTTCTTTCTAGCTATAATCTGACCTTTCTTTAGGCTGAATCCTTAGCGATTCCTCGTACAGGTTCTACAGGTCCTAAGAAGTTCTCCTTTGAGCCGAGGGAAGAAGATTATTTAAATCGGAAAATAGGTTCCGGATGTAAAAAAATTTCAAATTCGCAGGAAGACGAAACATTAGTTACTGAGATAAGGCGCAATCCTTTCAAAATATTAAAAGAAGCTATAAGAACAACACAATTTCCTGTCTCATCTTCTAACACAATGACTACAAAAGAATGATATTTGAACTTGAGATTTCCCGCCCTACAGACCTATAGTCTGAATCCCATTGAATTTGTATGGGGTTTAATGAGATAGATCTGATACCCAGGAAGAATTTGAGATTTGAAGAGATTGTTCAAAATGCTTGACAGCAAATTCCTATAAATGTTGTACAAAATATTGTCGCTTCAATGTCTACAAGATTAGATGCTGTTATAAATAATAACGGTGGAATGACGAAATACTTATTATTTTAATTATATTCTTTCTCTATCGCTTTTAGTAACTTTTATTTATACATATTTTTAAAATGTTTAATAAATGTCAATAAAATACACATTTTTGACAATTCCTGACTTACTATTATGAGTAAGGTAGCCACTTAAATAGATTTCATAGTTTACATACTAAAGTAAAGTTAATAAGCGCTGATATTAATTTTCTGAGACGGTGTAAAATCAACAATGTTTTTCCCAAATTTATGAATGTAAAGTTAACATCAAATTGTAGAAATAGCGAAAAAGTCATTTCATGTGCGAAAATGAAATGGTTGAATTCAGAAATTCAATATCAGTATAGTAATAGGAGTAAATTAGAATTACAATTGTATAATCTACATTTAAGTCTGACGAAAAATTTAAATAATTTTGTTTATGAAGATTGGTGTAATTTTTGCAGGAAGTTTGTTAGAGTAACGAATCAAAAGTATGAGAATAAGATTGCTAAATTAAATAATAAATATATGAAACTTTGTCCGCGTACAAAAGATAACAAGAACAGCCCTGCTATGAAAGAGATATTAGTTGTCAATGAATCGTCTGAGATTTTTAGTCGCGATGAGTTAGATTTATTGAACAAAGGGTTAAAATATTGTTTGACAAGCAAAAAGATGCCTGCAGAGGAGATTGTTGCAAGCATCTAGACCTCTATTAGGAATTTCGAATATACATCAAAATCCTATGTCAGAGAGACATGCAAGCGACAGATCCAGGAATCTTTACAGCAGCACAAACAATTTTCAAGTAAGAAAGATTGGAACACTATTAAAACTCTCAGATTGAAAGATTGTTTATATTTAAAATCAGATAAAGGGAATAAGTTAGTCATTTTGGACAAAATCGATTATTCTGATAGAGTTAATAATTTAATTTCTGAAGGGCCTTATGTAGAACTGAATAAGAACCCATTACCCTAAATGATAAGTAAAACTAAAGCCGCGTTAAAAAATTGTCCAAACTTAATAACTAATTCCAACCTTTATACATTACAATGTGCATATCCGTTAGTGCCTAAGTTATATTGCTTACCTAAAATCCACAAACCAGGTAAGTCGATGAGACCTATTGTTGCTGGTATTGACTCACCGACTTATGTGATTTCAAAATTGTTAGTAAATGAATAGAAAATTACCAGAAAAACCAGTTAGTTTATCGGTCAATAATTCTTTAGAATTTATTCAGAAAGTTAAAGATTGTCGACTGGAAGATGGTGACATTTCGGTTTCATTCGATGTAACGTCCTTATTTCCTTCAGTACCTATCCCAGAAACGTTAAAATATTTGTCTGAATTACTTCATAGCAATCACGTTGAAAAGAAAAAAATAAATGAATATTTGCAGTTAACAAGCCTTTGTATGGCCCAAAATTGCTTCCAATTCGAAGGCAAGTTCTTTGAACAGCAACAGGGTACAGCCATGGGTAATTGCTTATCTCCATTTATCGCGAATTTATTTATGAGTCACTTTGAGATTGAGTTTAAAAAGTCAGCCAAATATTTTCCAAACATATGGGTCAGGTATGTAGACGGTGTGTTTGCAATTTTTGATACCAATAAGTGCGACTTAGATTATTTTGTAACAGAATTAAATTCAAAATTTCCTAGTATTAAATTCACGGTTGAAAAGGAAAACAACGGAGGTTTGCTCTTTCAATTTTCTTATCAATCGTTTGTTAAGCATGCCATTGACAAAGGATAGATATGAAAAGGAATTAACTTTAATTAAGAAAATCGCGAGTTACAACGGTTTCGATTCAGAAATAATAAACAAGCTAGTTAGAAAACATAAAGTAAGAAAAACAATTCAGGATTCCACATGTTTGCTACCTCAAATTGATTCGAGCAAAAAATTTATTAGTTTACCGTTTCACGAAACTACGAAAAATTTAAGTAAAACCTTTAAACAGTATAATGTTAAAGTAGCATTTCGGTCGAATAACTCCCTAAAATCTCTCTTAGGCAACGCGAAAGACAAAGTTGAGGTAAACAACAAATTTGGAATCTATGAAATAAATTGTAAGGATTGTGATAAAAAATATGTCGGCCAAACAAAACGTTCGATTCTAACTCGTTATAAAGAACATGTTTCGCATATTAGATTCAATAGACCGGAAAAACCAAGTGTTGCCCGACATATTCTTGAATCTGATCACAACGTAACATCTGACTGTCTGAGATTAATAAAAAACGTCACACGCCCCCGCGAATTAGATAGTTTTAAGAGCATTTTTATCTTTGAATACCGTAATTAACGCAGATTTGGGTCCTATACCAGGTTCGTCTTTATTTGAGTTAATTGACAGTTAGATGTTATTAAAGCAAGAAAAATAGGAAAACCATTAAAAAATATTCGAATTCATGGAATTTATTTTTAAATTCGTTTCATTACAATATTTGCCATTAAAATATTCTGACTCAACATTAATTTCCAAATTTATATTTCAACATAATTTAAGGATTAGTTTCATAATTGGATTCTTAATGTATGTTAAATTACGGCTTTTATAATATTTTTAAACGGTTTTTCTATAGAATTTACAAATAATGGGTTAATGCTCTTGCATGAATATGTGGGGTTTACCAAAATGTACGTAATTTTTGTAGCATTTAAGATTGAAGAATTTAGTGTTAAACTAGAAGACGTTCAGAACAATCCTTCTGTGTGTTTTTGTGCGTTCAAGTGTTACACTGTTTTTTCTACTGAAGATAACAACGTGGTTGTAGAAATACGTATTTAGAATCATTAAACCCACGCAGAAACATTGTCCCGTTTTTTTGCTCACGAGAGTACCTTCTCGAAGTTTTACCAACGGCAGTTCGTGATATTGGATGCAATTTTTTAAATAAATCGCAACTTCTTCAAGAGCTCTGACGCGGTCACAAAAACCAATCATCTTCAGAATTGGAATTCGTTATTTTTCATTTAATTGGGTATTTGGACGTCTACAATGTTAATTTTGACAGTTTAGGTCAAGTACTGAATTTTAATTCCGTGACTTACTAAACATAAACATGATTTTATAATATTAGTTTTAATTAAGTATTTTTATCGTTGTTGAACGAAAGAGTTCAAAATATTATTATTGCTGAACTCCCACAGCTGAGCTCTATTGAAATTCGTAAAAATATACAGGCTGTTTCATTTAAAATAAAAAAGTGAATTTTCTCATGGAATCCTCGATTTGAATTTAATTATCTGTGGAAAGTCTTATTAAAATTTAAGTATGATAAAAACACACAATGTTGTATTAGATTTACAATTTATTTAATAATATTTAATAATGACTATATTACAGCTGTTTCACCGTACAACGGTTTCTTCAGATATAACAAGCGGTACTATAAAACATTTTACTTAAACGTAAATATTTTTTATTTTATGACTTAATGGTATTCTCAGAAATTGGAAACCGAAATATTTTTACCCGCCTCTTTTAGTATAAGGGATACATATAGATAACATAAATTATATTATAAGTGACACATATCTAACAAAATATTTCAATCAAAAATAGGAAATAAATTCAACAGAGGGGAGGAATTAAGCTCTGTTTTGTCATTTAATAATTTATTTGAAAATTTTTGTTTATTAATTTGCATTGCTTCTAATAAATCGAGTTTCTTACTTTTCTTTTCTTCGTGTAGGATCTTGAAATTATTATTAAAACTATGGCTTTCTTCAATTAAATGGTTGGAGTATGCTGAATCTGTTTTCCCATTTCTAAACGAATAATAATGATTCAATTTTTCGAAATTTAAGTAGCCACATCAAAGATATTCGAATGGATTCATACATTTGTCTAACCCGTGTATAATTTTTTTGGGGAAATGCAATGAAACACAAAATATTATTTAATATTTTATTTATAAATTAATCGTATTATTAAAATAAAACAATAACAAAATATTTCATATATGTATATAGTAAACTTCATTAACAATCACTGAAATTAATATGCATTCAAAATATATGTACAATAATCATATTTCAGTGATAGTCAATGATTTACGAATTTTTTTTTGGACTAGTACGAGACAAACACTGATGATAAAAAAATCATGTAGTCTTTTTTCCAATTAATAATTTACATCTCCTTTTATATATATTATATTATAACATTTTTATACGAAATCAGAAACTAATACCCTGTAAAAACACCATAAACTATTTCTTGTCTTATTTATATCATCTTTTTCGTTTTTTTTTTTTTAATTATTGCAGAAACTGAATCTACTTTCTAATTCTAAACAAAACGAATTGACTTTTCTAAGCCCGCTTTCATTAAATATTAATTACTGAATTTACTTGCTTTACAAAGGGATTGGAGTGAGCGCGCGTGTAATTCTAGCTGTGAAACCTTAAAAATTATTGTTTTTTATGTGTTACATACTACAATTCTTAAAGTAGCAGAAGAAGAATGCATTAATGGTACTCTCTCTAAGGTATTCGTATTTTTACGCTTGTATAAAGATGAATATAAAAATTGGAGATCCTAGTATTTTAAGGATTTTCCATTTATTTCCTTTTCTCGAAAAGAAATCTAAGTTGATAATCTGATATTCGCTAAGATTGACTATATTTCTTGAATAAGTACACATGTGTAAGATAGTTTTTCTGTTAATGAGATATTGTATGAAGCGATGCATAACGCTAATTTTTCATTTCATGGAATTATACTTATTTTTGAAATTAGTGAAATTTTTCGTTAATAAAAGCAAATTACATCTAAAATATCGTAAGTAATTGTAAGTAAAATAATTGTTATAGGAAATGCGTATCCACTGAAAAATGCACAGATCAAAATGATTTATGGATTCTAGTTTAAAATACATATCTTCATGTAAGAACTTTCTTCTACTGGTGATAATTTGTTAAGGATTTTACCTCGATTGTGTATAATCACGGTGAGATGTTCATTTTTCCCGCACGTGTAAGCAGATGCCGTTTGCAATCCCGTTCTTCGTAAACCATAATTTATTTATTATTATTTATACATTACTTTCGTGTATTCCTTGAAACTGATGCTTTTGTTTACTGTAGATTGGGGCGAAATTGATCAAAATAAAACTTTGGATATCTTGCAGTGCTATAAAAAATACAGAATAAACGGTTTTATTTATTTATCAAACTAAAACTAACACAAATATGTTTTTCTTACTAGAACATGCATGATCAATGTTATACCTGAAGTGGGGCTATTTTGATCATACCCGTTTTTTAAATTGTTTTCTATAGTACCCCATTCTATGATGCACAGGAGAAATAATTTGCTTTGATCATTGGGATGACTTTGATCAGTTGCATTACCGAAAGAGAAATGCTATCTAAGCCCTCCAGACTTTTCCTAAGAAGACGTGGAAATGTAGGTTTTGGCACGCCTGTTAAACATAAATTTTGCAATTTCCTCTCTGAAAGAATCTTACGCCATGTTCCTTTCATCGGTCGGAAAAAGGACACATCTAGTGGCTGGCACAAATGGGTGGAATTAGGTACCAAGCATAGAAAACTTATGTTATTATTCCTGCACAAGTTTAAAACTCTTTATCTATGTGCGATGACAAGTTTTCGTCAATTAAGACCTTGAGCACTGGTAGTCGTTTAGCGCGTGGTAGAAAGCAACTTTTAAACCAGTCCTGAAAGGTTGGTGCATTGATCCATCCATCGAGTAACTACAAATTTGGAGACAGCTTCGTTAATAGCACCGCTTCCGACTTTACGTTGTAGTAAGAATTGTAAAATTGCATTGCGCTGATTACAAGTCAATTGCTTACTTTTTCAGTCTCTTATACACGAACCATTATTTTCTTGAATTACACTTTCCATATCTTTGTCGATACGGGTTTAATTTTGATTTTCTGCTCTTCTTGATTATTAGTGTTATTACAATTGACAAGATGAAATATTGACATTATATTTCGAAGCAGTCAACCATTAAATTATTAAGAATAAATTATTCTTACAAACATAGAATGATTAAAACACATAAATATCTTTAAATTTCAATAATCAAAACATGTTTAAGAAATGTATACATACAATAATTTGGGACAGAGGAGTATTTTTTTAGAGCCACAAATTGATCGGCTCGGAGTCAGGCATCTAAAAGTCTTGTATTTTAACCGTTATCGTGAACATAAGCTCACCATATTTTAGATTTATAGGTATTCTATTTTTATATTTGGTCCCCTCGTTTTAAATATAACTTGTATGTAAATGCAGTACTTCAATCACTTATACTATACGCCGTTCACGATTCGAAGACGTGCACGTCATCAATGATATCAAAACAACGTTGCGAAATCATTTGCAAAATCCATTGACAAAATCGATTTGTTTACATTTTAGGTTAGGGTAGTCAAACTTGCAGTATTTAGGTGCAATATGTAATATGAAATTATAATTATAACAGAATATAAATACGATTTTACTTCTCTCACAGTTGATTAAAAGCAGCAACGGTCCATTATCGCGTTCTGCTTCACAGTTTGCAATCGCAGATGCAAAACGCTTTCGGCATTGCAAACCAAGAGTA
The DNA here is from genome assembly GCA_935421215.2 of Melolontha melolontha. Lineage (NCBI taxonomy): Eukaryota > Metazoa > Arthropoda > Insecta > Coleoptera > Scarabaeidae > Melolontha > Melolontha melolontha. The sequence goes on along the minus strand of OW285236.1, from coordinate 204,763,127 downwards.
AACAAATAGACGGAAAATATGACAGAAAGATGTGTCAACACTGAACATTCGCACCAACACAAATATGCATTCGCAGTTGTGTTAATATAAATACTATACTTCGTTTATTGTTTTTGTGTTGGTGATTCCAAAAATTTTGTTAATGACGTGCACGTCTTCGAATCGTGAACAGCGTATATTAATACTGTTGTAATATGATAGGAGATTTATTTCAGTTATTTCGTTAAAACTCAAGACTATTTTTTTCTAAATTTATCATCGTGAACATAAGCTACCCATATTTTAGATTTATGTTTGGTAAATAGTTACTGCATTGCCTTTTTTATATCTTGAACTCTTCCAAAAAAAAAACGACTAAGATTCTTCCAAAGCGTACCACTAGAGGGCTGTACTAAATGAAAAAACTTTTTTTAATTATAGTTTTTGATTAGGCATTCAAAATTCATTGAGTTAAAGTATTATTTACTACAAGTTATAAAACATTATTTATAATGTTGAAAGCAAAGGACATCAAAATAGGTGTTTCAAGAAGTTAAAGTAAGGAGGTACCCCGTCCTTCTTCCGTGCGTAATTTAACAACAAGTCTGTACATTAGTGATCTTCCTTCAATTATGTTCCTGGGTTTTCTTTTGACTTCATTCCAACCTAATTTAAATTGCTTCACTTCACTTTGTACTATTCGTTTTCATGAATTTGTTAGCTTACAATATTGTAGTTGGGGACCAGTTAAGCTGTATTGTTAAGCAGTTTTAGGTCTATACCGCCTCATTCTGAGCAAACGCAACGATCCGAATGTATGAATATTTCTCCCGCTCCGAATAAAAATCCCCTGAACGCTTTTAGCCAATCACAAAACAGTCTGTCGCGCAACCATTTGACAATTAATGTCACAAATTAGTGTCACCACTGTCACCCTATACGGAGTCTCTTAAGCGTTTGAATAGTGATCATGCCGCGTTATACACTAGAAGAGAAAGCCGAAATGATGAAATGGTATCACGCTGATAATTCTTATGAAAGAGTATGTGACTTATTTGCCGGAAGGTATCGACAGGCCCATCCCGAACAAAGCTACAATTTGTAGACTTAAAAAGAAAGTAGACATTACTGGTTCTGTACAAAATTTAAAACCATTATTCCCAAATCGCAGAGTTCCTAATGATACGTCCATTTTAGTAGGCGCTGCAATAGAACTAAATTGAAATTTGACACTTAGCGATATTTCCAATGTTTAGGCATATGCTGCTCTTCCGTTAACCGCATACTAAAATTAAATGGTTTTCGTAATTATAAATATTCCAAACATATTCAATTATTTTACGGCGATGAGTTTAAACGGATGAATTTCCGTTATTATATAATTAATTTCTCATTATGAACAATTTATTTTATTATTTGTAAGAGTAAATTTTTCTTTACATTACTAGAATTTAATTTAGTTATTATATATATTAATTTATTTAGTATACTATGAATAGTTTTTGTGACCTTTATTATTAAAATTTAATTTATTAAATCTCTTGATGCCTTATTTGCAATTTTCTTGATCGCTTATTAATAATATCATTACGCTTTGTGTAACCATCGTCAGTATAACGTATTGCAATTTACTCATTACCATAACACAGGACTAAACAATTTATAGTCCTTTAATAGTAATTTGGTAATCAGATAATTTTTCTTACGCGGCTCCATAATATGTAAGTATGTATGACATATGACATCGATTGCACATTCGGATACTTGCGTTTGCTCGGAATGAGACAGACTGTTTTGTGATTGGCTAAACGCGTTCAGGGGATTTGTATTTGGAGCGGGAGAAATATTCATACATTCGTATCGTTGCGTTTGCTCAGAATGAGGCAGTAAATTTATCCACTTCCATTTCCACTTTCGCTTTTATTTTTCTATTAATTTAGCTATTGTTTCTTCGCTTATTGTTAAGTCCTTGTTGGTAAATTTATTAGGCTCAGAATAATATGTAGAATATTTTGGTTAACAAAATTATTTCAAACATACCATATTTTGTATAAAACAAAAACATTTATACTAATATATTTACTTTATATTATTATATAAATGTTATTATATAAATGTTTTTGTCTTATACAAAATATGGTGAAGTTTTACCTACTAAAGTATGCTTCGAATTATTTTGTTATATACACTATCGGTTCTGCCAGATGTAGTTTGGAGGCACGTTAATCCAGTTTTCGCAAGTTGCGGCTGTGTCTGTCAGATAAAAGCCCCTGGCTTAGTCTTGCATTTGTCATGAAGACAACGTTGGTTGTTTTGGAATTTTTTATGTTGGCATTAGTCAATGAACGGCGCTCAATGTTTTTCTACGCTTTGTCTGGTTAACTTTTATAATGTAGTAAGAGTGTTATTTATGGTGAAAGCATCCAGCAGCATGTACTGATAATTCTATAGTAATATGAAACACATGTCCCCCGATTTTTAATAATATTTTTAACTTATTAAAAATGTTTTCATTTCAGTTAAATAAAGTTATCAACAGACTATAGAACTTAATACAAATTATGGTAAACACTTGATAAATTTCAATACGTTTATGATAGTGAAAACATGTCGAGTGTTTTTATAATTTGTATTAAGTAACGTTCCTTCAAAAAATTTCCCTCCTCATTAGAGACGACCATGGTTTTGGTAATGGTTGGTGACAGTGCACGAAATTTTTCAGAAACGTATAATTTTGAATGAGCATCGTCGCTTCTAATGAGGAATGTTTTTGAGGACATTTTATATATACACAATATTTCACCGAGAACTGTCTGCAATATCCATTAATTAAATTATAATGCCTTAAATATTTATTTAGTAGAATACGTCGATTTTATATTATGGTGCCTAGAATATCTTTAACTTATTTCGATGTGGATAGTGGGACAAAAAGTTTAATTCGATTATTTCAATAAATCCTTTGGAATTAACAGAAAAACTTTCTTATCTTCGATCATACATGCATCGTACACATACATACATAATGAGATAGAAAAATATTGCAGATTTATGTACATTTCATGAGGAAAATAGTTTTCGATAGACAGTAGTGACAATCCGTTTCATGATATCAAGGGAATCGTCAGTGTTTGATTTACGAGACGATAATAAATTACAATGTTCGTATATACAAAAATAAATAATAATAGTTATTAGAATTACATACATATGAACAAAATATACACAAAAGACTTGATACAATATCAAATAAAACTTTGGTTCATTATAGTATTATAGTACAAGTATTTATTTACAAAGTACCTTGAAGTGAAGTTGTGTGCAATAATGGAATGTCAGTGTATTGCTTATTGTGAATTGGTAATGATACATGACATATTATAGATATATTTCGTATTAATTAATGAGAAAATGTAGATGGTGCTGCTTATATAAGTATATGATTCAAAAAATGCCAGCTTCTTCAATAGTTATTATGGTATAGCTTTTTTCTTGTTTTCAAAACTTAACAAATTTAATTGAGAAATGTATCTTAAAAATATCGATCGCTAGCGCCATCTTACAGACGCACTTTTTAAAACGACTTATACAGTAAACTTCAAACTTAGCTGCGCATGAATATTACATCATAATATCAATTATCATATATATTATATAATTACAATATCAAATTTAACTTGGACTGTTACAACTAAGTCCCTACTTGGAGACCGTGTTAAAAATTGAAATAGGTAAAGGTTAGCAAGTATGTTTCCTAAGATATGCATAACAATCCTTTCGCAGTTTTATTATTTTGACAATTTTGACAATTGAATAATTATGATATTGGAAAGTTATATGCTTTCTGATCTTGGTTCGCCGACCTCTTCCGCGTGGGTTGAGGTATTGGGGGACTTGATTAGTGGCAGTCATAAGCGGGATGGGTAATCCTAAAAACCTTCTAAACTTAATGAAATCTGTCACCGGGGGCCAATTTTCCCAAGATATGGTATAAGGCAACGTGCTCAAAGCTGAATGACCACTGAAGTATGTTTTCCTGATGGTACCAGGCGGTACTCCCTTATATTTACGCCTTGTGCCCGTAATGGAAACTATGCGGGCATTAACTTCATACTTCTTCCGTACTCGTGGGAATAGAATGAATCGAGATCTAAAACAAAATAAACCCAAAAAGATGGAGTCTGAATAGAATCCAAAACTTGAGGAGTCTACTGAGATCTCTTGGTAATGTAGACTGATGAGATCCCAGAAATAAAAACAAAACTACTACCGGCTTGATAGCCGGACACTGTCCTTTAAGGAAGCATCTGCACAGCATGGCCTCAGTTAGCGAGCCCTGGTGTAGATGTGAAAAACAGAAGGAAATCAGCCTTTATGTAATATGAATGTGTCGGGAACTGAAGGGAGAGAAACATTTCAAAAGAGATCAATTGGATCCTACTAGCTTACTCAAATTTGGGCTGAGTAGAATAGTGGCTTTTATAGGTGACACAAGTCTAAAGAATAGAACTGAGAGATCTATTGGGAGTGGCACAAAGAGCAGTGTGCCAAATGTCTGAACTTACTGGCGTCCAACACAAAGAATTATATATATATGTATATATATATATATAGCGCATAATAATCAAATTTCTAACGAATGAAGACGTTAGTTCGAATGAGATTTTTGCAGGTATGGGTATCCACATCTTTCTAGAGATATATAAAATTAAGTAGTTCAAACCTTTTATAGATGAGATATGGCATGTAGAAAATTAATTACACCTCCGAGAGATTACTATTTCAGCTAATCACGAAAGAAGATTAAGTTAATGCCCTTATTCAATCAGAGAATATGCCAAATATCTAAAACTTAAATTAATGCAGGAAGTGTCGAAAAATACACTAAAATATCGTAAAAATTAACACCAGATAGATTTCATAATTGTTTTCAGAATAAGTTGAATCGTTTGCGAAACGCCTTTTTGTAGCTACAATAGAATGGAAGAGATTGACATGAATTTTTGGACTCAATTCTTACTACTGATGATACTTGAATGCACTATTTCATCATATAATAATAATATATTTATTTGTTCAAAATTATACAAGTGTATAGAACTCGTCAAGTATATGCATACAAGTACATGTAAATATATAAAAACAAAATAAAACGTGACACAGACAGCACATTAATTTTTTTTTGAATTCATTATAGAACCGTGTTGATCTTGTAAATAGGTCGCTCCACTATGGATTTGATTAACCGGTTCGAATCTAGGTAATCCTATCAAATAGGTGGCGTTATTTTGGCACCAGCTCGACTTAGGCTGATCAAAATAAGTTACTTGAAGGTAACTCCAGATGAAGGTAATTTTTTGGGGGGATTCCAAAGGTGTTATCTTTACTGATTTATTAAAAAAAAGGAAAATCGATAATTGTCCAGTATTATGCTGATTTGCTGATACGTTTTGATGCAGAACTGAAGAAGAAACGATCGCATTTGTTCAAGAAAAGATTGCTGTTTCATCACTATAATGCACCTTCTCATCCGTCTGCTGGTGCTAGAACAACATTTGTCGGATTGCGTTACGAATTGCTGTCTCATCCAGCATATTCGCCAGATCTGGCTTCCAGTGATTTCCTTTTATTTCAAAATTTTAAAAAAATTACTAGGTGGAGGAGATTTTGGACGAATGAAGAGGTGATATCGGAGACAAATGCTTATTTTGCAGAGTTTCCGAAAGATTACTTTTTAGGTGACTTAAAAAAAATTGTAAACTCGCTGGGTTAAGTGTATAGGGGATTAGATCGAAATATAAAATATATTTCTTGCCCTAAAATAAGTATTTTATTGAAATATCCATCTCACGTCAACCTGCGTTCGTATTCATTACCAACACAATATACTCCTTATATTAAACTTGTGTTCTAATATTAAAACTAAATTAATTCTTATATGATTTTGATTATATGTATATTAAATGTAATTTCAGGATGACGTCCTAAATAATATCGACTATTGATTAAGCTGGCCATGTTTTGATTAACAAAAAAAATATTTTGCTTAAAAGTTTGCAAAATAATTTAGGAATTTTCTCTTTTCCATTTAAAAGTAAAGGTAACATTGTATTAAATAAATTTCAAATTGCTAGTACTTCTACTTCTCTAATTTTATATACGAATTTAGTAAGGTAGGCGTATGAAATTGAACAATGCCCACAACTATCACCGTAATCACGACATAAGAGATAACAATCTACAAAATATAATTGCAATATTTATTTATTTATGAAAAATGTAATTGTAAGGAAATTGACGTGGCTCTGTAATATATTGTTGTCTCTTACGTTTTGGATATTTTCTAATGTTTCCAACATTTAGGTTGATTCAAACTAAGGAAATGTTTTTCGCAGATACCTAAAATATACAACAATCAGTCTTACTATTGCGTTAAAAATAATATACTAATTGTAAATTGGAATTACCTAAACAGAGGTGTATTTATTAAACGAGAATGTCAAGAAACAAATAGTTTTTCAGTTCAAAATTACTTATCTTCGCTTTTCTCGGGAAATAAGTCAAGGGGGAGTAAGATATTCAGATATTCGCTTAGTCTACCTTTTGAATTTCTATCGCTTATTTGGCTATAAATTTTGGCATTATTTGCAGTTACCACATCTTGTATTATAAGTTTATCCTAATACAATATCCAGTACTCGTCAGGTATTGTAAGTTATAGAAGAAGATATAATTCTTATGATTCTGATTTCATTACTTAATATTAATATTAAAATAAAAAAGCAAAAGATAATATAAGGGATCATTCATTAAGTTTTTCGAATGTAAGTATGAAAAACAACATAAAAAAAATTTTTTTTTTATTGAGTCGTCTCAATTCTTTACTATAGATAGCATATTGATGCCACATATATAGCCGAAGATATTGCGGCCGTTATCGGGTTTGATATCGGCAGCTAGCCGTGCGAATGAAGGCAATCTTGAATTGCAAATTAGTAGGTAGTCGTGTCGTGTATAAATATGCCACGATCGGCGAGCTCGCTTAGCCGTCCAATGTGGAATACTACGCACTGTATTCCACATTGAAAATTTCTCGGATCTAAAATACGATGGATGTAAAATAAAATGCACTGTGTACAATAGATTTTTGATGTGTCATAGGAGAAGAGATTGCAAAATACACGTAAACAGCATAACCATTTTGTTGCCATGGCAACAAAAAAAGGGGTGTGCCAGAAGAGCAGATTTTATTTTGATTTATATTTAACTCTTACTGCATGTAATATACCGTTTGCTGTACTGGACCGCTATGTATTTATCTCCTTTTGGAATAAATACGCAAAGTGTGAATTGCCAAGTTGGATAAAGTTACGAAATTTTCTATCTTCTGCTCGCAGAAATATTGAAAAAATAATTAAATCGGAATTGAAAAATAAAAAACTGTGGTTGTGCGTGGATGAAACGACGGATCGAAGAAAACGATCACTGGTAAATGTTATGGTACGTACAATGGAACCTCATCAACTATCACCTGCTATGTTACTTGCTTCCAGGCGAGTTGAAAAGTGTACTGTCAATGAGATTTTGAAAGTGGCATTGAAGTCATTGGACAAAGTTGAAATTTCACCAAAGCAAATATTATGTTTGTGGGTGACAGTACCGCAAACATGCTGTCTTTAGGTCGATCTCTCAAAGAACATAGTGCCAATCTTTTACATGTAACGTGCAAAATCCACGCTTTGAATCTTGGCACACACGATTTGTTAATGTTATCCACGAGTAAATGATTTAATAGTTAGTACAAAGGCAGCGCTTCTAAGGTCCCCAAAACGTACTCGACTATTTCACAGACTGTGCCCCGAAATACCTGAACCACTAGATAAGTACGCGTTGGACAACGTGGTTGGAGATTTTGATCATGTAAAGAAGGTAGTTTTAAAACTCAATCCGACAGAAATTGCAGGAATCAAGAAAAGCCAGAAATTATTTAAAGGTCCTCAGGTTAAAGAAGATTTACAAACTATACACAACAATTACTTCGGACTAGCCGAGGGAATAGAAAAATCACAAAATGTTTCGATGTCGTTTGTGAATTCTGTTCAAATTGTGAATGATGTTCATGCGCAGCTATGCGCTGTAGAAGGCAAAAGAAATAAGTGTGTGATTTGAAAGTGTTTAAGACAAAAATTCCGATTTTCACATATTAAAACTAATTTGTGAAAGTGCATTTAATGAACCATTAAGTTCTTTTCAAGATTATTTTGAGTATGCAAATATAACAATATTAGATGTGGAAGAGTCGTTTTTGGCATTAAAACTCGTTTATTCCGCACGTTGCACTTACTTAAGTGAAACAACTGTGGAGACATATCTGATGATTGGAATATTTGAAAAATCTTATCGAGATTTCATAATTTTGCTTATAATTTAAATTAAATGTGTACGCCGCTGGAATGTGTGTCGAATTTGCCATCTCTATTCATTGCATCTGTGTTGATGTTTGAATGCTCCAGATGAAGACGCATGAAATTTAGTTGAAACGTCGAGATGGAGGTTCTTCTCAGAGCCAAATCGACACACGCAACAGTACTTGAAAAACCACTTCGATATTATACCATGAGAAGATTGGAAGAAGGCTTTTTCCCCTAAGTTACATTAGATACGGGAGAAATTCATCGAAGATTGTGTGTTGTGTATAGGAAAAATATAATAGGTGACTTCCGAACTGCGAAAATAGTGCAGAACACTTGCATTAGACCATACTGTCGATGAAATGAACAACGTGATTCTACAGCGACGTCAGTTCACAATTTCTCAGTTGTCTGCTGATTTTCCTCAAATTTCTCGATCTTTATGAAATTGTTACAATACAACTCGGCTACCACAAATTTTGTGCACGGTGGGTTCTCAAACCTTTCACAGAAGTTCACAAACATCAGCGAGTGAGTTGTGCGCTAAAGTTTTTGTTGTAGCGCTACAGTAAGGAAGATGAGGTTCTTTGGGAAATGTTGTGACGGGAAGCGAAATATGGATTGAGTTTGTGAAAGAACAATTGATGCAATTAATGCATATGAACTCTTTCTACAAAAAGAAGTTCAAATAAGCTATTGACTTTATAACTATTGGTACCGTAGAGGAATTCTGGTAGTGGAGTATGAATCCTGGGACCACGAAACCCTTACAGTCTATGAAAAGAAATACAGAAGAAAATGAGAAATTTTCCTTCATGACAATGCAATTGTGCTCATGTAGCAGTACAAATAAAGTAACTGCTCAAGAATTTCGGATGGGAGCTGTTCGACCATCCACTTTAGAGACCGTACTTGGCACCAAGTCGCATTCATTTGTTCGTCAGAATAAAAATGTCGATGGGAAAGCAGCGATTCAGAAAACCCCTGGTGCGAGGAAGGTATACACAAACTGATTGCCCATTACGGATCTATTATTTATTATATCCTTCACCAAACGTATGATTTTTATCATTTTAGAGATTTACAGATATGATGTCAAGTTATGTCAAGCATTTATATATGAATGATATTTCAGTTGCAGTACCTACATAATGCCAAAAATTATTTCGTAAATAGCTGCTAACTTTTACTTCATCTTGCCTTCTTAGAATAATGAACATTCAAATTGAATACATAAATGAGTTCTGTTTAAGTTTCCAATTGACCACCCATTCATCAATTTATTCAAAATCAACTAGAATGATAGGAAATTATTTTAATAATAATTTTTCACTTGGAAAATGCATCGACGGCATGGATGTTTTAGACATAAGAAAATCGAAGTGTTTGATAAAATGTTTCATATAGCTTTTTAAGTTTGTTCACGTAAATACTTTCTTCGATATAGTTTTCGCAAAGAATTGTCTTAAGATTGTCTTTTTTTTAAATCGAGTACACCTAAAATTCTAGTTGGAATTGTATTTACAACTTGTAGATACATCAACCTAAACGTTTGCACTTGAAACAAAAAGTCTCGCGACTTTTTACATAAACAAAAGTCGTTATCACAAGCACGAATTTTTACGACACTCCGAAATCGGGATGTCGATGCTGCGCTGTCTTCAATCGATTCCATTCTTATTTTCATTTCCGCGGATCGGCCTTGGAAATTTCTACGTCAGCGCTAAATCCGCACTAAGCTGTGATAATCTTCGATTCTCACGTCTTCCCCTGCTTGACCCTCTAGTTCCGCTGGTGTGATTGCTATATCCAGAATCGGAACCGAAAGCGGAATCTTGAGAATAAGGTTTTGGAACAGGCCTGAAGGTAGCTAAGTGTCCCACAACAGGAACGGTCTCATAGGGACCCGGACTAGGTGATATGCACTGTAATCTTTGAGTAATGCTGGGTATTTGACGACGATTAGGCGGTCCAACACTTCCAACTCGAGGATATAACTGTAGAAGTGCGTCGAGTAACATGCCTTCGTGAAACTCTTGCCTTCTTCGGTCCAGACTACGATGTCTCTTGCTTCCTGGTATTGGTGGGAGAGGTTCTTGTGGTCTTCTGTAACGCGGTGCTTCGCGTCTGGGATGTTCGGTTCGAAAGAGTGGTTGTGGCATATTAAGTCTACGTTCGGCTTCTCCCGCCAAACTTAATTCGTCTTCCGCGAATTCATCTTCACTGTGTGGAGCAGGAGCTAACTCACTATCGGCATCACTAAGTTCTTCATAAACAGGGTTGTATAGATCCTGAGACGAATACGGATCCGGACCTGGAGATGAACATAAGAACACGGGTGGATGGTTCGACATCGGATATCCGCTCGGATAATGAACGTTGTGAATGTTATTTTTAACATCTATCATCTGAAAAAAGAAAAATATACTTTAAATTAATTGCAAATGAAGTGTATTTGATGACATAATTTACGAGTTAAGTGAAGTTTACATATAATAAGCGTGAACCTTTACATAGACTACCTTAACAAAATGCAATGATGTAGCAATTTAATATTGATCCCATTAAAGACGTATATAAGTTGAGTATGATTTCCTAAATCCACGAAAATGTATTTATGTGTGTTAGGCCGTAGTTACATTTACTAGAACTATTTAAATGAATATACAGTCGACATTATGATCTACCCTTATTACTAGTTATAGATTGGCGCAATATGAAACTTTAAATTAAATATGGCATTTTATTATACCGGGTTTTTTATCATTACACATACATCGCCATATGTGTAAAGCTAAAAAAAAAGAAAAGTCAAAGCATTGGCGGCATAATAGGCAACCAGCTATACTTATACACCAGTGACGTATTTTTCTAAATGCCAAATATTTCTGATTTTTCATTCATACTTAAATCTTAAATTAAATACATTTAAATCTTAAATTAAATACATTTTATTGGAAAATAGATTATTTATTATAAAACAGTTAATTATCATAATAGGCGTATACCTTGTGCGAAGACAATTTTAAATATGTTTAATAAATTCAAAGAAGATGGTTGTTAAATAACTTATCTATTTTTCAATCAAATGTATATAATTTAAGACTTCTACTTCTTGAAAATATTTCCCATATATTGATGTAACTGTTAAATATTAAAAAAAAATTTAATATATCAATACGTTAAGCACGTATTACACAAGACACGCGTTTCTGCCATCTACTATCAGGCGTCATCAGTTAGGCTAGTGAAGTAAGCAAAGCTTAAACAAATTGTCCCATAAGGTATAGCAAATTTTATTCTAACAGGTGGCACCATATAAACTACTCAAAAATGAATAGGGAATTAGATCTTTTTTTAACAGATCTAATTAATTCGATTAAATTTAACGTATTTTCTCAAATTATAGATAAATTAGAAGGCCCACAGTCGTTTGTGGGCATATTATTTGGTAAATGTCTTTTCTGTGTGATAATATATTGAATCTATTATTTTAACCTTAAATTAATTTAGAATACAAAATTATAAAAATCGCATTTTTTTGACAAGTATTATTCATTTTAAACATCATTTCACATTTTCACGATGCCAAGACGTCATTTAAATAAAGAAACTTTTGATTTAATTGCGTTATTGCATCAGCGAGGGCAATCTGGAGCAGAAATTGGCGCAATTTTTAATGTGTCTCCAAGTGTTGTTAGTAGGGCTCTAACAAGATTCCAACAGATAGGATCTGCAAGGAGAAGACCCGGTAGTGGATCTGAGAGGAAAACAAATCAGAGACAAGATCGCTACATACGAATTCAGACAAGGATGAATCCGTTTAGAAGTGCTGTATGGTTGCAAACACAGTTACGTGCCGCCACTGGAGTTAGAGTTTCGGATCAAACCATCAGAAACCGTCTGAGGGAAATGGATCTTCATAGCTGCAGGCCTGTGAGACGCCCAAAATTAACTAATGCCAATAGAATGTCTAGAAGAACTTGGGTTAACCAATGACTAGCAGAAAATTTTCAATGGGAGCATGGCTTTTACACCGATGAATCCAGATTCTGCTTATTTAGTGATAATCGTAGAGTGAGGGTCTGGAGAACTCGAGGAGACCGTTATAGACGCGAGTTTACAAAAGCTGTGGTGCCTTTTGGCGGCGGTGGTATCATGGTGTGGGCGGGCATTAGTTTGAATGGACGTACGAACCTCCATCTCTTTGAAAACAATGTCAATGGACACATATACAGAGATGACATTATTCAGCAATATGTGGCCGACTTTCGTGAGGCTGTGGATGAAAACGTGGTTTTTATTGATGATAATGCAAGACCTCATCGTGCACAAATTGTAATACAAGCAATAAATTACCTCCATATTAACCAACTACCTTTACCACCAACGTCTCCCGACTTGAATCCAATTGAGCACATTTGGGCCAGACTTCAAGAACAGCTCAACGAACATAATCCACCCCCAGTTAACGTGCAACACTTGCGGGAAATTTTACCGCTGCGCCGGTACAGAAGAGAAAGATACGTATGTAGATGTAAGTCCATTAACACGATGCCAGATGCAGTAAATATACAAAAAAATTTAAGTTTACCAATACGTTAAGCACGTATTACGCATTTGTTACAAATGAAACAGACATGCAATATACACGTCTGTAACTGTGCACATGGACATACACCTTAGGCAGAAGTAAATGCTGGAAAAGTTCCCTAAGAATTGTAGGAGCAGTTATGTGGAGCTTAACTGCCCGTTTAAGTGCATCCCACAGATGCTCTATGGGATTCAAGTCCGGGTTTTAAAGCTGGCCACTCCATAACTTGAATATTTACCTCTCAAAGGTAGTCCATTATGTCTACAGCAACGTGTGCTCCAGCATTATTTTGCATAAAGAGGAAGTTGGCGTCGATAAGTGGAACAAATGGCACAACACGCTCTTCTACAATATTCTCGATATAAAAATTTGTATTCATTGACCTCCTGTGAATAGGTACCAATTCCGTGCGAGCGTCAAAACAAATTGCTGTCCAGAACATTACTGATCCACCACCAAATGGAACTATTGGAGAGATATTGCAGTCAGCAAACCTCTCATGTGATCTTCTCCAAACACGCTGACATCTATCTGGTGACTTCAGACTGACTCGTGTTTCATCCAAAAACACTACTTGTTTCCAGTCGTCAATAGTCCAGTTTGGATGAAGTCTAGCAAAATGCAATCTAGCAACTCTATGTTGCCTGGTGAGCAGTGGTGCAATTGCTGGTCTTCTACTCTTTAATCTAGCTTCATTAACCTTCTCCTGGCTGTTCTTCCAAAATCTCTATGTTTTGGACTTCTGCTAGAGTTCTGTGTAACTGGGGAACTGGTCGATCGCCTCCTCCTTAAGGCAAGTTGTCTATGAAATCGATCATCTAGTTCATTTGTAAAACTTTTAGGTCTTCTTCTCTTGCTCTAGAGAAAGTCTGAAGTTTATTAAAACGTTTAACCGTCCGACTTATTTTTAGCTGTTTAACGCCTAACAAATTAGCCCCATAACGCTGGCTACGACTATCATTAGCCAGAGCTACTGCTTGCGATCCTTCATGTTCACTTAAATTATGTTGACGATTCATATGTCCAACTCTAGCTATACTAGACAGTGTATTTTATTATTTTAAATAAATTAAAATCAAACTAATGATCAACAAAATTAAACTGACCAATTTTTGTTTAACAGCTTTTTATGAAATCAACACCACATACACTTATTTGCAAACTTATAACATAACCTTAAAAATGTCAAATAATTGCAATATTTTTAAATGATAACAGACGTCAGATTAAGTTACCTAGACACTATATTTGCGAACTAAAACTGTGAAAATTACAAGTAATAGTAAAAAAAAGCAAGTGATGCGTCAATTTTGTCCAGGAGTTGGTAAAACAAATGGTTCTTATTAGTTTTTCTGTGTAACTATGTATTATTACATCGTTGGCTCTCCTATTAGGTATTCAATGAGCAGCTAAAGATATTTTCGATTACATATTATGTTATTCTTGAAATACTACTAATCATTTGATCAACATCTACAAGAAATATGCAAAACAATCGTATGTCACAGAAGTTTTTGGGAAAAAAAATTGAATTCTTTAAAATAAGTATAACGTAATACATTTAAATTAACACTTCATCAAAATTTTATCTTACATCCAAATTAAATAAATCTACATCCAAAATAACGACAGAGGGCCATGGCCTTCAATGGTACGCACTTTTTCTCTAACTTGTCCCATCATGTTTTGGATGATGTTTATATAAATTTCTCTTATCTTTAATATATTTTACAACTTAGTTGTGCGTAATTTTGAGCTTTCCACACATAATCATATACCTTTCTGATCAATATTCCGCAAAAATCTTCGATAGGTCGAGACTGTGGTACATTTGGCGGATAGTCAGCTTTTGACACAAAATGCACGTTTTGAGATTCCAACCAAGTTCTAGTTCTTGCACAATGACAACTTGTTAAGTCTGGTGAAAATATTATTTCATCACGTGGATGAGGCGTATTAATAAATTGAAACAATTTTGGTAGACATCTCTCGGCATAAATGTTGGCATTAACTGCTTCACACCTCATATGCCCAATAAAAGTTCTTGAGACTCCACTCTCCGATATAACTAGAATTTTGTCATCTTTCGCTTTATATTTAACATTATCTGAACAATTTTCTACATTATCGATATAAAAACCATCATTGTTTTTCATTTCTGAGCCAGATAATGTGAAATATTTTTGATCCATTATGATCACATTTTTGTTTGCAAAAAAATTTCGGGGTAATCTACGACAAAAAACGAAATTCTTCGCGTATAACGTGGACATTTACGTCTTTTATGGTACTTTAACTCTTTTTTGCAATATCCTTTTACAGTTTATTGAGAAATATTAAATCTTTTGCATTACCTTCGATATGATATTCCAACTCGGTCTTTTGCACTTTCAAAGATACGGTTAGTGGGAGTTTCGGTCAGCAACTTCGGACGTTCACTTTGTGGTACATTGAGGCCTGGTATACCCTGTTCACATTCTGCGATTATTCTATAAATGGTTGTCTTCGAAATATTTTCATTGCGAAAAATGTTTCTCGCTTGGGCACGTGTTCAACCAGGTTCTAAATACTTTCTCGGATTTCAAGCTGGTACAATATAACGGCGCCAATTATTTGACATCTACGCAATGTCATAACAAGTTTGAGTAGTAGTGAATATTTGTTTATCATGGTTACTATATTACAAGTCGTTTACATTTATTTTTAAGCCGACAAAAATTTCCCCAAAACTTCTGTACATAGGTTATTCAAAAAGAAAATTCATTATTGGTTTTCAATTTGTGTTATTTGTCGCACTGCATTTGTTAGACTCGATTACGCCACGATAACTATTTTGAAAATGTCTACAATATTTCTTTTGTTAACTATGTGAATTACTTATAAGATTTGGGGTAAAACCGTGATAGTAGAAACTCTTAAGATAGGTGTACGTTTAACTTAGCCATTCTATTTACATTTTAATCTAGATGCTTTGTTGGTGGAAATGGTACGAGAAAGTGACTTGGTTGTATTAACACAGTCGACAAATCCTTCTTAATCACGTATATGTACATATACATATACGTCTAGTGTACGAGTTTACAAGCTTTTACTGCGCAAACAGTTTTAGAGGTTAACGTGAAAATAGAGTCGTAGCAAGAAAGGGCTGTTAGAGAGCTCAAAAACATATCCTTCAGCTGAACCGTTATATTAGATGTTTCGAATACGCAGGAAAGCTACAAATTAGGTGTAGGGGACGTAATAATGTAAGCGTTAGTTGAGAAAAGTTGAGTAAAGTTTGAATACTTGGTGTAACTTTGAGACATTTTATTAATATATTTTACTAATTTAATAATGTATTAAGACATAATAAATAATGTAAGATTGTATATTATTTATGGAGAAGATGAAGGGACGTGTTGCATATTTTTATTTTTATTAGTAAAAGAGCTTTCGTTATTAATTCTTCGAAGCTTGCTATTTATGTATTCGAAATAACAAACAAAAAGAAATATTTATTATTGAAAATGCTTTTATTATTTTTTAAAATTTTCTCCGTTATGAATATGATGCACTTTTGCTTACGTTTGAACCAATTTTTATAGTACAGTGAGGTTCAAACTCGCTTAAGCTATGTGAACCGGTCTTAATTTTGACAGGTTTAGTGACAGCACCGAAATGTATGGCATTTTAGAAACTAGACTTCAGTAGAATTTTCACCATGTCTCAGTACACACTAACCGAGCGTTCTGATATCGTAGAATTATACATAGAAAATCAGAAGTCAATTATTTTGACTCAACGTAAATTTCGTTTAAAATTTCCTGGAAAAAAAGCACCTAATCCGAATACAATTCGAGCATTATATTCAAAATTCAAGTCCAGTGGTGTGCTAAGTAATGTGTTGAGTGGCACTATACAGCGCAGAGCACGGTCGAACACAAACATCGCCATCGCACAGGATCTTTTAGCTGAGAGCCGAAATGTGTCGACTTCGCGCCATGCTCTGACTTTGGGCATTAGTAAATCGCCAATGCGACGCATCTTACGGTATGATTTAAAGTTGTTCCCGTACAAAATACAAATGGTGCACGAACTGAAGCCGGGAGACTACCCCAGGCGATTGGAATACGCTAAAACGATGCAAAATTTGGAGAGAAGTGAAGATGATTTTCGGAACAAAATCATCATGAGCGACGAAGCACATTTTGACTTGAATGGCAACGTAAACAAACAGAATTGTCGTATTTGGGGCGACACAAATCCAGAACAATATCGTGAGCAGCCTCTCCATGACAAACGAGTGAGAGTTTGGTGCGGAATGTGCTCGGATTGCATCATTGGGCCGTTCTTTTTCGAAGATGACGATGGCGAAGCAATTTCGGTGAATGGTGCCCGTTATCGGGCTATGGTGAACGATTTGTTGCGTCCAGAGATCGAGAACAACGGTCTGGAAGACCACTGGTTCCAGCAGGATGGTGCTACGGCTCATACATCTCGTCTAACCATCGAATTGTTGAACGAAATGTTCCCAGGCCGTTTAGTGTAAAAAAATGGTGATTTCTTCTGGCCGCCGCGTTCACCTGACCTGACGCCACTGGACTTTTTTTGTGGGGATATTTGAAGGGAAAGGTGTATGCTGACCAGCCAAAGACTCTCGAAGCGCTCAAACGTAATATTCGACGAGAAATCGCTTGCCATATTGACCGAAACATTGAAAAAAGTCATGGAAAATTCCAAAAAACGAGCCCAACTTTGCATAAAAGAAAAAGGCAAATATTTGCGCGATATCATATTCCACTGATGATGTAAACAAATTGTATTGAGCCCAACTTTATAATAAAACCGGTCATACTTAAATTTATTGCGTATTTTTTTATTTACCGACAAAAAAAATTGCTTAATCGAGTTTGAACCTCGCTATATTTTCTTTTTTCATTCCGATTGGGGTATCTCCAAAACATGCATTTTGAACTACGTAATTTATTGTTGGCGTACAGAGACACAAAGAAATCAAAGAAGTGAAGAATGATGCTGTATCGCTGATTGTCTTTTCTTATTTCTTAAATATCATTCAGAAAATCATTCAGAAAATTTATCAATTTACGATCTTCTAATGGCACTGTACCCATATGTGCATTGTTCCACCAAAAAAACTTCTTCCGCGAATACTTCTTGTTGGGATTGGCTCACCTTGGGACACCTTAGAACATTCAGCGCCTTTCATTGATTAACAACTTCATGAACGCCAAACCAACCATCGGTGTCCTAAGGACAGGACTTGGCAGGGGGTTTCCATCTGACGGACACAGCCGCAACTGACAGGCAAACTATATTAACTTGCCTCCATTAAAAATCGGGAAACTCTCGTAGCATACGAGGCAGTATTGATATCTAGTTAGCTTAGGACATTTTTCTTGAACAAAACAAGGTCTTGTTATAATGGCAAGAAATAATGACATTTTAAAAGTGTGCAGTAATTTTGAAAGAGAGCATGTTGAAAGCAAATGTGAAAATCGATAAATTGGAGTATCGAGCCATCATCAAATACTTGTATTTGGACAAATTAAGTGGTAAGGAAATTTACGAAAATATGCTTAACACACTTGGCGATTAATGCCAATCATATGCGACTGTCAAAAATTGTATTGCGTCATTCAGAAGAGGAAAACTTTCAGTTCAAGATGAGAAGCGACCAGGAAGACGGATTTCGGTGTCCACCTCTGAAAATATTGACGCAGTTAATGACATTATATTATAAGACCGTCGAAATGGGCAAGGCACTAAAGATTTCATATGAAACATTATATAGTTTACGTCGATTTAGATATGAAAAAAATTTCTGCCAAATGGATTCCTAAATGCTTGAACGCCGAAAGAGAAAAAGTATCACGGTCTATCTGCCCATTTTGAAGGAGATCCAGATTGTTTGAACAGTCTTGTGATTATGGATGGAAAATCGGTCCATTTTAACGACCCAGTAACAAAACAGCAATCGATTGAGTGGAAGCATCATGGCTCTCCAAGGCTTAAGAAGTTTCGAGTTCAGAAATCCGCTACAAAAGTTTTTGCTTCAGTTTTTAGGGATATCCGTGGAATAATTATGATCGATTACCTAAAAAAGGGTCAGACCATTACTGGAGATCCTTATTCTAAATTACTAACTACCCTGAGAGAGCAAATTAAGCAAACAAGACGTGGCGTGTTAGCGAAAGATGCGTTGTTTTTGCAGGACATTGCCCTTGCACACAAATCGCGCATTACCATGACTATAATTCGGGAGTTAGAGTTCGAATTATTGGTATACCCGCCTTATTCCCCAGACTTAGCCCCGTCAGACTATTATCTACTTCCTCGATTGAAAAAAAGTTTAAAAGGGCATGTAACGAAGAGGTAATAGAAGCTGTGGATGTCTGGTTTGCAGACCAAGTAGAATCTTTTTTTTTAGAAGGGTTGAAGGCGTTGCAGGATCGCTGTATTAAGTGTATTAGTTAATTTAAGAGACTATGTTGAATGATAAAATATTAGACAACGTTCACAAGAAATAACTCCTTTACAACATACAATCAAGTCATGAAAGACAGTATAGAATAACATTCGGAACCATTCATTGACTAACGTCAACATCACGAACGCCAAACCAATCATCTCTCTCCTCATGACAAGTGTTAGACTTGCCCAGGGATTTCCATCTGACGAACACAGCCGCAACCGACGAAAACTGTATTAGCGTGTCTCCACTATAATTCGAATTATAATACATTTTACCTACTCGAATATATTTTAAATTATTTTGTTAATAATTTGCATAAAAGACTTAATATTTTTCTTCTGTATAATATGTACCCTCTCATATTTCTAAGAAATCTCATATTTGATACGGCATGAGGTACAAAAGGTCTCTTGGCCGGGGACTAAAAACATGCAAAGCTGCTCGAATGAAAACACATATAAAGCAGTACACCGCCAAAGGACGAGAAATAAAACAGCTTTAAGATATACCGCTGCCTCATATTTATACTTATATACGTAATATGTATGTAAGAACCCTTTGCAGCCGACGGCATTTACTAAATGAAGAGAAGCTCTCTAAACGCATGGTTAAAAACGCTTTTAATCTGTGTTATGCGCCAGAAACAGTATTTGTTAACAAAACTTCCGTCGACACAATACGTATATAAGCAAGGCTTCTGCTTTCGAACTTCAATTAGTAAATTAAAGTGTGGTTATTTGTTTTAGCAGAAAGCGAGGTAAATATCTTGACATGTAAACATTTTAGACGAAACAATATGAAGCTGACAAATTAGAAAATGGATATGTTGCATGTAGCACACCGACAAGTAGCTTAGCTTGTCAACACATGATAGTTACGTAAAATTAAAAAAAGTTACTGTGTAGTATCGTTGTGGATTGCCGGTCCAAGGACTGATCGGTTTGGTCAAATGGCATGCTATAGTCTGCGAGTTCAACCAGAGGCACAATTTCGTTTCGCTATATTTGAAACAAAAAACAAAATTAATTTGGAATTAGAAATAAAATTAGGCTTAACTGAAACTTTGCACTAAAATTATATTGACGTAAATATGTTCTTATAATAATAGGCACTGATAATATCTACGCGTTTTTAGTATATGAAACATAAATAGAAAATTTAGCGAAATATATTAGATTTCAGATATAAACTAGTCATTTTAATGGATTATTTGGTTTTTATTTTAAGTACACTCTCTGTACAAAAGAAAACCATTTGATACATAAATAAATAAAAAACAAACCGATTATAACTAGGGACTGGAAACGCAAGACTCATGACTCATCGCCCACAGGCGTACTATTGAAAATATGTATTTTTAAAGAGTTTTTAATTTTGTTTATATAATTGGAAAAAAACGGGCGGTGATCGGTGATCTATAAAATACGAAATACATTCTTATTTGTTCATTTTCTAGTTCAAGTTGAGTAAAGGAGTATTAATATTAACTAGCAAAACTTTCTCAAGCTTCTCTTCTGTAAGATTTGTTCTCTTTGAATGAAATACATCCTTGTAGATAGAAAACGTCCTTTCTACATCGCAACTGGCTATAGGTGCATACTGGAAATATTCTTTTATTTCAGTGTATTTAGCAGTTAGATTTTGAGGCATTCTCCCTATACACAATTTCCGCAATGTTATTAAATCTGGATTTCTATTAAAAACAGCGTCTAACTCTTGTCGAAGGCAACATTCGAAGTCACTTGGAATATTTTTCAAATTATTAATAGCTACCAGGCGCGGCTCGTGATAACGTACTGTAGGGGCACGTACAATGATACGAGTGCCTCGTGTGTTTACTAACAGAACGCTACAGTTAGTACACGAGAATACACGAAGCACTCGCATCATTGTACGTGCCCCAGCAGTACGTCATCACGAGCCGCGTCTGAATTAGCCACATCTAATGTGGTTAATTTATCATTTAATTTGAGATTTTGATTTTCAAAATAAGTGATTTGTTTTGGCAAATTTCCAAAGTGTTCCCGAAGAAAGTACAACTAATTTTTTTAAATTTGGAATTTGTATCAGTTCCTTGCACTCAGAAATACTTCGAGCATCGTCATTTAAACATGTAACGAAATTTTGTAAACTATCTAAATTCTCTGCATAAAAACTATTACCTTCCAACCATGTTCCCCATCTAGTTATTACTGGAGAGGGAGGCAGTGACAAAGACTGGGGGTCTTTCCCTTGTAGAGCTACTCTCAATGGTGCTTTTCTGAAAACTTTTTTAAAAACGGATGCACTTTCCGGAAAGGTGTCTTTGATATATTCACAGATTCAGTGGAGAGCGTGTGCTACACAAGTAATATGCAGCATATTAAGATATGTTTCCTCAGAGATTACGATTTGGTTGATCGTAATTTCGGCCCGATGCGTCCGGTCTTTAATTATAACTGTTTCGATTACTAAACTCTCCCTGAGTGTTCGATGCAGTGTTTGACAAAATTAATTAATGAGTTAAATGGGTTTTGCTTGATATTGTTGAGGTCGCGTCATTGCCGTTTGATCATTTTAATGGTACCGTAATGCTTTTCTGTTATCAGTAAATAATGTAAGGCGCAGAGATAGAAGTCACAGGGTGCTAAATCAAGCGAGAGAATTATTCAACACAGAAATTTAGTTTTCGCTCAAAAATTGTCTAGTGATGGTCAAACGATGAGGTGGTGTATTATTGTGCAAAAGTGATCAGCTTCCTGTCTCATGGTATCCATACTGTATAGGACAAATTCTTGTTATCAATCGTTGGAACTTGAATAAATCTCTTGGACGATTTCGCGTTTTCTTCTCGATGAAACCACGAGACAGCTTCCTGTCTCATGGTATCCATACTGTATACGACAAATTCTTGTTATCAATCGTTGGAACTTGAATAAATCTCTTGGACGATTTCGCGTTTTCTTGTCGATGAAACCACGTATTTTTTAGATATTAATTTTGATTGGTCCGGCTTCTAGACGAGTAGGTTCTCACATCTGACGCCCCCTTTTGAAAGTCTTTGAATGCACATGGTTTTTAAAAGATCTTATGGGTTTCGGTAAAACATATAGAAAATTTAACGCGAAAGTCAATTGCAGTTTTTGCTTGCAACTCATTTCGTTCGTCAAAATATTTATCCCTCCTAACATATATGAACACCTGACATAGGGCGGATGTCAGTTGGGCCAGACGTCAGGTAGACGGACTTATCCATAGTTCAGTTGGGCCGGTCATTAGTGAGGTGAGGGATTATCACCAAGGGAGAGGATTAAGATTTTATATTTAATGTTATATACCTAATTACCTTATTTTTGTTTGTTTAAGGAAAACACAAAACATCATAATATCAATTTAATGTTAAGAAAAAGAAACCAAATATTTATTTACAATTTTATTCTGAAACAAATTAACATACTTATATATACGCATATCATACAGGTAAATAATTAAGACAAACAGATTTTACAAACGTAAAACGACTTATTCTACCATGCATGTAATCACAAATTTTATTATTAATGTGCTCTACTTTATTACGAGTGTCTTTCCTCATTTTCTTTGTATATATATTAGCAGTTCTTATTTTGATATAGATTTCAGTTTGGTATGATAATAAAACTAGTGTAAAGAAAAAAATATTGGAATGAGTATTATAAAAGTGACCATTAAACTTTGCATGAAATGATTCACAGTTATTTGTGGTTCTATATAAATAATTTGAATTAGAAGCCCATGCACTTGGAGGAAATGTTGCAGTTTCTGAAATATAGTTTTCAAATAAATAATTTCTAAATTCAATGATTCTAGAATCATTGTCTGGAACTGACAACTGACATAATACTAATGCAGCTTGTCGTTTTGAATAACAAAAAAATAAGAGACGGTACAACTAGTATAGTTTGTTTTCGAAAAAATTAGTGTAGTCTTTTTTCACGTAATGAAAGCAGAACAAGCTTTCTTATTAAGTTAAATTAAATTAATACGTTAATATTAATTTTAAAACTCAAAATAATAATCGTGATTTTCAAATACTTGTATAAATTCCTTAAAATGACGACTATATTACTTAATAAAAGAAGTATTACATGGAAATCATTGTCTTCGTTAGCACTTTATTTACAGAACTGAAGGATGTTATTAATTACAATAATTAGTGTGAAAGCAGGCTAAAGGATGTGATAGAATTAGAGAGTCAAATAAATAAGTACATTGTTACGGAAATTAAATATATCAAAATCGCTTGTAACAGTATCATCAGAGATCTTCAGAGAAAATAAGTCTACCTAGCAGTACAAACTCATTTGCACATGTTACCGTAAGCACTTGCATGAGAGTACCAAGGTAAATGAGTGTAATAAATTGACGAAGATAATAATATATGTTAAAGATAATCGAACAAAACTATGTGAATGGGTTCAATGAACTAAAATGTGTATCCGACTTTAATTCACCTGCGTCTGATAAAGTATCTGGACAAAATCGATGAACTAGTGTTATTAATTTATAATTTATTTTTAAAAAATTCTATAATTTATATTTATTAAAATCACCGAATTTTAGTTTACCTATTATTCGTGTGCTATGTAGTAAAATCGATTAAACAAAATTTTGTGCTTGTTATTTTTTGAGCTTTCGTAAGGCGTATTATACAAGTGTTCCGTGTACAAATAAATACATCATCTTTACAGCAAAAATCGTCGCCAATCTTTACCTGTTAGCTCGGTAGATGCATTAATAGGAGAAAAAATTGTAATTTCTTTAAGTTTTGCCATTTCGGTTTCATAATTTTCTAACATAGCAAAACATCTTCAAGAGCAAGACCTCTAAAGTAAAGGAAAGTTTCATAGATATAGATTTTCGTAAAGTATGATATACAAGTGTCCCGTATCGTTATGTTAAAATTTCAGGAGTGTAAAATAGACTCCATTTCAAGTAACAAAAACGCAAAACTTGTATATCCGTTTTTATTTGTTTCAAAGTTACAGATCTATGAATGTGATTGTCAGATCATGAAAAAAATGTAATCCCAAAGTCAATAAAAACTAATTTTATTTAAAAAAGTTCAATTTATAATATTTTCGAAATGTCCACCTCCTTGTTGAATGCAGGCTTGTTCCCGTAACCCAACAGAAGAAGTACTTATCCGAATTTCATACTTGTTTTGCCGAATTTGCTCGGCAGCCAGTTGAATACGATCCAACATCTCTTCTCTTGTGTTCGAAACTTGCGCGTAGACTGAATTTTTCTTGTACCCCCATAAATAAAAGTCAAGGAGATTAAGATCGGGTGATCTGGGTGGCCATGTAACAGGACCACCTCGACCAATCCATCTTGAATAATTGTCGTTAACCCAATTTCGGACAGCAATTCCGAAATGTGGTGGTGCCCCAACCATGTGAAACCACATGTCTCGTCGAACATTCAGTGGGACATCCTCTAAATGACCTGGCAGTTCGTCAATAAGAAATTGAAGGTAATTGTCCGCATTTAACCTCCCAGGAAGAACGACAGGGCCAATCAACAAGTCATCGATTAGGCCCCCCAAACGTTAATAGAAAATTCATGTTGAGATTTAGATGGGCGTATAGCTTTGGAATTTTCAGATGACTACCTGTGCAGGCTTTTCAGATTTGTAACACCACTTCTCGTGAACGTAGATTCATCTGTCCAGAGCACTGTTCTGCAGAAATTAAAATGAAGCCGTGACTGTCTTAATATCAAGGTAGAATAAACTAGACGAGCCTCAAGCAAACCGTGTCCCCTGCGATACTGATATGGAAATAAGCTCTTACATTTTAAAATTCGCCAAACTGTCGTTCGTGGCACTCCTAGTTGTCTAGCGATTCGACGTACACTGAGAGTTGGATTGCTTGTAACAATAGTTACTGCTTCTTCCTCTAAGTCTGCTGGCAAATTTACTCCTGGGTTGAAAAGATAATCACGCAGTCCGCATTCCCGAAATTGTCTGTGTACTTCGAGAAACGTTCTGTAATGAGGAATGCAATAACTGCTTGACGTGCACTGCCGTTACAGTAGCCATATACAATATGCATGTCCGCATAATCTTGAGAAGAAAATCGGTAAGGCATTTTGAATAAAGAAAACGTGTCCACTCACTAACAAGCTGTTGTATGAATTGAAACGTAATGTAATCCATGGTTTCATGGTTCAGCACTTATGAAATAAGTAAGATCCTTCTTTATCATAAATCAATTTCCACTTTCCACTACTTTTTTTTGTAGATCTCCAAGAAATTACTGTATGCACTATGACACGTGTTTATTTATTTTAGGATAAAATTTTATTATGCGACTTTAACAATCACAGGCCTGTTATTGAATCGTATAACTTTTTATTAAATAAAACCAGTTTGTATTGATTTTTGGATTACATTTCTTTTCATGATCTGACAATCACATACTTGAAATGAAGTCTACTTTACACTCCTAAAATTTGAAACAACGATAAGGGACAACTTGTATATCATACTTTACGAAAATCTATATCTATGAAACTTTCTATGTTAGAAAATGATGAAACCGAAACGGCAAAACTTTAAGAAATTACAATTTTTTCTCCTAATAATGCAACTACCGAGCTAACAGGTAAAGATTGGCGACGACTTTTCCTGTAAAGATTATGTATCTTTATCAAAAATTCTAAAAACCTTAATAATCAACAAGCCAAGAAGTACTGTAGACAAAAAAAAGATGAGAAAAATTTATCAATAGATTAGAGATGATTTACAGCCTGTAAGGGCTCATTTAAACGATTATGGGGTGTCTGAAATCCAAGAGAAACCACTACAAATTTTTTCAAGTTATTTTGATGAAGACTTAATAAAAATTAATCACTGAAAGCAACAAATATACTCAACATTCAGTAAAAAGGTACTCACGGAAAGAACACAGAACCATTCAGGTAATTTGTGAAAACAATGTGCAGTAAATTTTCACAATTCCGTTTTTCTTTTTTCTAGATACAGAAAGTTTACCTTGTCAACTTGTATGACAGGAATATGGGAGGGATCGACAGATCCGATTAAAATATTAGCCTGTACCATATATTAATACGAGGGAAAAGTGGTACTTTCTACTTGCATTTACATGTCAGTTCAAAACGGGGGGCAGATACATTTAGATAGACAAAGGATTGATACCTCTTTACTAGTTCAAAATAAGAATAAATCTGTATCCGTAAGAGCAACACTCATATCATAACACTGATTTGCGCTATGATCGGTTAAACCACCTGGTGATTCCTCAGGAAAAATAAACACCCTGCGGACATTCTCACGAGAGAACAATGACCCGATATTCTAAGTGTAATAAAGTACTTTATACAAAATATTTTATGCAATTACTTAACTTGGTATGACAGTGGTCACTGTTGTGCTTCATGTCTAGGTAAATGACAAAAATACGAACACGTATATTTAGTAAAATTGAAAAAATGTTGACACCGATGCAACAGAGATGTTATACTGAATAACAATATCTTATAATTGAGAAGTATCAACTCTTTTGATGTAAAAACGATTTTTATATTGTTTGATAGAATTAAATTCCCATTGCAGTTTCAAATTCAGTACGATAAAAAACAGTTTGTGAAGATAAAAAGGGTATAATGTTCACAAATCGCCCTTTTCCTACTAATAGTTAGCCAGTTAAGCAACAACGTTTCGAAAGGAACCCCATGCCGTCTTCATTGGCTTAGCTTGGGTACTGACTTATTGGATTGTATTTCAGCAAGACTTACAAGAGTATATCTTGGAAACTCTATCGTTTGGTGTTAAGATACCGAACCCAGTATTTGCGTTATATATTTATTATTTGGCGCCCTGTCCGTGGGGCTCGTTTTAGTAAGAAATCTTAGTAAGTTTTTAGCAATTGTTTGGCTAATCATAGTTACTTTGTATTTTTGGTTAACTTTAATCTACTCTTGAATATTAAAAAAAAAATAAGTGCATACGGGACTTCTTTCAAATAAAGAGGTTATAGACAGAGCTCATTAATCATTTGAAACTAAACTTAACCTGTTGATTAATAAACTTTCTAATAAGTTTTGTTTTTTGCTTTATCTTGAATGGGTAAATTTATGAAGTTTTTATTGAATATGATTTAATACTAAACAATGATTTGCGAAAGTTAAATGCGTTAAATTAGGATGAAGAAATACAAATCAAGCCAAGAAAATGGACTCAATTTTTGATTATCATTGTTTAGTAGTGTTCAGCAATATATTATTCATAAAGCTGGAAGAATACAATTACAATAAGTCAATTTACTCAAACAAAGTATGTAGTAGAAAATTCATTTAGTAAATACCACATTAGCAACAGTTTCAAGATTGTTACACTTTTTCATTATATTAAATATTTAAAAAAAGTAGACATCAAATTTAATATGTTTACAAGTTTAAATAGTATCTGTATTATAAATATGTATGGGTGTAAAAATATTATTTAAATTAAAGAAATGCTTCAGCATCTTCAACTTGTTCGGTAAAACCAAGACAGTAGGGGTTAGCGTAAAATAATATGTTATATAGTAGGTCAGTTGAATTAGCATTGAACTCTTACTGACCATTAACAATGTAGAGTTCCCATGTAATTAGTCACATCTGCTTTGACACTCTCCCTATTATTTAATTACTGCGCCTAGATGCAAGATGGAAATATACTGTTATTATTTAGAAAATTCACATTTGAGAGTGTAAGCTTCTTAAATCTTTTTAAGCTTTTTAAATCTATAAAATAATGTAATATTTACAGCATGTTCTACTTTCAAGGTTTACACTGTGATGTTAGAAGATTGTAGACATTACATATGCAACAATCAATATCAATTCCAAAAATCACCAACACAATATCGACTACTCGTATTCATATCTTGTATGTACGTCATAATTTTTTCTTAAATAGAGTTAAATTAAGTTATCGAACGCTTAGAAAAGTAGCATTAATATTCTTCAAGTTTATCATAGTATACGTCCAAAGCAGTTGCAATTTTGCTTCAAAAACATTAATACTGTCAAACTTTACAACGTTTAGGATATCTTTTGAAGAAATTTTTTATTTCAATGGAATGAAATGAGATTATTCTGGAATGAAGACCTAGACTAGTTTCAACAATCCCTCAGGGACTCAAAGCTAGGATGTGAGAGTGAGAAAATCGCTTTCGAGAAAACTAAGCTAAACCAAAACTATGATGGAAAGTAACGTGTCGTAAGTTGTGTGGTTGTAGGGAAGTACTATCTTTGACAACATTTCCTTGGCGGTATCGGGCGAATTTTCTTTGCATTTACCTTGTATACCTTATCTTCATGTGGGGCTTTGAACATACATACCGTTATTTTTCTTACTACCGATGAAAACAGTATGGATAAAATAAAAAGCATGAATATTTTAAGTTACAAGGCAAGAACACTCCATGAGTAAGTGAAGTCAGGAAGACAAGGATAAACCATGGTGATCTACATCGTAGAGGAAGTAGATTTGATGCTCAACGGAATAATCCGATCAACTATGCTATTTGGAATTTCCAATGTTAGAGTGTAGATCTGGTAAAACGGAGTCAGGACTACATACAGGCCTAAAGAGCCATGTTCAAGACTGACTTCATTAGTCATATGTAAAGAAGCAAGGTACCTTCAGTATCAGTACCAACGCGCCAAGGAGTCTTTTACCTCCAAGTTGTTACATTTAACTAAAGAAATAAGGTTAGAGCATGTAGAAGCCCCAATGCATAAACAGAGTCACGATAGTTATGACTTATGACGCACTTACCGTCGGAGGAAGAGAAATATATGCGTCGAAACATCTCGCAGGCGTCGGAGGAGCTTTTGCTATTTGCTTAGAGAAAAGGGGGCATGAAATACTATTTAAAGTAACTTGAGAATGCATATGTACGGACATACTTTTATTTTCGCATTTATTTCCAAAATAATAATTAAGCACTTATGAATTGAAAACAACATTAAATTAGCGTGCAGCTAATGCAGCGGGCAGCTATGCGTGAGACCCACAGTCAAAAGAATCCTGTTCTTAATGTCATGGTACGGACAATAGAATCTATGAATCCGTCAGTTTAAATTTTACTAGTTAGTAAAAGACTAGAAAAGTATACTGCGAAGTAATTGCAAAGGAGGTGCTAAATGTAATGGATAAATCTAAAATGTCCAAAAAATAACTCTTAATATTTATGACTGATGGTGCCGTAAATATGCTTTCCACGGACTGGTCTCTTAAACAACATCGTGGTAACTTGTTACATGTGGCGTGCAAAATCCATGCATTACATAGTGTGACAGAAACTATTCGAAGGTGTTATCCAAAGGTAGACGGTTTAATAGCAGATACAAAGGCAGTGCTGTTTAAATCCCACCAAATTTTACAATTTGATCCTAAGGAAGCTGTTTCGTTATAAAACGAAATTCGATATATTTATATATGTTAGATAAGGTGTGTTCATTTGAAAAGTCAATCTAGGTTACTTTGAAATTTTGATAGAATAAGACGCAAATATATTAGTATGTGTTTGTTCTTCCGTAAACGTAAATCCAACTGACATTTGATAATGTCAATCACAAAAAATGTTGCAGAATATCATCAGAAATTTTGAGCGGAGGATTTTAAAGTGCATTGATCTTGAAGCACAACATTTTCAACATTTGTTATAGTTTTCAATAAATACCTATTATTTGTTATTTATTTGTATGTATGAAACTGTCAAAATATACGTTTTCGTAGGTTAAGTAGTAAATTTTAATTTACGACATACTTCAAAATGTTCTCAGTAAATCACATGCTACTA
Source organism: Melolontha melolontha (assembly GCA_935421215.2). Classification (NCBI taxonomy): domain Eukaryota; kingdom Metazoa; phylum Arthropoda; class Insecta; order Coleoptera; family Scarabaeidae; genus Melolontha; species Melolontha melolontha. The sequence goes on along the minus strand of OW285236.1, from coordinate 204,732,836 downwards.
GATTGACCTTTCAAATGAACACTTGTTATAAGTAAATTTAGGATAAAGAATTAAAGCATAACATTTCAAGGTTTAATAATTTTTCAGCCTACATTTTTAAGTTTAAACCACTGTATAACATACTTTTATTAGCATATTCAAATTGTAAAACTTTCTTTATATAAGAGGCGATATTTGCAATTTTATTTTTATTACATTATACATTAGACCACTCGTTTTATTACCCAGAATCATATTGAACGAAGGCTTTAATCTGTATATTCATTTTTAAAATCACAATTCCTAGATATGCATAATAAATTTTATTACTTTAGCAAGAGACGATCGTGAACTACGTAGATAGATTTATAAGTAGCTTTGCAGGCTTATTTCAGAGAGGGCGGTTCATTTTACCAGTGCAGAACTGCCTTATCGGCTTTATGCCGCAAGTATAATTTCAAATCGGTATAAGTACGAGGAATTGCGATTATGTTATTCGTTTTCAAAAAATCACGTGGGCAATTATGTTGAACTCCAGGAATATTTTGATTTTAATTTTAATTCTGTTAATCAAGCTTATTTCGGGCAATATACTTTCAACATATTGTTTAATAATTATAAACTCTTTTGTGAGTGTTGTGTTTATGTATCCAGTCAGTGTGTCAGGTGTAACATCGGAAGAAAAACAAAAAGGTAGTCTTTTATAATCTAGTTCAGTTATACAAAAAAAAAATGAAAGAAATATATCGTTATATGCACTAATAATTTTAAAAACCCTATTATAATTATAGTATTTTATTATAATACAATTTTCAATTTTTATATTATTGCGTCCTGGTGTAATGTAAAAACTACCTGTAATGCAAGGTTTCTCCTTTTTTGTTGATTTTTTTTGTCGGCGCTGCATTTCGGTTTGTACGTTCAAAACAGCGTTCATATTGGCAAATCTTGTTAAATAAAATAACTTTGTAAATCCCGTATGTAAGTGTTAAAGAAAAGATATCATTACAGACAGAGCTAACCCTAAATTCTACTACTGATATACATTGTACATATCTGAACATTTAAAAAAATGTACTTAATCGGTCGTTGACGTATAAAAAAACGTGCATTCTGAACATAATAAAAAAGAATCCTGTATTCATTCGAAGGATTAAATAAAAGAATATATTAACAATATTTTGTTCGAGCAAAGAAAAAAGACATTACAGTAAGTAAATTTAATGAAATTTATCTAAATTTAAAAGTTTGAACGGGTTTTCTTTTTCGTATTCGAATTTTGATCGTGAATTTTAGATTTGCATTAGTTGTGACATATCATAGGAAATCATACGGTAGTCTGTGACATTTAACTGGATTTTATAGCGGCTTCTGAGTTTGAATTTAGTTAAGACAAACAACAGATAAAGTAATCATAAGTCGGGTTTGAGACTAAACGAAAGCCAGTAAAAGAAAATATCGTTAAACTGACAAATATTATTTTTGGTAAGTGAAAAGAGACTTAGGAACTTGTTATTCTATTGCGGGAAAAAAATAAAGATTCGTGTTGTACGGTGTCGCGGTAAACTCTGGGCATCGGTGTTCCTACACGCATCGATAGATCGGACAGAAAGTGGGATAGCTTACGGCGTCGGGACGCAGTCAGAAAACAAAAATTATTGAAGTTCTGCAATAATAGTCAAATAAATATACTGGGTGCGTCAATAGTGTGTCGGCGGAATTTAGCGCGAAAACTAACAAAGATACGAAAGTGAGATTTTCTGCAAGTACATAGTATATCACAGCGGATATTGTACCAATTACGAATATACAGGGAGTTACAAACCTCGCACCCACATTCAGATTTTTCAGTTTAAATGGATTGCTATATTTTTTAGAAATTATTTCGATAGCCATCTAAATTACCTTTGCAGTGATATGTGGTTATGGGTACTTCGGACAGTTAGTTTTGATTTTATTGGAATTTTTGTCTAAAATTTTACAGTTGCAGCGTCTGACGTTTTAACACGTAAGCTGAAGATGGGTATCGCGCATCGAATTATTATTTGGATATCAATTTGGGGTTTAACAGTTTATATGTTTCAAGAGGGTATAATGTAAAAAATATATACAGGGTGTTAAATAGGTCGTGTCACATTTATCGAAATTCAAACGCTTCTCTCGATTTTTTTTAATGGAACCTATATTTTTCGATACTGTCAGCAAATTCCCTGTAAAATTATCTTCAAATGGTACTACTAGGTGGCGCAAAATTAATCACGCTGTCGGAAGATGTTATAACTTTTGCAAATGGCGTCGTACGTCAATCATATTTTACATTTGTGAACTAGACAGCTGCAGAATACAAACAGACAAACAATGGAGCGCTATACTCCGTAAGAGCGTGGAATAATTGTGTCGATTTTTTTTACCAATAATCGGTCGGTGGTGTTAGCGCAGCGTGAATTTCGTCGTCGATTTCCTAATCGTGTCGCGCCAACTGGACAAACATTACGCCGCTTAGCTGCTCGACTCGAACAGACTGGAACCACAAGAGATCTTCCAGGGCGTAGCCGCCACCGGACTGGTCGTTCTGTCGAGAATATCGCGGCTGTGGCTGCTGATGTTGCTGAGAACGAAGAAACATCAACCAGACGACGTGCCACGCAATTGGGCGTCAGCAGACGGACCCTACAGCGAATTTTAGTGAAAGACTTACACATGTTCCCATACAAAGTGCAAACAGTGCATCAGTTAATGCCTGCTGACCTTCAGTCGCGTGTGAATTACTGTAGAGCCATCCTCAATCTCAACAACGAAGTGAACGATTTTCAGTCGAAAATCATCATGAGCGACGAGGCGCATTTTCATTTAAGCGGTTACGTCAATAAGCAAAATCTTCGTTTCTGGGGCACTGAAAATCCGCGTGTGATGCACGAAAACCCGTTACATCCACTCAAGGCTACTGTGTGGTGCGGTGTTCACGCGGGAGGAGTGATTGGACAGTATTTTTTTGAGGACGCCATCGGCAATACGGTTACTGTTAATGGTGAACGCTACAGGGCCATGATAAACGACTTCTTACTGCCAGAATTGAATGAGCGGGGCTTGGTGAACATGTGGTTTCAACAAGATGGTGCAACCGCACACACAGCAGGAGCCACAATGGATATTGTGAAGGAAGCATTTCCTGGTCGCGTAATCTCCCGTTTTGGCGATTTGGCATAGCCCAGCAAGATCGCCCGATTTAACCATCACAGACTTCTTTCTTTGGGGCTTCTTGAAGTCGCGGGTTTATGTCAACAAGCCTCAGACAATCGCAGCCCTTAAGGAGAATATTCGACAGGAATAACAACAGTTATCACCAGAAATCGTGCGGAAAGTTATGGAAGATGCGATAAAACGGGCACAAATGTGTATCAATACTGGCGGCAGCCACTTGGCGGATATCATATTTTCCAATTAACAGAAAAAATTGTAAAGGTCCAAATAAAGATTTTCACCACTCAAAAATTTTTTTTTTAATTTACTAAAAAAGTTATTCAAAAACAAAATTGGATGATTAATTTTGCGCCACCTTGTATATACGTGCAGAGAATCTCACTTTCCTATCTTTGTTAGTTTTCGCGCCAAACTCCGTCGACACATTAATGGCGCACCCGGTGTATATCCGACGTACTCACTTCGTCGTTGTACTCCGTAACTCGTGACGGGTTCAATTTCTCGTAACTAGGTACGGAGGGCTACCGAGGAGAGGGGAAACTTTAACGGGAAAATATGAAGGGAGCCCTCACAAACTCATGGAAAAGTCGTACTTCTGGGCGATTCTAGGACAGACTTCTGAATGTCCCACTCAAAATGGAAGGATGTCGTTCCACAGAGTGGTATCGGCAGGGCTAGTCTGTCACCGTAGAAGGAGAGCCAGACAAAGTCTCCACAGCCGCCACAGAATTGGATCAACTCCCATGACTGCAGAGTTATATCTTCTAAAATCAGCAATTTCAGTGATTGCGAAGTCTTTCTTGCAATCTAATAGGTGAACAATTGGTGTTACACTAATAATACAAAGCTGGCCGTAGACAAATGCTCTGTAGTAACCTATGCGCAAACACTTACCTCTGTTATTCAAATATAATATAATAATATGCTATTAATTACAAGAAGTGAGGTTACGGATCTAGAAATTTTATTTTATTCTTAAAATTTTTGAAAGCACTTGTAAGTTATCTCTGAAATCTCTGGATTTCCTGATTTACTCCTGCAGACGCTTCAACTGTCTCCAAGTTCTCAAATTGTGATGTCACCTGGTCCATAGCTTCGTTCCGAGGCAGACTCATGAGGGGTCGGTTTTATGGGAAGAATAAATAACACATTCGGGAACAATATAACTTAACGTTTAATATATACATAATAATCACATTATAAGTTATGATGTTTACCTGTATACTATCGATAAGGTCAGATTCACAAGACTGGTCCGTTCTCCTCAGTCTTTAGTATATAATATATATATATATATATATATATATATATATATATATAATATTTTCGTGACCTTGGTATGATATGGTAAGTTTGAAGTAAGCCAGACCTTTAATCGCCGACTGATTGAATTTACCATATATATATATATATATATATATGGTAAACCTAATCAGTAGGCGATTAAAGGTCTGTATATTACTTCAAAATATATGTATTTGAAGTAATATACAGACCTTTAATCGCCTACTGATTAGGTTTACCATATCATACCAAGGTCACGAAGTTATTATATTTATATATATATATATATATATATATATATATATATATATATATATATCACCTCTACTTACTAACCTACTTAATGTAACCTACATACTTAATCTAGAATGTCGAAAGTGCAGTAATTAAGGAGGACGTGTTGCGTTAAATAAGTATTACATTGAATGTGTGGAAATAGGTGTTCTACTTTAGTTATCACAAAATCTTTACATTATACCTTTGTAAGAAGTAAGGTTGAATACATGATATTTATATTATATGTAGCCCTCATTTTGAAGAGCGTGCAGAAGTGCTTCCTAAAATATCGTTTTCTCAAAATAGATCATATCTATTCACGCACACCAATTACGATTACTTTTGCTGAGGGGCCACTCGATTCAATTGCTGGTTGAGCGCCGAGTTGAAGTGGTCGAAAATTTTCTATTGAAAATTCTAAATAATAAATTGGACGGCCACCGTCTTCTCTCACAACTAAAATTTGCTGCGCCTTCTCAAAAGTGAGATCGTTGGAGGTATTCTGTACTCCTCGACCTAGGAGCAATATCCTGGAGACGTCACTCTTGTACCATATGATAACCAATATAATATGGAGGATTAACAATATGATAGACCCAAAAATTTATAAGATTTATAGAATCTTACTTTTTTGTTTTCTTTTACGAGTAATTAATGTTTTTTTTCTAAATTTTTATTGAAAAGTATTTGTGTTACTATTTTCATTTGCTATACAGGGTGTTCCCTGAGGTAACCGACAAACTTACACAATGTGTTCTAGATGTGATTGTGAACAAAAAAGTTCATATACACTTTAGCTTAATTTTTTTGTTCTTTGATTTCAACAAAAGAAGAAAACTGTTTCAGTAATGCATTTAATCATGAAATTACATAAAAATCCAATAAACTAATATTATAGTGAGTAAAAAAATTAAAAACCCTTACCACAATAGAATTTAACAATTCTATATACGAATTTCCACAACCACGTTGTCATCCTCAGTAGAAAAAGCAGTGTAATATTTGAAAGCACAAAAAAAAACACAACACTCACTGAGCGCTATATTGCACGGCTTCTCGTTTAACACACAGTGTTAAATGAGAAGCCGTTAAACTGCTTTTTCTACTGAGGATGACAACGTGGTTGTGAAATACGTATATAGAATTGTTAAATTCTATTGTGGTAAGGGTTTTTAATTTTTTTATTCACTTAAAAGCCACAGTCTCCGATTCTTCAGTTAATATTATAGTAATTGCTCAAAATGTTCGCTTCTTCTTCCTAAGCATGTTACCAAAAAAAATTTTTTTACATGAAATTTGAGGTTAAACTACATTTATCTGGCCATGACTGTATGTTACATGTATCAAAGTATCCATGATTACAAGAACTTTTATAAATATTTTATATAACATGTTAAAATTTTCCTGGACGGTGGATAGGCAGAGAAGGCCTTGTATTATGGCCTGCGCGTTCTCCTGACCTTTCGCTATTGGACTTTTTCTTTTGGAGTTATCTAAAAAATCGTGTTTAGTATAACGGTAAGCGAAACACTCGAGAGGAATTGATCGAAAGAATAGTTGCAGGTGTAGATTCCTTAAGAAATGAACTTACAGGTACTAACTGGAAACAGAATATGGCCCAAAGACTAGCAACATGTTTAGAAAGAAGAGGCGAACATTTCCGGCAACTGTTATAATATTTATTTATTAGTTTGTTATGTAATTTCACGATTAAATACATTACTCAAACAGTTTTGTTCTTTTGTTGAAATCTAAAGAACAAAAAAAAATTAAGCTAAAGTGCATATTAACTTTTTTGTTCAGAATCACCTCTAGAACGCATTGTGTAAGTTTGGCGGTTACCTCAGGGAACAGCCTGTATATAGGCATAATTTTCTTTCTTTATTTAGTATTTACGCACTTATTAAATTGATTTTTTTCATGTCTTTTGTTGCTGTTCTCCTTTAAATAGTATATCTGTTAGGTAATTAAGAGTATTATTATTATTATTATTAAAAAATGCTAATTTCATAAAGAAAACCTTATGATATGACAGCTCTGTCATCTAAAAGTTTTAGGTTTGATTATCATATAAGGTGCCTTCAAACACTTTCCTCATTAGAGACGGTCATTGTTTTTTATGGTTGGTGACAGTGCGCGTATTCTGTCACAAACGTATAATTTTGAGAGTTTGGTTATGTCATGTAAATGCATGTAATAGTTAGTAATTTAGTTTTTGAAAAAATATTTATTACAATAGTCAGAATTAAAACAAAATAATACTAAAGCAGATGTTCGAAATGTTGACCATTATTTGGAAGACAAAGTTGAACTCTTCATGCTTTCATAGCCATTTATTAGGAATTCTTGGGTTATGTCAGCACAAGAATTCACAATAGCATTACGAAACTCTTCGATTGTGTGATGTCTGGCATTAAAAATGGTATTCTTTAAATATTGAAAAATAAAATAGTCTAAAATTGTTAAATCTGGAGATCTTGGAGGAAAATTAATAATTTTTGTATGGAAAAATTGTATCGCAAAGAAGCTGTTGTTTCTCGAGATTTGTGCGCTGGTGCATTATCTTGCTAGAAATATCCTTCAGTAAGTTCATAATCATGAAGTGCATTATTAAACGGCTCGAATAATTCGTCTTCGCCTATTTTTTGTGGATATAGCGTAGTTTCCATAAATTGATAAGTGTTTTCTGCAAACCAAATTCTCCTAGTTTGCTTGTTGAAACATACTAAAAGATGGAACCAAGTCTCATCCGAAAAGAAGAATTTGTCCTGAATGTCATTATTATTTATGCTATTTAAAACCCATAGACAATACTGTGTTCTGGCAACAAAATCTACCTGTTTGAGTTTCGAAACTGCTTGAATTTTATTTGGAAACAACAATTATCCTTTTTTTTTTAATAGTATGACATATTCTCACTGACAAATAAACTTGTTGTGATAGTTTTGCGATTGATTTTTTGGGTGAGTGTCCATTCGTCGTCAAATATCCTCTATGCAATTTGTTGCTCGTTTTCTAGGTATTCCACCGCCAGTTTACGAAATATTGCCCCTGTTTCACCAAATTTTATAACACAAGCTTGAATATGTTTTTGTAGTTGTACGTAAGTAACTGGCAGTTTAGGATACTGTTGCCGGAAATCCTGCAAGCACTGATTAGTGGAATAAACCAGACGTGCGCCGTAATTGTGTGCACGTGTGCAAGGCACACAGGCTGCCAAATCAAAGGGCGGCAAAAATTATTCGACATTATTAGAGACACTGGTCATTAATCAATAGGTTAAGTTAATGCTAACGTGTAATCTAAAAAAGACGCTGGCCTATCGAGAAAAATAATTCAAGTGGGTGACCGGTTATGTTTACTTTAAACAACCACACCATCGATAACACACTTCTTCTAATCGATATATTTTTTGCCTGCGTATAGAATTTAAAGGGCATCAATCGACGAAAATTTATGGTTGCGATAAGAAGATATAACACTGTTTGTTTACCCTAATATATTTTTGCAAGTGTTCGGAATTTTAAGATGTATCAGCAAGCATGTTTGTCAGGCTCTAAACTTGTTAGAATTGAAAAGATTATATTACGGTCTGTTTTACTAGCGCATCAGTTACTAAAATTTATGACCGTGATATGAAAACATAACAAGGTAAATTTTCGTTTTTGTATGCACAATATTTCGTAATGTATATAATATAGAATATACTCAGAAATGCACATTTAGTAACTTGTGGAATTCATAGATTTATCAATAAATTATATACATTATTGCAATGTTAAATAATAATATTTGTAACAATTTGGATAACACATATTTCACGTGATGTTTAACACATGAATTATTTGAATATATGGATTCCGGACCCTGTGCGCAATACCTAAAAATTTGTCCTTACACGTACTCCATTACACATAAATGTAAAACTATGTTAAAATAGTAAAAAATTAGGGGCGGCAAATTTATGGATCCACACAGACGATTAAAAATATGGCGCAGCGCTGGAATAAACCCAATCTCAAGTTTCTAATTTTTGGCCTGTTTTATAGTAACTTTCAATAATAAATACTTTATGTTGTAACTCTAACATTGTAATAAAATAATTAAAAAATATAAGCGTTTATAATTTGAATTTATGTATGGCAACTGTCAGAATTTTTTTAAAAGGAAAGTTTTTGAAGGCACGTTACATACATTTGATATCGATGGTATTTATTTATAGATTTTTTATTTACCTACTTAATAGCTACTCAGATTAATTATTTATTAAATGTCTTCCTACGAGGGAAGAGGAAATCGAATTACGAATAATTGTAAATTATATTCACTACATGGCCTTACGATATTTAATTTACATTAATATATGTAGTGTGAAACAAATTTACCTTAATAAATATCTGTTTCTTATGTTATTTCGTTTTCTACTTATTTACAATTTAATTCCATTCTAACAAAATTAAGTCTGAACATGGCCATGGTAATTGAATTTTACTGTAGACAACGAGACATTCAAGTGGTAATTAATGATTTTAAACTAGATTCTGATTATTAAATTAGAATTAAATAGTAAATAATTAAATGACCACGATAATTGTATATATATATATATATATATATATATATATATATATATATATACATGAGCTTTCAAAACTGACTTCTGCTTTCAGCTTGACACCTACATTCAATAACTGACATCTGATTCATTAACACTGTTACTTTATAATGCATTTCTATATGGCTTGAACCTGGGTCTATTGTGGCCTAGTGGTAAAGGCGACAGCCCGGATAGCTGTAGACTTGGGTTCAAGTCCCAACGTAGACCATATTTTTCAAATAAAAAAATTTCGTATGATTTGGTTTGTAATTTGTAGACAGCAATGTTTACATCCCCACTTACTCTGCAATTACATACATTCTAATTTAATATTTGTAAGTATTTCATATAAAAAAAGCCGAAAAACCGAAAACAATAATTTATCAAATGTTATATATATATATATATATATATATATATATATATATATATATATGTATGTATGTATGTATGTATGTATGTATATGAGTTGCTTCTCAATTAGAATCCAAATGAGCTTAAATTAAACCGTACTGAACTGATCGATAATATTTGTAAGCGGAGCAGTTTGTAGGAAGCTTAATCATGATTAGTAGATTTGTATTTGGCCATGTTCGATTATTCTGTGGATAAATGTATGCGTGGTGGCAGTATAATCATAATAAATGTAATTACATTATCAACCGCATAGCAACATATTGTTACATATCGCCATATATTGCCAAATAATAAATAAAAAGAAAGCAAAATCTTGTAAATTTCAGAGTCAGAATATTTAAATAAATTGTATAAATATTTAGAAAAATTGGAATAAATATTTCAGATCAAATTTAATTCAAATGATTTGGTATACAGGAGAAAATCCAACAAATGTATTCTTATTTAACTTGAGATTTTGTCGTTAATGTTATGCCAACGTAATAAGATTTTGTGCGTTGTATTTACTTGTCCCTAAAGCAACATTTACGTTCATACGAGCATAGCACCGATTATTTCTCCAAATTAATAAAACAAAGTGTTGCAGTAAATTGTTTTTCAAAATATTCGCCCTTAAACTCAATGCATTTAGACATTAGATAAAACCAGTTATCATAGCATAAATTCCATTCTTCTTGAGTCACTTCAGATTTCTGAAGTTCACCATTCTGGGCTTGCAAATCGTTCACCTCGCATTTTATCCTTTAGCCTTGAAAATAGAAAGAAGGTGCCAGGTCCGGACTGTATGGCGGATGATCTAGTAATTTTAATCCGGAAGTTTTCAAAAATTCGTTTGTATGACGCGCTGTATGAGTTGAAGCGTTGTTGTGATGAAGGACAATCTCCGATCTAGGGCCTCATGATCGAGCCTTTTGAATATCTGACAGACATACCGTAACCGTACGTTTATTTTCAAGTACAACTGTTGTGATAGGTCCTGATTTTGAGAAGAAACTGGCTACCATTTTCTTTCCAACACTTCGAGATTTTTCCACTTTGACTGGATTAAGTTCTCTTGGAAAAACCTATTGAGCCGACTTTTGATTCCGGTTCAAATGCTTATATCCAACTTTAATCACCAGTAATGATATTGTAAAGTGCTTTATACCTACCTCCATCATAATTCATAAGCGTTTTTTACACCATTCCACTTGGTATTGTTTTTGTTCCTGTGTAAATTATCAGGTATCCAACGACAACAGACTTTCCTTCACATCCAAATTATGTAAAATCTTGTTTAATACAGTCATGCCAATACCCAAGGTGGTCCTAATAATCCTATACGTGACTCGATTGTCGTCTTGAATCATTCTTGGTATGGCGTCTACATTACCCTTGGTCTTAATAACTTCTGTGAGATAGCGAAGTTGTTCTTTTTTGTGAATGTATCCTTCTCCAGCAGGGGCAGACTGACGAATCATTAGCCAGATGAAATTCGTATCTGCGTCTGGGCACGAGTTGTATGCAGATGGTACTGTGAACAATAAAAAGTCCTAAACATAATTGTGAGGCACCACGATGCCTCCTCCTCTTTTGTTAAAAAGCAAAGTTTTCGGACAAATTCATCCCAGATGCTTCGATTGTCGCCTGAACTTATAAATAAGAAAGTTTTTTAGACCTTACTTATGATGCTTCGAAAATGAACAAAAGAAATTTAAATTTATACAAAGAATTAAAGAAAGATTACAATGCTCTTCTTTTAAAAACAAGACAGAAATATTATAGTGATAGGTTAAGAAATTCCACAAACAAATCTAGAGAAATCTAATAAAAACCGAATTAAATAAATATCCATCAACCGGCACTACCGGTAATAAATATCGCCGAACGACTTCAACCATTACTTTGCGAATAAGGTTACACAGTTCCATCAGAATCTTCTTGCTACGACTGTTTCTTCCTATATGATCTACTAAAAAGCAAATCTATTAACAACAAAAATTCGTTATTTCTTGCCCAGTTACTGAAAGCGAAATCATTGAAGTTACTATATCTCTGAAGTTTAAACCCTGTAGGAATATTTATGGTATGAATGTTATACTGTTGCAGGATATTATTGTTGATGTGGACCAGTTCTTTCTCATATACATAATATATAATATACGTAGAACAGTATGGTTTTCGACCAGGTTTATCGACGACTGATGCTATTCTTCAGCTGGTACATTTTGTTCATGACGCTTTTGAACATTGTTGCTCTGTGGAGGGACTCTTCTGCGATCTTTCCAAGGCATTCGATTGCGTATTTCATGAGCTCCTATTGCGGAAGCTTGAATGTTATGGATTTCGTGGGAATGCCTTGGAATTCTTAAAGTCTTACTTGTCTGATCATAGTAAACAAGTTTTATTCAATTCACCTGTTAGCGGGGAGAATTGTATCAAACATGGTGTCCCTCAGTGTTCCATAGTGAGGACCTTGTTGTTCATAATATATATTAATAATTTGTCATGTAATATTAGCGCTAACACTGTATTATTTGCGGACGATACTACTTTTTTAGTAAAAAAGGATATAAATAGTGCCGGACTCGGACTTGCTGATGTTCAGCAGCAGTCCAGTACGTGGTTTGCTGCAGATAGATTATTTCTAAATTCTAACAAAACGACTTTCATATTTTTCACAAATAGACATACCACTTCCTCGACAAATATTAATTTCCCAGGGACGCATCTGGATTCGGGTTTGGACTGGAAATATCATATCGGAAAACTAAGCTGGAAATTATCTAGTATCATTTATGCCTTAGGCAAACTTACTTACGCAGCAGGGGTTGAGTCAGCCACTATGGCTTACCATTCACTTTTACATTCACATATGTCCTATGCCGTAGTTGTGCGGGGTATCTCAGTTGAAGCCAATAAAACTCTTTTGCTTCAAAAAAGAGCAATCCGTAAAGTATTTCAGTTGAAATATAATGAACATTGTAAACAATATTTTATAAATAATAGAATCATGTCCTTTTACTCTACATTTATATATCATACTGTTCTGTATATTACATAAACACATAAATAATTTTAAAACCTGTGGTGATGTGCACAGTTATAATAGTAGGAATAAAGATGAACTGGATAGTCAGTTCTTCAGACTTACAAAAACCAAGAGAAACAGTATTCAAACTGATTTGTATAATAGACTACCTTTATCGTATAAGAATTGTAGCATAAACAAATTTAAAAAACAAGTTAAAAGTTTATTAATCAACAAGTGCTACTATTCCCTGGATGAGTATCTAGGCGGCAGACTGTGACATTATTTCTCTAGGCGATCGGTTGTGCAGTGACAGCAGTCATACTTATGTTTTACAAAATTATTATTTGACACATGAATGTGTATACCATACATGTTTTTTCTTTCCTTTTCTTTTTCGTTTTATTTTATATATTTATATACGAGTATATTTATATTATATGTAATTACTAGAGAACGGACGCAATTTCCATAAAACGCAATAGGCAATTGGAACTGTGTATAACGTCGCACAGTACATCCCGGCGTAATTCAATGAAGTATTTGTTTGACTTACTCGGACAGCTGGGCTTTCGGCGATAACAATGGACATGCCAGCTATTGTACTAGGAGAATATAGTGCTTTTTAAAGTGTTTTCATGAGCGTAGATAGAAGCGGGGTTTTTATAATGGATTTTATTTATTAATTTATATTTCGTAAGTTAAATAAAGTGCTGTTAGTTAGTTTCTTGTTTTCGTAGTTCTAATTGTTATTTACATCGTAATTTTTGTGATAGATCCTGTTTAATATCGTTTGATTGAATCTATTTCTACCAATTATTTCGACGTAAGTGTGCATTGAATTTCGTTCAGTTTCAATAACTTACGCACACATTTTTAGTTTTCATTTATTTAGATCTAGAGCATTGTTTAAGTTACTTTTTCAGACATGATATGGAAGAATGTCGAGAACGGTATTGTGAAACAATGGCGAGTTGGATTGACGGTCATACTGATTGTATGTCCATTGTCAGTGATTCCGAAATTTATTACAAAATCCGTAAAATATCGTCAAAAATTCGTCACTTAGGATCGCAAACACATCTGAACTCTGTAAAACTTTTATGGCGGCTAATATTCCATTAAATAAACTTAGCAATCCCACTTTAAAAATATTTCTTCAAAAATATACTGGTCGAAATGTTCCTGATGAATCAACTTTACGCAAATATTATGTTTCTACGTGCTATACGAGAACAGTAGAACGCATTAGAAGCCATCTTTTAAATCAATACATATGGATAAGCGCCGACGAAACGGTGGATATGTTAGGACGCTGTGTGGTAAATGTTGTAGCTGGTGTACTACATCCAACTATTCCCTATAACTCGTATGTAATAGCAACAATTGTTATAAATAGAGTTGATGCGGAAATAGTTGCTGAAACCATTAAGGAGAATATGCAAAAAATGCTTCATTCGGACGCCACGTACAAAGAAAAAATACTTTTATTTGTCAGTGATAGTGCTGCGTATATGTTAAAAACAGGCAGACTATTGAAGAAAACATATCCTAATATGTTGCATATTACTTGTGTAGCACATGCTCTCCACAGAATCTGTGAATATATCAGAGACACTTTTCCGGAAGTTGATAGACTTGTATCAGCTTTTAAAAAAGTTTTCAGAAAAGCACCATTGAGAGTAGCTCTTTTCAGCGAAAAATTTCCATCTCCGTCACTGCCTCCCACTCCAGTAATAACTAGATGGGGAACATGGCTGGAAGCTACTAGTTATTATGCTGAGAATTTCGATAGTCTAAAACATTTCGTAACACTGCTAAAGGAGGATGCTAGAAGTATTGGTGAGTGCAAGGAGCTCACACAAATCCTAAATTTAAAAAATCTGTTGTACTTTCTTCACGAACACTTTGGAAAATTTCCAAAACTAATCACTTATTTCGAAAATCGAAATCTCAAATTAAATGACGGATTAACCACATTAGATGTGGCTGTTAATAATTTGAAAAGTATTCCAAGTGACTTCGGATGTGGTCTTCGGCAAAGTTTGAAGCAATTCTTAATAGAAATCCAGATTTAATTACATTGCAGCAATTATGTATGGAGACAATTCCACAAAATCTAACGGCTAAATATGAAGAAATACAAGAATATTTCCAGTATTTACCTATAACCAGTTGTGATGTAGAAATGACGTTTTCTATTTATAAGGATGTATAGCAATCGCCAATTAAGTTGGCGCGAGGAGGGGGTGCGCAGAAGCCGTTTTTAAAAACGTCCTCCCCTACTACTCAACTAATTGTCAGAATACATTTGTCATTGACGTTTGACGGAACATAATGTCTTTACTAGGGGATCATAAAGTGATACACGCTCAGAGGTTAGAATTATCTGACATTTGATGTAAAACCAAATATAAATCTCCCCACTACTTCTAATCCTGCGCGAACTTACCCCTCCTCGCGCCAATTTAATTGGCGTTTGTGCTATACTTAATTCAAAGAGAACAACATTGACAGAAGAAAACCTTGAGAAACTATTGCTAGTCAATATTAATACTCCTTTACTCAACTTGAACGACAAAATGAACAAATAAAAATGTTCCAATTATAGAAATAAAAATAAAAACTTTAAAAATACAACTTTTCAACAAATACATATGTATTTCGTAATTTTATAGATCACCACCCGTTCGTTTTCCAATTATATAAATAAAATTAAAAACTTTATAAATACAACTTTTCATCAAATAAATATGTATTTCGTAATTTTATAGATCACCACCCGTTCGTTTTCTAATTATATAAATAAAATTAAATATTTTAGAAATACAGCCTTTCGCCAGTACTGCACTGAGTGGTAAGCGTGTCCGTTCTCTAGTAATACTACATATTTTTATGTAACACATAAGAAAGGAATAATAAACATTAAACAAACATTAAACATTATTCTTCACACCATACTTTTAATAATATTTTATATTATTAAAAATACTTTGGTATAAATCTATTGGCATTGGTTTATTTCCGGAAAATATCGATTTCTATTTTATGCTTATTTCTAATTAATAATATATCTAAAAATGGTATTCTATTCCTGTTTTCTTTTTTCGCCGTGAATTTAATAGTCGGAAATGTCAAATTTAGCTGTTTAACGAACATGTTCAATTCCAAACACCTTTTTTCGATCTACTAAGTCTTGTTCTTCGCCATTCTTAATGTTTTCTTTAGTTTTTGTTTCGATAGACCTTTCGCACCTTGGATCGTTTCGAATTGATTTTCATACCCCATCGAAATTGCTTAGACCAAAATTTTACTATAAAATATGACGACGCATCTTCCTTATACACGATAAACATACTTCGACGATTATTTTTAGATCCGTTTCCTAGTTTTGTCAAGAATTTTACCACGTTTCTACGTTCTAACTGAATTTCACTCACTTTCGGTTAAATAAAGCTACGTAAAAACAGCTAAACTTTCTGGATTTGGACTAAATTGGTCAATACAATTCCAAATATGACAGTTATTTGACAGCAGATGCTATTATTACTTGATTTTTTCATGGCTAGAAAGACAATATAAAAATACTTCTGCGTATATTTTCTTTTATTAATTAGTCCGATTTCGTTTTGAACCGGTTCTGTACAGTATTATGTAATTAATAAGAGAGTCTGTACCCTATTAAGTTTGAACCATGACGAGTATTATGTATTTTTTTATAAAACTCCTTTTGCTTATCAAACCAAAAGTACACAAGTTTTATTAAATTAGTTTTATTACCGAACAAGATAAAGAAATTATTAATATTTGTTAGATTAGTATTACAAGAGCTTCTTTTATATATTCTAAATTTTACGTCAATATAAACCTATTAGTTTCTTGATAAAATGTACATTAAACTTTACTTGTACTATTACGAAGTATAATTTTTAAGAATTATATGAATTACATGCAGACTTAAATATACATCCCATTTTCAAAGTGCTTCTTTAATTAAATAATCACGTAAATACTAATTTCTGAATAATATCATTTGAAAATTATTATAATTTTACTTACCGATACATAAAAAATGAAACTGTTTTAGAAACAACATGTTCTCTATGTAGGAGATGTTAGACATTAATAAGTAAACGGTAGGATACACATGTAAATGATTTAGTTTATGAGCAATTAAAAGATGCCGAGAGGATTCGACTGAACGCACTTATAAAAGGCACAAACGTCATACATATGTCTGCAGCCGTCTTCATGACTTCATTTAGGGCCGCACTAAATTATTTCTCACAATTAATGCAATTAGGAAGGGCTGAAATCATTTTTAATTATTGTAAATTCGTATTTTTTTCATGCGCGATGTCTACTATTATATCGTGTTTGTTATTTAGTGAAGTCACTAAAAATAGTTGTATATTCCTACAATTTCCCTGACTATTAAGCATAAGGTGTAATTAAAGCGAGTTCATACTTTAATAACTTTCTATGTTAGTGCGTGCTCTTTAATAAGTTACCCAGGAAGTACGGTAAAATACTCTAATCTGTGGAGTCTGTATAATTCACGAAATTATAGAACGTTTTTACAAAACATTCGATATTATCCTTGCTTTGTTCAGGTTAAAATTACTATCTAAATGTAAAATTGCAATACCGAGTTATTTTCATAATGTTGTTTCGTCTTTAGAGATGTTAAACAATACGGTGTCATTATATGTGACACATAATGAATAACGATCTAAATTTGGGGACAATTACAATATGTTGGATTTCATATAATTTGTCTGTTCACTTCGATAAATAATGCAAAAGCGGGGAATATATTTCTGCAGCGAATTGCAACCATTGACGAGAGGACCAGTTCACGGGTATATGAGACCAAATTAAGGTACCAATGGAATCTATGGAGCTACCCAATTATTTTCGAAAATTATATTTTTAGTTACTTATGTAAAGTGGCAGCATATTGCCTTTATTTTAGTATAATAAATAGGGACCAGACACGAGAGGCCGAAATTATGATTGACCATATAAATAGTCTATAACATCCCTAAGTACAACAAGCAGTTATTGAATAGCACTATTCATTCGGTTAAACGTAGTTCTGTTTTTTAGTCGTTGAATTGTGATGCAAATACTTCAATATTACAGTTAAATTCCTTTCTTCATGGGCGTAGATGGAAGCGTGAGCAGTTTTTGTAATTTATTTTCTTTACTAATTTATATTTTGTAAGATAAATAAAGTACGGTGAGTTAGTTTCTTTTTTTTTATTGTTTCAACTGTAAATTATGAAGTATGTAATTCATACTTCGTAAATTCCCAATTATTTTGACGTAAGTGTCCAGTGAATTTCGTTAAGTTTCAATACCTTACGCATACATTTTTAATTTTCATTTATTTAGATGTAGAACATTGTTTAAGTTACTTTTTCAGATATGATATGGAACAACGTTGAGAATGACATCGCGAAATAATGGCTAGTTGGATTAAGTGTTAAAGTGATTGTATATCCATTGCCAGTTATTACGAAATTTATTGCAAAATCTGTAAAATATCGTTAAAAAATTCCAAGAAATCGCACGTAAAACGTCACTTAGCATCGCAAACACATACGCAGAAATTAGACCCGTTGGAATCTTGACAATTCTAACGAAGAACTCAGTGAAACTTTAATGGCAGCAAATATTCCATTAAATAAACTTAACAATCACACCTTAAAAACATTTCTCTAAAAATATACTGGTCGTAATGTTCCCGATGAATCCACCTTACGCAAATATTGTGTTTCTAAGTGCTACGCGAAAGCAGTAGAACGCATTAGAAGCCATCTTTTAAGTCAGTACCTACGGATAAGTGCCGACGAAACTGTCGATATATTAGGACGCTGTGTGGTAAATATTGTAGCTGGTGTACTACATCCAACTATTCCATATAACGCATATGTATTAGCAACAAAAGTTATAAATACAGTTGATGCGGAAACAGTAGCCAAAACCATTTACGAGAATATGCACAAATGCTTCATTTGGATAATAGGTATGAAGAAAAAATACTTTTATATGTCAGTGACAGTGTCGCATATATGTTAAAAACAGGCAGAATATTAAAGGAAACGTATCCTAATATGCTGCCTATTACACAGGTCTACAGTGATTTTGATGTTTGAAAGCTGTTTGCTAATTTATACATGTTTGGGGGCCCTTATTCCAAAAAACGCCATATTTTTGCTCTATCACGCAAATTTTTTTTGTAGCGCTCTATATCTTAAAAATGTTAATTTATTAATATACATACCTATGACAAGAATATGTTTGTTCCATGTTAGGCATGATTTTTAAATGAATTGATTTTTATGAAATTAAATGTGATTTGGCAACACTGGTTAATATTAGATTTCTCAGTAAAGCAACAGAGTCGGCGCAGAAGCGTCAATACAACGTTGAAACCTGCTTATGTGCAGTTTGGTTGTGTTAGTCGTCGTGCTACTGTGTCCACGCGCTTGTTGTCTTCGTTGTTGCGTATTTTAAGTGTTCTAGAACGTATAAATATGGAAAGAAGACATTGTGTGAACAATCCGAATAACTTTTGTTATATCTGTGGTAGTTATGTCGTCGTAAATCAGAGGCAAACTATAACTTCGCTTGTGAAAAATGTATACCACGCTTATTTTGGTGTAAAAATTGGCGACCAAGACAAGTCCTGGGCTCCTCATACTGTTTGTTCCGTTTGCGTTGAAACATTAAGAAACTGGCAAAAAGGTAGGAAGAAATGTTTAAGCTTTGGTGTTCCTATGGTATGGCGAGAGCCTAGAAATCACAGTGATGATTGTTATTTTTGTTCGTGTAATGTTCAAGGATTCAACAGAAAAAATAAGGAACAAATTGTGTATCCCAATCTTGACTCTGCTATTCGACCAGTTCCTCATGGACCAGATGTACCGATACCTACCGCCCCAAAAGCACTAGAAAACATCATATCGTCAGAATCAGAGGAATCTAATTGCGACCCAGATGACTCAGATTTCACACCAGATTTCAGAGAGCCCGAAGTGTTTAACCAGAGCGAACTAAATGATTTAATTAGAGATTTGCACCATCCAAAGGATGCATCCGAATTGTAAGCCTCCCGACTTCGTGAGAAACATTTACTGGCATCTGGCGTCGCATCAAGCTTTTACCGGGATCGCGAAAAAGAGTTATGTCAATATTTTACTCAAGACGGACCGCTAGTGTATTGCAACAATATTCCTGACTTAATTTCAAAATTAGGAAATGTGCCGTATGTAAAAGAAGAATGGCGCCTGTTTATTGACTCATGTAAGCGTAGTTTAAAAGGCGTTTCATTGCACAATGGTAACGAGCTGGCCTCGGTTCCCGTTGCCCATTCGGTACATTTAATGGAAACGTATGAAAATTTTGAACTTCTTTTGAAGAAAATAAACTACCAAGAACATCAGTGGATGCTTTGTGGTGACCTTAAAGTGCTGTGCATGCTACTAGGACAACAAGGAGGTTATACAAAATTTCCATGCTTTATTTGTGAGTGGGCTGTCGAGCAAGGGATAAACATTGGACTCAAACAGAATGGCCCTCTAGAACAAGCCTTACACCTGGTAGCAAAAATGTATTAAGAGATAGCTTGGTTGACCCCAAAAAAGTTTTACTGCCTCCTCTCCATATCAAACTTGGCTTGATGAAGCAGTTTGTTAAAGCCCTAGACAAAAATGGACAGTGTTTTAAATATTTGTGCGAGACATTTCCAGCCTTATCCGATGCCAAGTTAAAAGAAGGTATTTTTGTTGGGCCGCAGATAAGAACATTATGCAAAGACAAGGATTTTCAAAACACAATGACCAATGTCGAGAAAAACGCCTGGGTTTCATTTAAAGAAGTAATTGATAACTTTCTTGGGAACTCTAAGGACGAAAACTACGAAAATATTGTTCAAAATATGTTACAACACTTTCATCGTCTAGGTTGTAATATGAGTTTGAAAGTGCATTTCCTGTTTTCACACTTGAACTATTTTCCTGAAAATCTTGGCGCAGTTAGCGAAGAACAGGGAGAGAGGTTTCACCAAGACATTAAGGAAATGGAACGGCGATACCAAGGCAGATGGAGCATAACGATGATGGCGGACTACTGCTGGATGTTAAAACGGGATATGCCCTTAAAAACATACAACCGAATGTCCGGACAACGCAGCTTTCTGGCAAAAAGACAAAGATTTCACTTAAAAAAGACTGAGTAAAGTATTTTTTTCCACTTTTTTAACTTGTATTCCACCTTTTTATTCAATAAACAAATAATTTTTTTTAGAAATATCGTTTTTTTTTCATTTAATATTTGCAAAAAAAAACCTTACGTGATACAAATAAATGCATAGAATTTTTGAAATCAGCCTACCAAAATTATATAAAATCAGTTTTCAAAATAAAAACATCTGTCAAAAAGTTTAATTTTGTAGACCTGTGTTATTTGTGTACCACATACTCTTCACAGAATCTGAGAATATATCAGAGACACCTTTCCGGAAGTTGACAGACTTGTATCAGCTTTTAAAAACGTTTTCAGAGAAGCACCATTGAAAGTAGCTCTTTACAGGGAAAAACTTCCATCTTTGTTACTGCCTCCCTCTCCAGTAGTAACTAGACCGGGAACATGGTTGGAAGCTACTAGTGTTTATGCAAAGAATTTCGATAGTTTGCAAAATTTTGTTACATGCTTAAATGACGATGCTCGAAGTATTTCTGAGTGCAAGGCACTAATACAAATTCCAAATTTGAAAAATCTGTTGTACTTTCTTCAGGAGCACTTTGGAAATTTGCCAAAACTAATCACTTATTTCGAAAGTAAAGATCCCAAATTAAATGATGGATTAACAACATTAGATTTGGCTATTAGTAATTTGAAAAATATTCTAAGTGACTTCGGATGTGGCCTTCTGCAAAAGCTTGCCGCGGTTTTTAATAGAACTCCAGATTTAATAACATTGCGGCAATTGTGTATGGGGACAATGCCACAAATTCTAACTTCTAAATATGCCAAAATAAAATAATATTTCCAGTATGCACCTATAACCAGTTGCAATATGTAGAAAGGATGCATTTCATTCAAAGAGAACAAATTTTAGAGGAGAGAACCTTGAGAAAGTATTACTAGTTAATATTAATACTCCTTTAATCAACTTGAACTAGATACTTGAACTTGAACAAATAAAAATATATTTCGTATTTTATAGATTACCACTCGTTTGTTTTCCAATTATATAAATATAATTAAAAACTCTTTAAAAATACAAATTTTCAATAGTACGCATGTGCGTGATGAGTCATCGGCCTCTCATGTCCGGTCCCTAATAATAAGTCTTGCTCTTCAATGATTATTTCTTATTTCTGAATTAAAAAAACACGATTCCTCTGTGTATATGTATATATTCCTTTTCCAAGTAAACAAGAAATAGACGATAAATTATAAATAGAGCCTAGAAGGCTAGGGTCTGTTTGTATGTAATTATAGTTCACACGCTTTTCTATTACTGTACAACCACTGGCTACTAAGTATTTGCTATGTTTTTCAAGTAACAACATAAGAATCGTGCTGTACATATATTTACACACGAGCAACCCTGCAAAGTACACTTTGTTTTACGTTATAAACACATATAGTAATCGGTCTACAGACGTATATGCTTAAGGGAGCATGAACATACGAATGTGAGTACGTAGACAATAGGTGTATACAACCAAAGTGCGGGCGCATGCTTCCTCATTTGTGCATATATTACTGATACTGTAAACGGGATTTTAACTCATTGACAGGCGTTCAGAATATCACAATTATACCTTCGATGGTACAAATATGTATATTCGTAGCACCCCTAACTCAACTACTACGTATCCCCTTTTATCTTTGAAGTAAAACCGGGTGCCTATTATTACTGTTATTATTGTTATTGCTGTTGTTCTTATGATTATTCACAGATTCGTAATTCGTTTAACGACGGTTTTCGGTAATTGTGCGGAATTCTGGGGTGGAAGGGATTTCGCACAAATAACCCCCTCCGAATGTAAATATGGTCGCGCGAGCGTATGAACGCGATTAAAGCAGATTATCTTTCCCCTTATAATCGTTAAATACAGAAAGTGAAGATGAAAAAAAGAATGGTGTGCAGTCGTTCGTACGATGAATTTTTAGTTATTTAAAATGTCTCACGAATGCTAAATTATATCTTGTACTATGTCTACAAATAAGTCTGTAACGTGGCAAAATATTTTTTTCGTTTAATTCGCCAGAAAAAATAAATTATATAGGCTTGGTAGCTTTACTATAACGTCTAATACAAAACTCATTTCCTTTGATATCCAAAATTTATTCTCTAGTATCCCTCCAGAAAAAACAGTTATTTTAGTAAAAAAATTTTGAAAAAGTTCACGCCCAAAACGAAAAATAATTTTACAAGTCAACGCATTGTTACATAAAGCAAAACTAACAACTGAGTATCTGGATGTCCTAAAGGTCAGCACCATATACAGGCTGATTCATTTTCGGCCCTCACCATGGGGATCTCTCTTATTATTGGAGATAGAGTATAGGTTTAAATTTGGCAAAGTTGTTAAATTTTGTGTTTGTTATAAATCCGTAAAGAAAATAGCTCTGTGACAAATGACCTTTTTTTTAAAAAAAAACGCGAAAACCCTATTTTCTTCTTTTACCTGCACCGACATTTGGCCTTGTAGAGAAAAAATAAAAACACATCCTTGTGGCCATTTCTAAACCTCTATCCAGTGGTGTACTCTAGATTTTTATACGACGGTTCGTTTCTTTCTGGCCATCATCAACTA
This sequence comes from Melolontha melolontha, assembly GCA_935421215.2. Lineage (NCBI taxonomy): Eukaryota > Metazoa > Arthropoda > Insecta > Coleoptera > Scarabaeidae > Melolontha > Melolontha melolontha. The sequence goes on along the minus strand of OW285236.1, from coordinate 204,709,234 downwards.
TCTAATTTCTTATAGGCGCTATATTGGATTTAGACATCTTCAGAAAGAGTATTTTTTTCTGATTTCAACCATGTACCACGTGCTGACTATAGTTTCTGACATTAGGTTTTATTTGAAAGAATAAATTATAAGATTAAATAAGGTAGCCATGGAATTTCAATCTGTCAAACGTTTCATTTATTGTTCATTAATAATACAAAAATGTCATACACTAACGAAGAGAAACGAGATATGATAAGTATTTTTTATTCTTCGAAACGAAATTCAACAGTAGCGAGTACAAGATAGCAAAAACATTAATAAAAATACATACAAAAGTAAACAATAAACAATTACAGTAAATGTTCAATTATCTGGCCATCTTCGGTAATGCACAATTGGGCACGCCTTCTGGAATTTTGTACTGCCCCTTGTATAGTTCTTCTAGGAACTGCATCGAAGGCATTCTGAAGTCTGTCTCGAAATTCTTCAATGTTTTGTGGCGCATCTACTTTATAAATATTATTTTTAACATATCCCCATTAAAAAAAATCTAGCGCACTTAAATCAGGTGATCTCGCAGGCCATTATTTCCAATCCAACGGTTTGCAAACTCTTGATTTAAGAAATTTCTAACAACAGCTGCATTGTGTGCTGGTGCGTCATCTTGTTGCCACCATAAATATTGTAATTGATTTAATGGGATATTGTCGTCAAGATAGTCAGATACGTATGTACGTAAAATGTTTAAACATCTTTCTCCATTTAAATGTTCTTCATACATAACTGGTCCTAAGAGACGATTTGCCAAAATACCCATAAACGTTTATTCCAAAACGATGTTGTGGTCTTCTAGCCCTGTTTTGTCGGGGATTTTGTACTGCCAAATATTGCTCCGTATTTCTGTTGAACATTCCAGAATTTGTAAATTTTGTTTCATCTGACCAGATGATTTTGCTTAAAAAATTTTCGTCATTTTCTATCCTTCCCATTAACCAATTACAATATTCTAGCCTTCTAAAATTATCTCCAGGCAGTAAAGAGTTGACTAACATGGATCCTGTATGGTTTAAACCTACTTTTATGTAAAGTTCTCCAAACTCTGGACTGGCACAAATTTAATTCTGACGTTACTTCGCGTGTAGAAATTGATGGATTATTATTTATCTATAAAAATACAAGATTAACATGAAATTTGAAAAAACGCTTTTAATTTACCATTTGTAAGATATCTTGTCGATTTTCATTTAAATTCCTGTTGCCTTGGCCATTACGCGGCTTAGTAAACGATTCATTCTCGACCAAATTTCTGTCGAGATCTAGAAAAATGGTACGATGAGGCTGTTGTCGTTCTGGATATAATTGTAGATATCTTGTACTCGCTACTGTTGAATTTCGGTTCGAAGAATAAAAAATACTTATCATATCTCGTTTCTCTTCGTTAGTGTATGACATTTTTGTATTATTAATGAACAATAAATGAAATGTTTGACAGATTGAAATTCAATGGCTACCTTATTTAATCTTATAATTTATTCTTTCAAATAACACCTAATGTCAAAAACTTTAGTCAGCATGTGGTACATGGTTGAAATCAGAAAAAAACTCTTTCTGAAGATGTCTAAATCCAATATGGCGCCTATAAGAAATTAGATAGTTGATGATGGCCAGAAAGAAACGAAACGTTGTATAAAAATTTAGAGGACACCACTGAATAGAGGTTTAGAAATGGCCACAAAGATGTGTTTTTATTTTTTCTCTACAAGGCCAAATGTCGGTGCTACAGGTAAAAGAAGAAAATGTGGTTTTCGCGTTTTTTTTTAAATAACGAAGGTCATTTGTCACAGGTATATTTTCTTTACGGATTTATAACAAACACAAAATTTAACAGCTTTGCCAAATTTAAACCTATACTCTATCTCCAATAATAAGCGAGATCCCCATGGTGAGGGCCGAAAATGAATCAGCCTGTATATGTGTGTACAACTACAGTAGGGTGGGTCAATTTTTTATTCGATAAAGCGTATAGCAAAAAAGCAATCTATAGATGATTCTGAGTAAAATTGCTGAAGAGACCATAGGTGTATGGTCTCTTCAGCAATTTTACTTAGAATCCATCTATAGATTACTTTTTTGCTATACGCTTTATCGAATAAAAAATTGACCCACCCTACTGTAGATGTACACACATATATACGTACAGACGCACATACATACATATTTTTTAAAAAAATAATAAATTGAATGAAAAAATGTTTTTAGATATGTAGACAAGCGTTTCTTTCATTTAGTGCTCCCTGAATTACTACTAGGATTTTTCTGACTTTTATTTACGTTATAGTTTTGAATGCGTTTTTGAAAACTAAAATAAAGTATTTTTTCATTAAAAAAAAGCTAGACGTTGTTACGCCTATGAGTAAACAAGGACAAAATACATAGAAAGAGACAAGTGAACCTAAAATGCCGGGCTCTAATAATAACCTAACACTTTAGCAGAATTTCTTTGACATATTTTAAAAGCGCTATTCATTCTTTTAATAAGTCGTTTAGTTTCTGTCGAAAACCATGGAGGAAAATTTCCTGTACTAGCAAAGCACCTTCAAACATAGTGTTTTATGCAATTGAATAATAAATTATGACATATATTCAGTGCGACCAAAATATCATTAGACCCCAATAAAATCCTCGGCCAATTAAGCTAAATAATGAGTTCGTAAAGAGCCTTTCTCAAATTGTACTTCCATTAATTTTCTTCACTCCTAAAAGACACAGGAGATTTTAGTTGGACCTCCACAAGTAACGCAGGATGATGGTCATCTAGAGACATGATATTATAATTACTCCGTAGTACAGTAGAATCCCCAGTTGTGGATAAGACTAAGTTCAGTATAACATTTCCTTAATTAAAATATATTTAATTTATTATAAACTCACTTTTGTTAGACTATATGGTGGATTGTTAATTGGAAGAACCTTTTGTGTTATGTGCAACAATCATAAATTACCTATTGACCATTATAAGGACAAATTGCAAATAAAATTAAAAAAATATTATTACTTTTAAATTATAATTTGAATCGAATGGTAGAAGAAAGAAATAAAGACAAATTTTACACGTATATTAATATTTCGGAGCACCGATTGACTGCAATAAAAACTATAGCGCATACTTTATTTCATATAAAAAATATGAGTAACGTAAGAATATATTTAGTTAGAATTCTATAACGATAAGGGCAATAATATTTTTTATTGATTATCCTTTGATTATATACAATTTCAGTTTTCCGATTAAACTCTTTAATTCACATTAAAAAAAGGAAAGTGATATTACCTCTATTGATGGTGCAACTATATGACCACCACCTGTATGTTGTGGCGTAGGACGATGCATAATGTCGTGCAGATCTTCGTAAATGCAAGCGGCGGTTGTCGGTCCTTCTCGATTGCTCTGGGGCGATGTCTTGCACGGTAGAAAATTTTGTACTTTTCTTTTATGTCTGTAACAAAGATGAAGGATGGGTCGTTAGAGTGTGATTGACATTGTCTGAAAGCCACATTAGTTAAGGGCAAAGTGGCGGGCGCTGACTACGCATATTACTGCGCCAATTCTATCCGCAAAAATAATGAGTATATAATGAGGGATTGTCAAAACAAAAAAGTCCATCATCTAACCGAGTTATATATTAAGTCATCATCTGTAGCAGAAATAAAGTTTTTGCCTCGTTCGCTTGTATCGGATGTGATATTTGCCAGAAAACATATTCGCGAAGAAATAACAAATGAAATGATTAAACAAACCAGAGTCTCTTTCAAATAATCGATTGTGTTACAAAAGTAAATTAATTGCATAGAATTAATTATATTGAATGTTTACGTCTATGTTCTTATTTGTATTGGGCATAGAGATCTGTCCTTAAGTAAATTGTGCAAGTAATTTATGATTGACCGTGATCACTTGACAGATTATTCACAAGACGATGATTAATTTTAGGCGTCAATTATTCAATTACGAAGGGTCAGATGAATATGCGAACTTCACGGATCACATTAATAATGATGGTGTCCTTTTTATTCACTAATTAATTGGAGAATGTTTGATCTCATCACGAATGATGCCTTAATGAAAATTTAATAATTAATCATATACGCAGGTTATTAAATAAAATTTTGAACAATAAATAAAAGAAAAAAGTAGTATCAACTTTTTTATTTCTTACATTAACGATTTAGATTTTGATTAAAATAGCATTGCTTCTTGAAATATTAAAATAATTTATGGTATCAAATAGACAAACAAAACCCAACTAAGTTTCTATTGTTATATTATTTGTTATTATCCGTAATTTCCGTAATTATTATAATATCCGTAATTTCAACTCTAATGAGTTATTATTTCAATGAGTATAATAAGAATGTTAATGGTTAATCGGAGGGTCCAATTGGGAGAGTAGGTAGAAACATCTTTTATTCAATACGCCTAGTCAGTTTTAGTTCAGTTATACGCTAGGTATATGAAGGATGTTTCCAAAATTCTGGGAATTTAGCTATAATTTTTTTATTTTCTGGATTTTCATCAATATTACAATGTAGTTTTCCAACACAATCGCGATTTAGTTGAATACGTTTATCCCAATGATAAATTAATTTTTTAAGCCGTCCTCAAAGAACTTTTTCGGTGTCTCTTCAATCCACCTATTTACGGCGTATTTTACGTCAATTAAACTCTTAAAACGAACATCCCGTAAGGCTTTTTCAAATCTGGAGACATGAAAATCACTCGGTGCGAGATCCGGTGAATAAGGTGGATGCGTAAGCAATTCCCATCGTAAATCGTTCAAAACATCCTTCGCTTTTCTTGCGGTGTACGGTCTTGCATCATCCTGTTCCAATAACGGACGCTTATACAACTTCTCAGGCCGTTGTCTGATAAATGCTTACCGCAGTGGTCCAGATAATAAGTTCAAATAATATTCTGCGTTAAGCGTGGTAATTTTCACCAGATAATCAATAAAAATAATACTCTACCTACATTACCTTTCCAAAAGACGGAGCTCCACGCGCCTTAAGTGCAGGACCTTCTTCGAGTTTACGCCATTCTCTGAATTGACTTTTGGTCTCAGGATTGAAATAAGAAATCCACGTTTCGTCAGTGGTTATTATCCGTTGCCAAAATTCATCACCGTAACGGGCTAAGAGCTCTTGAAGTTAGTGACAAGTGATAGACCTCTTGAGTTTTTGTTCTGGTCCCAACAGCCTTGGCACTCAGCGTGTTGAAACCTTGCTTACGCCCAAACAATCATGTAAGCTCTCATGAACTTGTCGTGTACCTATTCCTAGGCGTACATTAATTCGAAAAATAGTCATTCGTCCGGCCTCTTTCAGTAGGTTTTCCACGGCAGTAATGTTTCTTTCATTTACTGACGTGCTCGGGCGACCACTGCGTGGAACGTCTTCTAATGATGTACTGCCACTTTCATAATGATTGATCCACAGTACTTACAGTACTTTTAGATTCTGCAGACTCACCAAACACTCCTTGCAGACGTTTAATAATTTCTGAAGTTTTCACAAAAAGAAAATGATTGCTCTTCGAGATCATGGTTACACAGTGCTACGAAAGTGCGTTTATATCGGTCGGACACCTGAATCAGACTCAACGATATTGCATTGGATAGCTGCATAAACATGTCAAAACTTGTCTATCACCAATGGTACAAGTTCTGCGTAATTTAATTAGAGCACAATTCCCAGAACTTTGGAAACATCCCTCGTATGTGATGAAGTAACAGTTTCTTTTAAGAGAGTGTAACGTATGCAAAATGTTTCGAGGTAGTGTTTCTTTGTGAACACCGTAAACATCCTAAAATGACAATTACAGCGACACCTAGATACTTACACAAATTAGAAGATTTCGTCAAATTATCGGCAAGGTGATATCAACAAATTCAAAGTATAGAATATTTTCCAGGAGGCGGGAAAGCTGCACTACAACAACGCAGCTAGATAAGCCTATTATTAGTTTATTTAGGAAAAAGCCACAATTAACGTGTCAGGAACAATCCGGGCTGGCCAAGAAAAACATAAATATTAGTTTAATGATATTAGAAGCAGATTACGCAAACACGATATCGCTTATCGAAGCACAATTATTAAACCATTGTTGACCGGAAAATATCTACAAGCATGCGGTCTGGCCAGAAGAAAATTCCAGCAGAGATTGTTCCGACGTTGTGTCTACATATAAATTATCTTTCTGAGCCTGATCATCTGAACGAAATGCATCATCAACGCACATAGGACATATTATACACTGTAAGGCTTTAACAAGGCGGCTTTCGAAACTCTGTAAATGTTTAACGCTATTTTAAACGCCAAACGAATGGTTATTAAATTTTACAAAAAAGGTCTTATAAGATCGGTAAAAGTGTGGTTTAAAGATAACAGTATAGATTAGATGCTACAAGAAAACAATGATCCAAAATATCGAAGCAAACTGTGTAGGGTGTAAAAGACTGCAAACAGCATTCAATGTATTAACCTTCGCAGTTCTTAAACGGCGATCCAATTGTAAACGTTTAGGCTTTTAGGAAGCCGAAACTTCGCGAGTAACGTGTACATAAAATTTACCAATTATATCGCAACATAAGGAAAATACGGTTCTTGTTATCTACGAAGTAAGCGTAAAATTTGATCGGAAGTATGGGAAATCGCTGTGAGGCTATTCTTAAAAATAGTGAAGAGTGGACATTATATTATATATTAGCGTATTAGCATATAAGATGTACTTTGAAGCCATACATATACTATTTAAAGAGGAAGGATACAGAGTGAAAACACTCGTAGAAGTGAAAGAAATGCTAGACAAAATAGAGACGCAACAATATTATTATTTGCGATGAATAGAGGGGAACAGAATGGATAAGGTGGTATGGGAGAAAAATGTCTAAAGAAACAACAACTTGAAAAAGAATTTATTACCTCGACACACAAGGTAGAAGAGGTTACGGATAAGCAAATTGCACTAACTTTTTATATGTATCAGTCTAATATTACAAGGGCGGATAAGGTCTCCAATAACGCTATTGTGAACAATGGGGATAGGAACAAGTTCTAACCTGCAAACGATAGTTTCGAGTATCTCGTTTTAGAATGCAATGTTTTATTTTCCTGTCTACCGCCGTTGAGTAACACTGTCATTTATCATGACTTCGATTTCTGAGATGTGGACCAAGCAACGATCCAAGATGGAAATAAATTTACAAGAGTTTGAAATCTGTTTATGGCAACGATTATATGGATGCGAAAAATGTTCGTCAGTAGGTTTGACGTACAAAACTCTGCCATAGCGGCGAAATAAAGGTATAAAATAAAGGAGGAAAACCGACCAGTATCGCTCGGAAATTATGCATTAGTCAAGAAAGAGTCCAGTACATTGTTCAGACGTCGAATCACAGAAAAATTTGCGTGACATGAATCCCATGATAGTTAACAAATGTCAAGAGAGAACAAAGAAAAAACATTTGTCAGGAACCTCTTAATCAGTATCGACGTGAAGGAGATGATTTTCTCATTAACATTACTAGTTGCGACGAATCTTGGATTTCTTAACATAGCCCTGAAAATAAGCGCCAGCGAATGTGATATCTTCGTCCTGATGCTCCACGTATACCAAAATTCAAAAAAGGTCCATCAATGTAAAAAGTCATCCTCACCATTTTGCGGGAAGCAAAAGGAGCCATTTATATCTGCCGAAGGGATCAACGGTTCCGATTAATTCAATAAGATACTGCAAAAATTTACGATCACTAAACAATCATATCCGTAGACTAAGGGCGGAAAGAATGAATGTTCCCTTGTACCACGACAATACCAGACCACATTGCCGCAGATTTAGATTTAGATTTCTGGTTGCTCCCGAAGTTGAAGCAGGTATTGAAAGGTCAACATTTTTCATTGAACACTGAAATTAGGCCTAACAGCTGTTCGCAATTAGATCAAGGATAAACAAGAAAGTTCTTTCGTGGACGGAATGAAGAAATGGATTCAGCGTTTGGAGAAATCTATATGGTGGAATTAATTATGTATATTGGTATTACAGAGTTCGGCAACTGGCATGACACATAGGTTGCAATGAAAAACCAAATCATGTGATGTCAGTTAGTTCGAGATTAAACTCCATGCCTATATATGCAATTTTGATTAGAATGGAGAAACTTCCAGCAAACCAACGTATTTATGCAGTGAATGAGTTTGTTAGAAATGGTTCCAGGCTCAAAGAAGTTTTCGGCAGGAATTTAATGTTGAAAGACATGGGAAATGCCATCGTGGAAGACAACTTTAAGGTGGGTGAATGATTTTAACGAAAGAGGCAGTGTTGAATCAAAATTTAAAGGTGGTGTGTTACAACTGTTCCAACACCAGAAAACATTGAAAGGGTTTGTGTCGCCGTTAACACAAGTCCGATGCGATCTGCGAAAAAACATTTATTGGCCCTGCAAATCTCTGAAGGAAGTCTTTCTAAGATTTTTAAAAATGATTTACGTTTTCATCTCTATAAAATTCAGATAGTGCAGTCTCTAAGGAAGGAGATAGAGCATTTCGCATGACATTTTGCAAAGAAATCTTCGAAATCTTGAATGGAGATCAAGATTTTTGCGTAGCTTGTTAATGGCGGATGAAGCTCACTCTCATTTATGCGTCAGTACTGGTTATCGGGAAATGCACAACAGTTACATTAAAAACCTCTACATGACCAGAAAGTGACATAATGGTGTGGAGCATCAATTTTTGGAATCGTTGGACCATAGTTTTTCGAGGAAAATAATCAAGCAGTCACCGTTAACTGCCATTGTTATATACACATGCTACAGTGTTTTTTGGTAGGAGAACTACGAAAATTGAGGCAAAACAACGTATGGTTCCAGCTGTATGTTGTGACAGTCCATACAGCGAAGCATACTTTTCTTACTTTAAGGGAAATGTTTCCTAATAAAGTTATATCAAAAAATGGCAACATAAATTGGCCGCTAAGATCTCCGAATTTATCGGCTCTCGATTCCTTTTTATGGGGCTTCTTAAGGAATAGGGTATATAAGAACCAACTATAAGCTATTCAGATATTGAAAGATAACATTTTTCAAGAATGTCAACGCTCAACTGCTCAAAGTTATGGAAAATTTTCAAAATAGGTTAAGGTTTTGTTTAGAAACCAATGGGGGGGGGGGGGGGGGGTACTTAAAAGATATTATTTTCAAAAAGTAAAATTGCACATATTAAAGTTTTTATATATCGCAATTTAACAGCTTTATGAATGTGTGTCTTACCAGTTGCCGAATTCTGTACAATAAGCTTACCTGATTTTGAGGCTGCTTCCATTATCTTGTCTTTTAAGATGTTACTTTATAGAGTTAGAAATCGTATATATGAATCACAGCAATTTGAAATAAAATATGTGGATATAGTACATGTTTGGACATACAGGAACCAATTTCCAGTGTTTACACGTAAACAAATTCTAGGTTATGCAATAAATATATAATCAGTTATAATATCACAAGAGCATAGAAAATAATCGATTATATATCCGAGTCACGAGACGTATTCTCGAGCTACGCTCTCGTGGTGTTTTAAGGATATACGTCGAGTGAAGAGGTTATATAGGTAATCGATTATTTTCGTTTGCTCGAGTGGTATTCGTTACGATTATATAACGAATTAACTAACGAAATTTTTTTATTGGTTGAAATTAAAAGTACAATTATTATAATAAATATTTGTTGTATTATCTTCAGAAGTTGAATTTGAGGTGCTGGTGATGGTAGAGTTGGCAGAATCTTGTTTATTTCTCGGTGCCGTCTGCACGTTTCATGTTGAATGCCCAATCTTTCAAAATACTTGCTAATTGTTCGTCAGAAGTTTGAGCACAAAGTTTATAATTTCGCTGTTCACAAAATTCGGTGAACTGTTTCCAAACATATTTATTTGTTTTAACGGTATTTTGCGATGATAAATCTTCAATTTCTTTATCTATTTCGGTCCCACAGCTTATACCAAAGCGTTCCATGTCGAAAAAATTTAAAAAAAACCTTATGAAAATTGCTGAATATATTTTTGACGTTTATCAACAAACTTCAAAACACCATGACAAAATTCATATTGTTGGAGGAAGCGAAACACCAAAACGGTTATATCACGTCGTCAAGAGTATATTCACTTATCAATACATGGTAACTATGTAAAATTTGTAATTGCTATTGGCTAAATTTCAAATGAGTTATATAATCTATGCAATACATTCTGTACCTAAACGATTAAATTTAAAATACTACATGTATTATGAGAGAGCAAAACATTGGAAATAGATGTTCAAAATGTGCATTAATTTCAGAAAAACGATTCATACGAAACGAACAAGGGAAATGAGATATGTATATATACCCTTCGTAGAAGTTAATTTAAAACGGTTAAACTTCGAGAGTCACAATGATAAATGAAGTCGTATGTATTTCATGCAAGTTGGTTACATATATTTATAGGGGAAAACCCTGTTCGAATGTGTCTGTCTGTGTGTGTGCTTGTGTGCATGTGGTTTATATGTTTGTATATTCATAAAGGAATACACCCGTTGGGTGATAACTTTGGAGTAGCTTTGCCAAAAAGAAGAACGTTTTGCCGTTATTGGCTGACGTATATTAGAAATTCAATTTCGGTAAGAGGAAATAAACTTATTCTAGTTGCACAATAAATATTCAGGAAAGGGTGTCCGATATACATATGTACTCACCAATATGTGTCCATATACATATAAATCTACATAAACCAACTTGCATCGGGAAATCTCCTCTAAACTTACAAGCAAAGGTATAGGTAGTCTCCACGATGTCAGAAATACATTTTGGACGATAAAAATTTATGGATCGCTTCTCGAAAACTGTCTAATATAATCTTATTTGAAATTTAGTCGGTAGTCTACATGAGATTTTACATACATATATGGAAGGAATTTCAAATTTAGATGTTAATACAACATTTAGAATTTTTATGTTTTATGTCTTCTTGGCTTTTCTATATTCTTTTCCTTATACAGTCCTCGCTCATTAAGTAGACCTTTTCAAATATTTTTAGAATATGTTTAAAGAAATACAATTGCAATGTTATGTTTTCGTTAAAAATTTAATTTATTAAACTAATTATCTGTATAATATGTCACGGTACATCTACTTTAGACTTCTGTGTCTTTTAATTTAATTATACATAATAGACCGAATGCTAATTATTGCATAGGTTATTATATATGTTTTCACAATTTTATACCATATACTCTGGTGGTCATTACGATCAAAAAATGATATATGACCTATAGGTGAATTCCTCTTTGTTTCGCAGATATCGATGGAATGTAAATTTCAAAAAATTAGAAAAAAAAATTCATTCATGAATTGATAAATAATTAAGACAAAATTACAGTAACTGTTCAAACTGAGAACCGCCATTTTCTAAACAAGCAGCTGTTCTTCGTGTCATAGAATGTTGCCAGTTAATTGATGCCAATTCATTCTTTAGAGAATTAGTAGCTTCAACTATACGGTCAGTTAACTCTTCGCGTGTATCTGGTTTACCATTACTATACACACGAGATTTGAGGCAACCCCACAAAAAAAAAATCTAATGGCGACAAATCAGCTGAGCTGGCAAATGTACAGAACCACCTCGTCCTATCCACCTTTCCGGAAAGTTTTCATTAAGAAACACCGTGACTTGTCTCCCAAAATGTGGTGGTCGTAATTTCGTCGTAACATGTAGCTTCAGCAAGATTGGGCTTGCTGAAGCTACATGTTACGACGAAATTTCAAAGGAATATCTTCGAAGGAATTCGGAAATTCTTCTTTTAACAAGTGAAGGTAAGTTTCTGTATTAAGAGGTTCTTCAATAAAATGGGGCCCAATTAGATGATTATTTAACAAGCCGCACCACACGTTGGCGGAAAAACGATGTTGATGGTTAACTACGATTGTTTCATGTGGGTTTTGATCCGCCCAGATATGAGAATTACGTGTGTTGTTTATACCATTCCTTGTAAATTGGGTCTCATCCGTATAAAGTATGTGTGGAATAACCTACAAATTATTTTGTAAACCACTGGCAATACCGTACTCGATTTTCTAAATCTCCAGGAAGTAAATGTTTGACTTTTGTAAGCGATAGGTATAAAGCTCATTAAGATGCAGAATTCTCCATACGTTGGTTTGAGGAATTCCCGTTGTATGAGATATTCTACGAATACTGGTAGAAGAACTTCGTTCAGCTTCATTTGAAACTACTTCAGCGTTTCCAAATCCATCTTTTTCTACACAACGATTTGGGAAAGATCCTGCCTCTCTCAAACAGCGAAAAACGTTTGAAAATGTTCTGCGGTGAGGAACAATGCGATCTGAGTATCGCCTGATGTACTCCGCAGCTGAAACACGTCCACTTCCATTGCAAAAATCATATAAGAAAACCATATCAGCAAATTCTGCATTAGTAGAACGCGGCATAATGACTTAAATTAATATTACGGCACAAAAGTCACTAATTTGTCAATCATACGTTAATAGGCTTAATAAATTAGAGGAATTCACCTCTAGGTCATATAACATTTTTTTATCGTAATGACCGCCAAAATATATGGTATAAATTTGACGGTTGAGTCGCGGCAATTTTTGATATGTATGGCATTTTTATATATTCTCCACGCGCCCGATAACGTAGCCTTCGAATATTATTTATGTGTGGGAAATTTATGTGTGGGAAAGTACGTTGCAGGAGTCCTACATCTATCCTACATGCCTACATGCTCAGTCAGTATAGGGGATCTTCTGTAGAGACTATCTTCGGCGGAACCAAGAGATAAATTATTATTCAGTGATGGATAATTTTGTTTAGACCTGTTAGATCAGTATAAATTTTAATATGGAGTACAAAATAGTATATTAAAGTACACGTTTCATAAGGTGCCATCTTGTCGAACGAGTTCATGTTTGGAAAACGAGCCGCGATAGCGGCAAGGTCGGCTTAGAAATGTATTTAGCGAAGAAGCCCCATCTAAAACAACAATTTATAATTGGCACGACAATTTCGTGAAAGACGCCCAAGACCTGCTGTTACTAGAATGATGAGAATATTTCCGTTGTTCGAGCAATACTTGAGGAAGATCGACAGATATCATATGAATTTATTCGGGCGATATTGGGCATTGATATGAGTCAAATCCAAAGCATTTTACTTCAACATGTAGATGTTGGAAAATTTTGTTGTCGATGGATTACACATCAACTAACTCCCGATCAAAAGGAATAACGTATTGAATGATACAGAAAAACTCTGGAGAAATTCCAAGGCGGCACTCCAAATTCGGTTTGGAATACCGTTATTAGTGATCGTGGATTTATTGTTATGACCCTGAAAAGAAAAGTCAATCGGCTTAATGGGTTTTTCGAACAAAACCTAAGCCTGCAAAAGTCCGAGGAATTTGGAGTGCTGGTAAGAAGATGGTTGCCAGTTATTTTCTAAGGTGGGCCATATAGCATTAGAAGAAGACGTACCGTTACTGCCAATTGGTACACAAATGTCTGTTTTTTGCAAATTTTTGAAAAAGTTCACGCCCAAAAGGAAAAATAGTTGCATAAAGCAAAACTAACAACTGAGTATCTGGATGTTCTAAAGGTCAGCACCATAGAACCTCCGCTAGACAGCCTTGACCTAGCGCCTTGTGAATCAAATTATGTGAATCAAATAATGTGGTCAAATGAAGCGGTGAAGCATTATAATAAACCTGGTTTCTGAAGTATTTCAGAAAGAATGGAAGCATTGCTTTAAGGGGCTGGTTTCATCGAATGCAAAATTATATTGATGTTAAAGGGAATGTTGATGTTAAAGGGAATGTTAAAGGGGATGTTAAAGGGAATGATGTTAAAGGGAATGATGTTAAAGGGAAATGTTTTGAAAAATAATAAAATCACTTAATTTTGTTTTAAATTAACCCTTTTTATTTTCTAAAAATTTTCGGCATCACCCTCGTATATAATTTATACACGTTTTAATCCTCTTGAAGTGAGCTTTAATTTACTGCATTTTTCATACTGACCGAACAAAAAATGCCCTAGTATCCTTCCAGAAAAAAACGGTTATTTTAGTAAAAGATCTTCTATAAATAATGTAAACCCAATAATTATTAATGAAATTGTTGATTTATTAAACATATTGCTATGAACTTTTCCCCACAAATATTTTGAAAAGTTATTTAATTATTTATGTGTGAATTATTATTTTGAATATTTATTTTTGACTTGCGCAGTTGGAGCAAGCCGTTTGCATTGCTGTGTACGATTTTATAACTGTATATTTTTTAAGCGTAGCAGGCATGCTTTGCTGTATCCTTTTGGAGACACAAGTGTACTCTGGGTTTAGAAAGACGTGTTTATTATAAGATAAATTTTTATCTTTGTTAAGTAACTTCGTGATTTTTGATTAATTAGTGGTTGGTGTTTGTATTCATTACCGTTATTTTTACGAGTTGGTTGATCTCGTTTTTGTTAATTTTGTACGCTTTCTAACTCATGTGTCTCGAGAAAATATATGAATATGTTTTTTATTTTTACGTAAGTAAATTATATTAAAAGATATCTATTATTATTATTATTATTTTTATTTTTAATTTTGTATTTTTCAATTGTGTTAATTTTGATATATATTTTTTATTCTTAGTTATTTGATTTAAATGACGAAGAACGTTTTTTAAAATTTCTAATATAAAAAATTTCTGTAACTTTAAAATTTTATTTCGTTTAGTTTTCAAGGGAATTTTTTGTTACATGTGAGCGCGCATGTTGCAGATTTTCATCGCGTTGTCAAACTTTATACAGTGTGTTTCTCTGGGGGAGAAATTAAAAAGCATCTTTGTAATTTATTAGTTTTAATTTTGATCGGAAGTCACAAAGGATTTTTTTATCGTATGCTGCGGTCACTTCCATACGATATTTTTACCTTAATAATATTGTTTAATAAGGCAATATTAATCTTTATACTTTATACAGATTTTTTTAATTTTTGTATTAAAGATTCATTTGAAGTTTACTATGTGTATTTTTTACATTTAACCTTTTTCGTTTGTACTCATAAGTAACTTAATAACATTATCATAACTTTTCTCAAACAAGTTTTGAGGGGCGTCCAATAAAAAAACTATTGTACTAATTCGATTGTGTTTTCCACTTTTCCGATTGGAACCTTGAGGGAAAAGCAGTCTCATCTTGAAGATTAACCGACAGAATATCCAAGCTGGACAGATTGATTGTGAATAGTGGTATTATCAAATTCAAAACCACTATTCATAGGAATATGTATAGAGCAAAATTACTTTCAATTTAATGAAAATATATACAGTTGCAAAGAAGGTTTAGTTATGGGTAATCTCCTAAGTCCGATATTAGCTGAGATTTTTATGGATCATCTTGAAAATTCAATTTCAAAAAATCCTCTTTTCCAAAATGTATTATTTTGGTACAGATACGTGGACGATATATTAGTAGGTTTCACAGGAACAAAGAGACAATTAAATTTATTATTTAATTATATTAATACATTGCATCACAATATTAAGTTTACAATGGACCAGGAACAGGATTT
This sequence comes from Melolontha melolontha, assembly GCA_935421215.2. Lineage (NCBI taxonomy): Eukaryota > Metazoa > Arthropoda > Insecta > Coleoptera > Scarabaeidae > Melolontha > Melolontha melolontha. Next base: position 204,693,586 of record OW285236.1, on the reverse strand, counting down.
AACGATCACTAGAGTTAATAACAAATGTAACTTTGCAATTTACCACAAACCGTCAAATACAGATATAACTATTCATAACACTTCTTGCCATGCGATACAACACAAATTAGTAGCTTATCACAGTCTTATACATAGATTAATCAGTACTCAGTTGAACAAAACAGATTTCGAAAAAGAGTTAAATTTAATTAAACAAATAGCAATCAACAATGGTTATAAAAGTAATATAATAAATAACATTTTAAATAAAAAAAGCCTTACAAAAGTCATCACAAGTTTACCCAATATTAAATAATAATTACACCCAAAAATTTAAAATGATCACGTTTATAGGCTCTTCAAGCAGAAAAAATTGTAAATGTTTCAGAAAGTTAGACATTAATACAGCGTATAGAACTAACAACAATTGATCAAAATTTATAAAAAAACAATAAAGCTTTAACAAAAAACAATAAAAGGTCAGGAGTCTATGAGTTAACTTGCGGTAATTGCCCAATGACGTATATCGGACAGACAGGCAGATCGTTTGAAATACGTATCAAAGAACATATATCTTCATTTAGAAATAATAAAAGTGACTCTTCATACGCATCTTATATTAATTTAACAAACAACAATTTTAACAAAGAATTTAAAATACTACACGTAGAAAATAAGGGCAAAAACCTTAATTTATTAGAGTCACTTGAAATTAATAAATTAAAGAAAACTGACAAGATCCTCAATGATCAATTAGAAATTAATAATTCACCCTTACTTAATTTATTTATTTAATATTCAGACAGTCAAATATTTTATCTATCCTTAGCGCTTCTCTACCTCCTTTTAACATAATGTAAACCTTCAGTTTTATCACTTTAAGAATAGTATTGTATAAACCGTAGTTCAATATTTTTGTGAAAGTTTTGTGCATAGACATTTAAGAATAAAAAGTACCCATTCCTTCAACCATTCAAAACAAAACATGTGTTTGTTACGGTACATTTGTGTAAAAATGTATCCATAAGTTAGTTATACGTCTGACGAAGTTCATGTTCGAGCGAAACGATCGTTCCTGTGTAAAGTAAAAAGTAGTGAAATTCATTAAAATTTGTTTTATTTTATCCCGATAATAGAAATGGAGGAGTCATGGTGGTTATGCCCGATTTTCATCAAGCTTATACGATTTCGCATTCACCTACCTATCTTTGAAGATTTTCAGACGCGCATTGATATCCCGAAAACCGGAATCCACTGCGAGGTTCGGTTCCCGAGTTACATACGAAAAACGTAATTTTCCGAAACGCGAACGTCACTTTCGCGAGTTTTCCGAAAGTAACGAAAATGAGCATAAGATAGGTCTTATGCTCATTTTAATCACCTCGATGTGAACTTGAATTTACTGGCATTTTCATTAGTTTTGTTTCAAATGTCGTTAGAGAAAAATTAATAAATGTTTTTATAAACGATCATTTTATAAATCACGAATTCCGAGACGATTTATAGAAGATATATTAAAGTATAGAACAAACATTAAATGTATTATTTGATATCTATAACGTGAAATATATTTTAAAGGAATAATATATAATAATAAATATAAATGACGAAAAAGAATTCAATGGAATTGCCACTAGAAAAAAATATATTTTGAACAAAATAAAATTTTACGTGTTCAATATGACGACTTCTAAAATGTATAGAAAGGTGGAATAAATCTATTCCAGGTTGAGGCGTTTACTTCACTTAACTTTAAATATGCATCGCATATTCAGAGATTCCGGAATCTGGAATGATATGTATTCGAAGCATGTATATAAGTTCTGAATATTTCAGATTTATATGGGAAATCTATATATAATCTGTATATAATGTATTCAATTTATCAAATTAACGTTTTGGTTTCGAAGATATTTTCAATTTAATAATCTAGTAGCTACCGTTAGTGAAATTTGGTGGTGGAAAATATGACATCATTCGTTATAAGGTAACAATTTCGAAATGAGTTAATATTTTTATGGCTTCTCTAACAGGTTTATTTTAATTAATTTCCAGAATTTGAAACACGTACAAATTTTAAAGACATAATCTATATAAATAAGAATGTAAATGTTAGTTTGTTCAAAATTTTAAATCTCCACAAGTTCTTCACCGATTGCTTTGAAATTTTGACATAACGTTGCAATCGAATACGCGCATGTTTTTATATACCTATTATATAGATATCACACTTGTGACACGTAAAACCATGCGCCTGTGACACCTGTGACAAGTAAAAACACGTTTTGTTTGAAAAAAAGTGCCATCTGTTAGACTCACGACGTACTTCTTAACAGCTACTGTCAGTTAGCATTTTCAATGTTTCTGATTGTTGAATTGAAATTTTAATAGATTTCGATTTATTTTCATTTTGATTTAATTATTTCCTGTGACATTGCGTTGGAATTGGGCTGTGTCGTTTACCGTAGCGTTCATTTCGTGAGTGCGGTCAATTATATGTTGCTTGTTCTAGAGTCGGCAAACCAGACAATCTCTATATCTGCACAGATAATGGAACAAAAAATATTGTATACCCACAATGATTGTGAAGTTAAACATATTTAATCTCAATTTAACAACACTGAGCCATAGCAATGCGTGGTCGGGTACACCTAAATTTAAATACTTATTCTGTGCTTGCTTATATTATAAATGAAGTGTTATACAGAAATTCCCGGAATTCGAATGTGGCGCGCGAAGAGACCGTAGTACAGCTTCATAACGCTAGATGGCGTGAGCCACGTCTATACTAACTCAGTCTGTCAAAAAGTACTTTGCTAGGTGCTAACAAATAGTTATTGTGACGTTATCTTAAAGCTATCCGATAATAACGAAAAGAGTAGTTTTGTTATGATCGATCTCGCTTAAGTCATCTTATCGATCGTTCGATATAATATACATTTATTTCTTCGATTAAAGATAGATTGTTACCAAATAGGAAGTTAAATGCTCCTAGAGAACACATCATATATGGAATAAAAATATTTTTAATAATATAAATAATATAAAAATCGGGTGTATATTTTTATTTTATAAAGGTTATATAAATTGTCGAACTCTGCATGATACATGTCCATCGTTTATGTAAGTGATATTATAATTAATTAAATAATATATATATATATATATATATATATATATATATATATATATATATATAAAATATATATATAAAAATATAATTAATTAAACAAAATTTTAAAAAGTAATGATTCTCCTTTCAAACACAAAATATACGATATGATTTTACTTAAAATATCTGACAAAATCTTTTAGTACAAGTGCAAATTTTAATATCTGACCACTGCTTTCAAAGGATTTTAAGAAAGCCCTTCTTTTTTGAAACAATTTTATATATATATATATATATATATATATATATATATATATATATATATATATATATATATGGTTGATGATGATAGTTTGACATTTGAATTGTTTGTTGAGTTTAAACAAATATATAGTTATTTTAATAGGTAACAGATATCATATTAAGCTTTGTTGAGTTGTGTTTGAGATATTCTGTGACATTACGTTGTCTGATGTGAAAGAGTAAAGAGCGTACATCAAATTCTGCTTCAAAGAGACTTAAAATTATTTATTTAACGTGTGGCTAACATGTATTGAAAATATATGAGGGGTCGTATATTTTCACTACATGTTAGCCACACGTTAAATAAATAATTTTTAGTGTCTTTTTATTTTATCCATCCCTGAGCTTCTTTGAAGCTAATAGTATGAATAGTGAAAATTTTGTTTCTACGATGACCACACTGTATACTAATTTGTAAATTTACAAATAATTTTTCGTAGCTAAATAATATTTTATAAGCACGTCGTGAATGTATTGTTTAGTTCAATCGCTTCAATTATGCGCCAATTTTATTTCTTTAATAGCACGACGAATTGACAATTATTAGGCACATTTCAAATTTATTTTATTGCATCATTAATGATTTGCATAAAGCGCATTTAGTTCATTAAATATTCAATATTATCCTCAGTTAGTTATGATTGAATCCATTATGAGTTGTCCAAAAATAAATACGGCTTCCATTAGTAAATAAACACATAATATATGTAAACATCGAAATGTATTTGTACAAGACTTATGTATTAAGTAGAAGTAGTTAACTCACTGACAAAAACCAAACACGAGCTGTAACTAAACATATCAGTGTACAATCTGAAGTGCCACTTCTGGTCAAATTATTTAGACCACCTTGCTCTAGACGCCGGCGCTTTAGTTCAATCGTCAGCCCGCCGGTTGTGCTAAATCGTCTGATCGCTTATCGCCCCACAGGACTTCTAATGGCCAAAATAGGATTCCGGTTTTGCGTTAAGTGCAGTTATATTTTGAAGTTGTGCCCTACAATAAATGGTCTGTTATTTACGACTACTAAAAGAGGTGATAGGAATGACGTAAACCAATTTTTAAAACACGTTAAAATCGAAGAGATAAGGTAGTTGCAGTCATGTTAGTAGGTATATGTGCGTTCGTTGTTTTAAAGTGTACTTATTTATCGACAACGCGATAAGGGTTATAGAGAAATTATTGCTCTCGTAAAATAGGCTAGTAGAGGTATAAATTAAGTTTTACATTTTAGAATGGGATTTTAGTTTATATGGCTCAGTGGAATTTGTCTTTCGTTTTAGAATACATATTTATGACATAACTGTTCAAATTATTCAGAGATGGCGATAAATGCTTTTTAGAAGTTGATAGTTTTACAAGTTTCGCAATATCGCCAGCTTACACTTATACAGGGTGTCCGACAAAATGTGGTAAATCTCTCGAATGCAGACAGAACAAAAGAAAAAGTTCCTATATTTTTTTCCTACAGGCCTTTCCTATGGAGATATGCGTCCCTGAAGGACGGCGCTGGAAATCGGTTTTTCTTGAATTTTTTTAACTTAATTTAAACGCAGTATTGTCCCAGGAGGCACCTTAACGAAATTATTGGAAAATTTTATAAGAGGGTTCAATATAGGCTCCTTGAAGTACGAGTATGATACAATCGCGGGCACGACGAATTAAGGACTGTTGTACCCGCAACAATAACTCAGCCGTGTTCCTTATAACATTACAATGAAACCTGGTTCTCTGTACAAGTTTCTCCCTAGTGTCGACCGTAGTGGAATACAGCAATTTTTTGAGGTGTCTCCACAGGTAAAAATCCAACGGCGTTAGATCGAGAGATCGAGGAGGCCAGGCAATAGGTCCTCCTCCACCTATCCAACGGTTTGTATAGACGTTACTCAGGTGCTCCCGCACACGAACGCTGAAATGGGGTGGTGCGCCATCGTGCATGATGTACATGTTTCGGCGGGTTTCAAGTGGTAAAAGCTCTATTAAACCTTGCGTTCTAAACGAAAGCCAAATAAAGTTGTCCATTCAATCGTACTGGCAATACGAATGGTCCAATCAAAAAATTGTCGAAGATTCCTGTCCAAATATTAATATTGGAATTGATGTTGATGATGTAAAACAATAGTGGCATGAGGATTTTCATCAGCCCATACATGTGTATTGTGTAAATTAATGATCTCATTTTTGGTAAACCTTGCTTCATCCGTGAAAAGAATGCTCATGAAGTTTACATTATTTCGTTGCTGATGCAATACCCAGTTTCCAAACTGCATTCTACGAGTGTTCGTGTAAGGTTCAAATGAACTGTATTAAAGTTGGTTGAAAATAAGAAAAATGGACGGAATGCAGGACTCACCACTTGTTTATAACGCAGAACCTCCGCTGCAGGAACATTCACTATAAATTTAAAAAATGCACTTAATTTTGACTTTGTGTGTACCGATCTAATCGTACAAACATGCGGTTTTCGATGTTCTTCTCCCTGTTCTTTCAAGCTGTTTTTTGGCGGAAAGGAAGGTTTTTAGGGATGTTTAACAGTATTTTTTATTATTATTAACAAATTAAATGAACGCGTGTAGAAACAAAAAAACAAAGGAAAATTAAGTCTAACCTAAACAACGAGAATAATCTTCAGAAATATTCAGTATTTTTTGCAAATGATATGGATATAGCAGCTGTTTACGAAGAACTTCATGTACTATTTTTTTCGAAGTATTAAACTGTGCTGATAATTGTCGAGTGCTCGTTGATGGATTGTCATCTGCAGTATTTAAAATATGTTTCTCGAATCGCGGCGTACGTACGGTTCTTCTCACACCGGCATCATTACTATTTTTTCCAAATTTTCCTAAAATATGAAGAAAATCAATAATATGTATTACATTATTAACTAGAATCGCCCACCATTCTCCCTTAGACGTTGGTCAATTCGTTGAATGCCTTCTGGCTTAGTAGAGCACGATTAGGAAATCTTTCGTGATATAATTTCTGGCTTCTAAAGCATTACAAGACGCAAGACCGTACATCAGATGCATATCTGCATACTCAATATATGCGTATTCCATACTTCTAATAAATTCACCACAAATTCAAAAAAGTTCTAAAATGCCGGAGATTTTATTTATTTCGTACCATAGTAACGTTTGCAACAGGAATAGTTTTCTTTGGTGCTGATAAAAACTAAAACGCACATTGAATGAATGAACAAGAATATATTTTTCTAAATCTAAGGTTCAAGCTATCCAGTTTTATTTTTTTGAAGTCTTTAAGTCTTTAAGTTAAAAATTTAGGCATTCAGTTGTAAAGATTAGCCCGCCCCTGGTAAACTAGAAAAGCTAAATATGTTTCAAGGACACTCTTTTAGGAGGTCCTTACTAGTGTCCATCACATTAAACTTTTATTAAATTACTTCCAGCGGCGTTCTTCAGGGACGCATATCTCCGTAAGAAAGGCCTGTAGGAAAAGAAATTATAGGAACCTGTCATCTTATTTTATCATGTTCTATCTGCATCCGGAAGATTTCCCACAACCTGTATATACAGGGTTATGCAAATGTATAGATCCATTCGAATATCTTTAATATGGCTACTTATATTCTAATAAGACTTTCCACGATCAATTAAATGTAAATGGGTGCTTCGATGAGCGAAGCAGACTTCTGGTTTAGCTGGAAACGATGTTAACTTTTTTATTTTAAACGAAACAGTCTGTATATTTTTATGAATTTTAATAAAGCCCTGCTCTTGTGGTAGTTCAGCAACAATAAGATTTGGCACCCTTTTGTTTAACAACGATATTTAATTAACACTGATACGATATTTTAAAATCATGTTCGTGTCTAGTAAGCCATGGAATTAACAGTGATTACTTGATTTAGATTGTCAGAATTAATTTTGTAGACGTCGAAATATTAATAATGGTTCAATTAACTGAAAAAACGTATTTAAATTCTGATTTTTCTGATTTTAGTGCCCCCGTCAGAACTCATGAAGAAGTATGCGAGATTTATTCAACAATTTGCATCAAGATCGGCATCCAATATCACCAATTGTCGTTGGTAAAACTTTGAGAGGGTATAATTTGGCGGAAATTTACGAAAAGCGAACGACCAAATGTCGCAACTAATGCAGTTATTGTTCAACATATTGCTATAGCATTAGAAGAATTACCACAAACTTCTTCTACATCCCTTGCACTCAACTATGATATTGGTTGCCGATCAGTAGGCAGAATATGTATCCCGAAAAATATCACCCGTATAAACCACATATAGTGAAAGAATTACTGGACGAGGATTATGATCGTAAAATTTAATTTTGCGAAAGAGTGATGAAGATTTGCAAAAGTGGTTAATATTTTACATATAATTTACTGTTTTTCGACTAGGCAATGTTTTGTTTGAATAGTACCGTTAATCGCCATAATTGTCGATATTGGTCAATAGATAATCCTCATTGGATGCTAGAAACGCATACACAACATCTGCAGAAATTAAGCGTTTGGGCTGGTATTTTCAGGAACCGTATTATTGGTCGTTTTTTCGTTCCTGTTACACTAACTTGACAGAGATATTTAGATATTTTACGTAATCAGGTTGTTCATAAAATTGAGGAAGATGGGGGATTGCCTGTAAGTGTTTGGTTCCAACAAGAGCACCCCCTCACAATGCTCTTAATGTAAGAAGTTTTTTAAACTAAATATTCCCAAATCGGTGAATTGATCATAGAGGATCCATTAAATGGCCCGCACGCTCTCCAGGTTTAAATACCATAGATATTTTCTTTTGGGGTCATTTAAAATCTGTAGTTTATACTAGACGACCGCATAATCTGGACGAGTTATGGCAGAGAATAATTGAGAAAGTGCAACAAATCCGTGATTAATTTATTAATTAATTAATTCAAACGATTTCAATTTCCTATTAATCTCACTTTTGCATTAACGATAAACAAATCACAAGGTCAATCATTGCAAGTATATGGGTTGAATTTGGAGAATCTATGTTTTCATCATGGACAATTTACGTTGCGTGCTCCAGTGTAGGAAAACGAAGGGATTTGTTTATATCTCGTATGTAAATATAACCACCAAAAATATTGTATATTCAAGAGCATTGCAACGAACTTAAAACTGGTTACAACAGTAACTCAAATTTATGTAAATAATATTTGCATTTGCTAGTAAGTTAAAAAATATGGCGTTCTATTTAAATTAATCAAGTTATAGCCACTTTAAGTTGTTATTTGATTAGTTTTAATTTTTGTACATTCTGTATAAGATGGCAAGTTTATTATAATTTGGATATAAAATATGATCTATTGTTACACTTGACTGTAAATTTCGCTTACATAACTTAAATACTTAAATTAGGTTGGGTTTTGACAAAATTAATTTTTTTTTTAAACTTTATGCTTTAGGTATTATAAATTTCATTAAAACGGACACTTATTTTGACCGGAGAATCCAAAAATGGAAATCCATTTTGATACTTTTAGAGCTTTTGGAACATGAAAATAATTAAAAAAATATATAAATATGAAAATAATGAAAAAAAATATGAAAATAATTTGAAAAAGTAACCATAATAGACCCACATATATCCTAAACTTTTTGAAAGGCAACTATTTTGGTCACAATATTTCGTGCCGTATAGCGTGAATAATCCTGTATATACAATATATGTATGTATGTATGTATCGTCATATACACGAATGTAATATATTCGGTTGGAAATCAACGGTTTTGACATATTTTAGACGGAAAGAAAGCAATCGACCTCCTTCTTTTTAATGCTCGACAATGATATGTCAGGAAATCGATATAAAGTCATCAGATCATGAATCATTCTTCGTAAAAGCAAAAAAAGGTTATCAGATTTCCCTTGAAAAGAAGATCCATTTGAAATGGCTTTTATATGTGATGCATGTAAAGCTGTAGATTTTGCATGCTTTTGTGCAAATATTACGAACTTATCGTTAGAATATTTGCTCGTATATTTTAGATATTCTTTTTTCGTTGGCCCTATTTGTGAATTAAAATTTAACAAATACAGACTAAACTCATAAAAACTCTTCGTTGACATTAACGTCAATATTTAATATTGACGTTAATGCCAATGAACAAAAATTTTTATAATTAAAAAGTTAATAGGACATTTAACATTTATAGAAAAGTAAAATAAATTCCCTTAGTAAATATGTAGATTATGTGTATCTACGAGGGTCATCCAGCAAGTGAACAACGTTTTCAATTGACACAGGGCATAAACTTCAACAACCCTACCGCCAGATCAATACCTCAACTACTCTAGTATGGGTTAGATAAAGAAACGCTGCGGATATTTGGCTGTAACCAGTACGTATTTGAAATGTGTAGTAGAATCAGTGATCTCTCTAAGTGCGATGTTCATAGTGTATCTGTGTTTAGAATGCTGAAGAAGTTCGTCTTATCGAAGTTCATAGTCAGATTATAGAAATGTATGATAACTTTATGAATGAAGCTTCAGTCCGAAAACCATGTTTAGTAGCGAACGCTCGAACAGTTACGACGAATAACGATCAATACTTCCTTCTGGCGTTGCTGAACAACTGAACAGGCCCGTCATCTGTTCCGTGGAGCTATTCAGAACAAACGGTGCGTGTTACTATTTAGCGAGGTTGTGTTAATTCATGATAACACTTTGTACACAGTTAACTGTGTTAACACAAACCTTGCTTAAATGGTTTGGGCACTGAATGAAGCTTCAGTTTGAAACCATGTGTTATGTTTTGGGAGGAGTATTGGTCTATTTGGAATAGTTTCATTTATTTTATTTATTTGTTGAATTAACTTCCTGTAGTTCTTCTTACTTTCCTATTCATTTAATTGATTTGCGATCCCCGTAGATCGGCAACCCCTTTCGCTTGCTTTCTTTTGCGCAAGAGATGTCGTCCCGGTCTTTAAATTTCCCGACTATCGTGTGTGACGTATGTCGGGCGGTGATCGTTTCATGCGAATCTTCTATCGACCGGTACTTTGATCGAGATCTTAGTCAGCGCTAGTTCTGTTTTATTTTTGTGTAAGAACTTAGTTTTTGCGGTAAGCGATTAAAAATCGCTTACCGCAAAAACTAAGATTACAATCGACATAAAACAAAAGAATACAACTAAAGTATTCTTTTGCTTTTTTGTCGATTGTAATTCCTTGAATCCTTTTATGATATTATTTTTATTGAACCGCCTATTATTAGGAATTTTTCCTGTTTTCTGCTGAACTCCAACGAAGTTATTAATTAAACCACGTGTAAGGCTGGACAAGTGTACACACTTTTCCTCGTGGCAGATCACTTAATTTACGATAATTTGAATAAAATTTCCGGAGGAGAAAACCACTTTACATCCACGGTAGCAGATTTTAATGTCGCCGAGGCTTACACAAGAAAAGCTTCTAGAAGAATTTTGCTAGCGTACAAAATGGCGTGCTTTAGCTTAATGGCGGCATAAATGGCAGCTATTGAACTATTTAATCAACGGAATTGTCTAACCCGTGCAACCGCTGTGAAGGCTTTCTTAAACTAAGTCTGTAATTTGGACGTTGTAAGGGACATTTTAAAGTAGGTGCTAATATTCTATTTCTTGTTGTTGGTTAATACTTAGACTATTGCAAACCATTTTAAATTTATCTAAATTTCTGCTAGTTTACTCTTAAGTAAGGCTTTAGAGAAGCCTATCACTTTCAAATTGGGCAGACGATGTAAAGTTTACCTTTTTTTTTCTCTTATAGTAACGTAAGACCTAGATTGATGAAATCAGGTTAGCTTTCTTTGGGGTTCGTTCTGTGCACGAACTTGTTTTTAGTTTGAATTCAAATTTTTATAGCTGATCATAACTTTACCACGTTTGTTCACTTTTATTGTGTCACTTTATAAAATTTACCATATAGCATTATTAGCAAGCAAGGCTTTATTCAATTTAATTTTTGCCGACAGGTGTTTGAACATCTGGTTTCAGGTATTTGACCAATTTATTCAATTAATCTGGTTGTCTAGCTTCACCAGCAGCCAGGCGTTTAAAGCTTAGTTTTATTCTTCGAGGCTGTGTACCTTCAGTCGGGCCTCGGAACAGTTCGTTCAATAACTTGGGGTACGTTGTAGATTTTGATTACTATCTATTAAAACCTTGTAACCATATTGTTAAGAACCAACAATTACGTACACCTAATTTGTCTTCTGCTTAACTCATGTTTTAATTTTATATCGAAAATATCATTTTTTTTTATCACAGTATTTCTTCCTGTTTATAGAGGGTGAGGTTATGTCAGGTGAATTTTGATCTATAGTAAACTCTGTATTGCGCCTTGTGCGTTTCAAATGTGATTTGGGGTAATTTATCTGGAAGATTTTGAGCTACTTCTAAATTTAATCTAGCCTAATTATTGCGTTGGCGCTATTTGATTTGTTTTGGCGTCTCTTTAGATTTATTGTTGTATTGCTAACTATAATCATATTTCTATTTTTATAAGGTATTTTTAATAATATAAAATATTATTAAAAATCTGGTGTGAAGAACACAAATCAATTATTCTGATACATTTCTATTGTTAATTACTCAAACGTCTACTGATTAAATTGTCAATTTAATTTCTTTTTCCTAACCTACTTGGTCTTGTTATTAAATTTTGTTATTGTTGAACATATGTGTTTATTTGATTCCTTTCCCTCAAGTGTTTGTGAGCATAGTATAATTTGATTTGGGTAACAAGTGGTATAGGGGCATACTCTTTTGCTTGTGGAGTCCCAGAGTCCCACCCGCTTCCGTGTTAGGGGGGTACTTTGCAGGAAATTAATATGGTGGCGTCAAATCCACCATCAAGCGACCTTTTGGAACTCGCGACACTCTCCGTTACGTTAGAGCTAGCCGGCTGAGTATTTTCCACGGGACGACCACCATCAGGTAGGTTCGGGCCAGAGAGGGAGGCCCTGCAGAACGTCTCGCAACCACGTTATTTCTTGTTATCTTTTGCTTTGGTCGCAAAAGCGTAGCACATGTTTAATGGCGAACGGTAGAATGGTCATGACGAATAACGATCAATAAGACTTTCTGGTGTGGCTGAACAGGCTCTTTATTTGCTTTACTGCGCTATTCAAAAACAAGCGGCGTGTTATGTAGCGCCGTTGTGTTTATTCATAACACTTGTCCACAATCAGCTGTGTTAACATAGAGCTTGCTTTAACGGGTTGGTTGAGAAGTTTACTGAATGAAAGTTTCAATTCGAAAACCATGTTTAATAGTGGACGATCAAACAGTCATGATGAATAACGTTCTTTTGGTGCGACTCAACAATTGAACAAACCATTCATCTGGTCCGTGGCGCCATTCTGAACAAACGGAGCGGGTTATTATCTAGAATTCATGATAACACTCGCCTACAATTAGCTGTGGTAACACAAACCTTGCTTCAATGATTTGGTTGAGAAGTTCACTTCACAAATGATGGCGGACTGAAATAGGACACTACTGATTGGTTCAATAACTTGGCGTCCCCCAAGTATGAGGAAAACATATAAAAACTTATAAAAAGCATTATTATAAGTATTTTAACATGAACGAAGACAATGTATAGAAGTACTGTAAGTATTACAGTAAGTGTAAAAGTAATTTTGTCTTATTGTTTCAGCTAATAAATGTCTGAGAGGAAAACGTCCTTTACTTTCTGTATGACCCTCGTATATATCTCTTGTACAATCAAAAGTAGTTCACAACATAAAGTTATTTATGGGGTAGTTGAAAGTTAGTCAAAGAGAAACCCTTACAACAATTTAACTTTTTCAATCAAAACACATCACTTATGACATTATCGTATTAATACTAATGCAAGGAAAATGATTCCCTTACTTAGTGCACCAAAATGCTACCTTAGGTGAGTAAAGTGGTTTTTGGCGGAATTTTCCAAAGCCCAATAACGAAAAATGTTGTCTATTAGCATGTCAAACTAATAGAAATGAGCTTTATGATTTATAAATAAATGCCACAGGATATCGGAGGCATACTCGTATTCCTCTATGAAACGTCTACAAAACTGAGGAGGATTAATTTGATTGTTTTTAGTTTTTGTGTACTTGATTTTGAGAAAGATAAATTTGTGCATCTTAAGGAATAGGACGCGACGGACTTTCAACGGTAGCTTGTCTCAATAGTCTTTCCTTATCAACACACAAATTTGGATAGCTTCTGCTCGCTCTCCATCACACATCCATTTTTAATTATAAAACGTAAAGAACATTTTCGAATATTAAATTATCATCGAAAACAATGTTGGCCATTAATATATGACCAAATATTGATAAAAATGATAGAAATGTTACAAAACTCTTTCTTCTTCTTCTCCTTTTATGTACGTCACAATCTGTTTTTCTTCGCCCTTTCTTGTTTTTGTTGCCGATGTCACTGGCTTCTCATCTCTCTGATTAGCCATGTGCTCTCTGCTCTTGTGAAGTAGTCGTTATTTTTTCTGCGTCTCCTCACAAATTTCACTGTCTGTAAGTAACATCGCATTAGTTTCCAATTTCCTTCGATTTCCGAGCTTCCTGTTATTACTATGAGGGTATTCATTTATGCTACTCGTAATAGCTGTTTGGTTTTGCTGGTATCTACTCGTGTTTCCGCTTCACAAGTCATGACTAGTCTTACGATTGTTTTGTAGATTTTTACCTAGCTTTTTGTGTCAAGGTACTTGGTTTTCCGAGTTACGTCATAAAGATATCCAGAAATGCGGGTTATCTTAATAATTTTGACTTCCCTGTAGATATTGCATTCGCTTAATACTTCTACTCTTAGATATTTGACGGTCATTACTTGTTCTATTATTTTATTTTCTATTTCTAATTTGTATTGGACGGGTTTTCTTGATATTACCATGGATTCTCTTTTATCTGTGGCTACAGCCATGTTTCGGCCTTAAATGTGAAATTGTAATGAAGCCTTTGCAAATTGTCTTCAATGTCTGGTAGTAATACCGCATCGTTGGCGAAGCAAAGAAATTCATTGACAAAATTCTTTGACACCTCAAATTGAACAGTTAGCTAGTCAGTTACAGATTTTAATAAGATACGCTACAAATCATATGGATTTCCATAACAACTCTTTATGGAAGCCCGCCGGAAACTTTTTCTTCAACGATAATTTCCTGACATGTAATTTGTCTTGGCCAACGAGATCACTCGATCTATATATACCTGATTTCTTTCTATGAAGAAAACATAGGGTATAAACAAACAAATCGCAAACTTTTTAAGATCTTGAATTGACTATACAGAATCAAATTCGCGCAGTACCGTAAGCAAATACTGCAAAATATAATTTTATACTGCGTTTAGAAGAGAGAACTGCACTTACACCAAGAAATATTTCATTGACAAATATTCCATATTTGTGGATTATTTTTATGTTAAACATTTATTGTTGTTTGTCAAGTTTTTAAATGATTTTAGACACTTGACACTTTCTGTATAAAGATGGAAGACCGAAAATCTGAATTTGACTAAATAATTGTTAATGGAGTCCTAAAGCATACGAATATATAAAGTACATCAAAAGTAAAAAGGATTGTGTTATTAAAGTAAAACGCGTTGAACACAAGGATGTTTCAATAATAAAAATCATTTAATAAATCCGCTAAACAGACTTACTAAAGTCAGCAAAAAATTCTGCGATTTGGCTTGAAATTGGTGATGATACTCTACCTAGGCCCTAGAATGCTGCTTTGAAGAATTTTAAAATGATCTGATAGTCATTATAATAACCTGCCTCCAACAAACTGCTTATTCGACATATTAACTTGCTAAATATCTGCAAGCTGTAGATGAATATTACAAGAAATGGCGCCTACAACCAAACCTTTCGGAATCCGAATCATGTGCTCTTCATTTGTGTAACAAAGAAGCCACAGATAGTCGAATGTTGAATCTGGTGGTGGTCATATCAACCACAAGAAAGACCTTTCGAACAGCAGCCATTGCACTGGCTTACTCTTCTGTCGAATACTGTGCTGCTGTCTGGTATCGAAGCTTTTACACCAAGCTAATAGATATACAACTTAACTATACAAAAAGGATCGTTACCGGTACTGTTAGATTCACACTTTGTCTCTGGCTACAGATTTTTTCTAATATTGCCCCGCCGGATATCAGAGGCCTCGCCGCAACCTAGTATGAATGGGCTAAGATTACTAACTACATTGATCTTCCTGTACACGATGATTTGGAGAGCGTCCCCATGACCAGCAGACCGATTTGATTGAATACGGAGGTTCAGCAGTGATTACTGGATGACCCTCCTCGAACAACACCCTGAATTGAGGAATAGAGATTTAATTTATAATCTTTCGGAACCTCAGCCGAACATAACCCTCCCACCTAGGCATTGCTCTCAATTTTAAATAGGTTCCGCACAGGCCACGGAAGATGCAGTTCAGTGCTACATAAATCTAGCTGATACTAGCCTCTGCAACTGCGAAAGTGTGTAACAAGCTATGGCCTACATAGTAAACGACTGTCCTAGAAGAAGCCTTCCTGGTGGCATTCACGAGATGAGCAAAGTAACTCTTGCAGCACTGGACTGGATGAATAATATAATTATTACTGTATAAATTTTTTTTATGACATTATTTTGTCATCTATTTTTCAATTTTTTTAAGATCGCTTCTGATACGACATAAATAAACAGCAAAAAAATTGTTTTTATTAATTCGGTTGGAATAATGAAATTCAATTTACTTATGGACATAAAAGTATTTTATATTCACTTTAACATTTAAAAATAAATCTACTACCAGCTATGATTTATTATATGACACTATATTTGCATGGAATTTTATAGTCACGATACATGTATGTACCCGTTTTACGACAAATAAAAAAGCGGTATTTCCCCTGATTGAAAGTACCCGTTTTAGTGTACAAAATGAAAACTTTATCGAACTTTGCATCTAACAAACCAACATATTCCCCACATAATTCAGAGATATTCAACATCCTCGTCGTGTTGCTGTAAACAATAACAAAAATTCAATAACGCCACTTCGAGTGGTAGAGCAAGAGCACGTCGAACGTCGATGCAATTTCCAGAACGTTGGTTGCATTGTTCGGATTTGGTCGCAGTCTCACAAAAAAAAAACCACCGCAGTGTTGTATTTCGATGAAAACGAATTCACAATGGAATCAAAGCTAATTCTTTGAAATGTATGAATGGGTCTTGTTCGCGAGGCACTTGACATGCATTTTTATTGCAATTTCACCTATACAAGAAATTTAAAAAAATTCTGTGCAATTTGGGATTGTTAAATTAGTAGAATAATGTAGATGTACTTCAATTCAATAATTCAGTCGATCGAATAATTGTATTATATAAAATGGTTTAGTTTGGAAACTCAATTTCTTTATTATAAAACATTTTTTTACATAATAATGACAGATTTACAGTTGCAAATCTTGTAATTATATGAAAATATGGCTCCTTACTTTTTACAACCCTCCATGGTTTTCCGGACCATTTCTCTGCAACTTGAGCTACTAAGGACTGTGGTTCCGAATACATAAGGAAGCCCTAAGTTACATTAAGGAACAGATGTTAATATTTTGCCTGTAGTCGGATTTTTTGCAAATTAATTGCATTTTTGCGAAGTAATGTGAAAGTAAATATTGCTTTCTACATTTTACGACGCTTTTTTCGAATTTTTAATTGAAAAAATTCGTTCTTAAGCAGGATTCGAACCTACATCCATGGTTTGTCGGACCATTGCTCTGCCACTTGAGCTATTATGGACTGTGATCGTAAAATGTAGAAAGCAATGTTTACATTCACATTACTTCGCGAAAATGCAATTAACTTGTGATTATATGCCAGTTTGTTAGTGAACAGCTTGATAATCGCGGTCGAGTTGACGTTATACTGTGTGGAAACTACTCATGGAATAAATTTGGTAATCTAAAAATGAATGATATTTTTTTAAAACGCAATCTTAGGTCAACTTTTATTTTCAATAGCTTTGGTTTTAAATTACTGCACCTATTCTTGATGCCAGAGTTCAGAGCAGTAACTACATACTTTTTTTTTTAATGGAATGCTATAATGTGTCTTCCAAAACTTTCCTCATTAGAGACGCCCAGCATTACGAAGTTCTTCGATAGTGTGGGGTCTGGTTTTGAAAATGGTATCCTTTAAATATGGAAAAAGAAAATAGTCTAAAATTGTTAAATCTGGAGATCTTGAACGAAAATTAATAATTTTTGTATCGAAAAATTCTTGCAAAAAAAAGAGCTATTGTTTCTCGAAGCTTTGTGCGCTGGTATATTATTTTGCTGCAAATATCCTTCCGTAAGTTCATCGTCATGAGGTTCAGTAATAAACGGCTTTAATAATTAATGTTGATATCTTTCAGCAGTTCTTCTTCTCCTGTTTTGGGTTGGATGCCAGCACATCCAGGCACTTCAGCACACTTCTCTTTGTACTGCTTTTGTCATACTTTTCGCCCATCCTGTACAGATGCTTCCTTGAAGGACAATGTCCGGTTATTAAGCCGGTAATTATTTTAATTTCCTTTTTGTTACTACAAATTAGGTTGGCTGAAAACTTTCCGTCCAGCGCCTTTAGTTGTGTTTTAGTATGGAGTTGGCCTTCCGTTAACCACCATTTCTTTTTATGTTCTCTTTCTAGCCATAACCAGATCTTCCTTTTAGCGGAATCCTTAGCGATTCCACATACAGGTTCTGGTCCTATAAAATTCCTATTAGTACCTTCTTTGTCCAGTTCGTCGGTTATCCTATTGCCTTTAATTCCCACATGTTCTACACCCTTACCAGCGACACAGTATTGTCTTGTGCCAATTTATTGAGGACCTGTTTGCAATATTTCACCAGTTTAGAGCTGGTAGATGGATTCATAATGGCTTTAATAGCTGCTTGGCTATTAGTCATTATGTTGATTGCTTTGTTGGCGCAGCCGGCTTACCGAATTTCCTCGGCGCAGGCTGCGACTACAAACAATTCGGCCTGGAAAACCGTCGTATGTTTTCCAAGACAAATCGATGTCTTCCTTCTAGGGTACATACGCATATGTCTGCACCTGTTCCCTAATTGAATTGTGAACAATCCGATTACCAGGTACCGGCACCACAATCGCTCGAGCGATTTTAGCCTGTTCCCTGGTCGGCATAAATATGTTCAACTTAGCTGTTGACCTACAGAGGGAGATGCACGATAGCCTCCGTGGAGGCGGTTCCTGTGCTGTTCATAGCTTCCGTGATTTCCAACAGAGCCTGGCGCTGGAAAGTCGTGAGGAGCCCAGCGACAATATCAGCTCCGTCTTCCTCCACCAGACAACTGCTCCATAGGTAATCGTTGGTCTTGCTATAACTGTGTACAACCAGTGTACTACACTTGGTTTTAGTCCCCAGGTTTTACCAACAGCCCTTCTGCATCTCCAGAATAGCTCCAATTCAGTTTCGCATCAAGTGTAATGCCTAGATACTTCACTTCATTGCTTAGTTCTAACTCTTGTCCGAACAGCCTCACGGTACCCAGATCATTTAGTTTTCTCATGTTGGTAAATGCTTCCAACTTGGTTTTTTGAGGATTGACAATTAATTCCCCTTCAAGGAACCGTCTATCCACAATTCTCAGAGCATTTCGCATTATGCTCGTCACTGTCCAAGGGAATTTCACCTGGGACACAATGACGATATAATCGCCAAACCCATGCGTCCATATTCCCTGGTCATTTACTGTCCGAAGGAGATTATCCACGACTAGACTCTAGCGGAGCCAATAATCCACCTTGAGGACACCCTTTTGTTGTCTTCATGGAGATCGTTTTGTTTTGCATTTGGGCATTATATGGCCCCCTACAACCGTATTAGGACACCATACGTCATTGGCTTTCAGCCTTAGGACCGCAGCTCCCGTGATTCTCAACAGAGTCTGTCGCTGGAGAGTCGTGAGGAGCAACGTTTAATTCACCCAAAGACAGAAACACGTGCCTTTGGATGATGTGAACGTTGGTAAAATACGAGGTGTGTTTTGAAGTGTACAGATACAGAATGTGTAAGCATATATGTATCATCAAAACTAAAACAAAAAACTTAAAAAATAGTGCGACGTCATAATTCAGAAATTAATGATGTCATGAACAAGCGAAGCAACTCACAATAAGCATTATGAGAAATAATAATTGACCTGTTTCGGCGTTTGTGCCTTTCTGATGTAATCGATCATGGAGTTTTACCTACTAAGTTGTCTCAGTTTGATATATTATTTCTTTTACAATCTTTCTTAACTTGTAGATATTATATTTTTTATGATGGATAAAAAGTCCCAGAGTTTACAATTAGGCACTCTCTTATTTACTCTCCTCGATGAGCCATTGACATATTTGTCTTGTCCAATACTTGCCCGTGCAGATGGCCTAAAAATCGGACCCGGCCCTATTCTTTATTTATTATACAGCAGCGATATGCCAACTTTAGAAGATACAACTATAGCTATATTCACCGACGACACCAATTAAATGAAGATTCCACTATAAAACTTCAAAAAGCAAGTGAAATAAAAGTTGAGTGGACTAAACAATGGAAAAACAAAATCAATAAACTTAAATATATCCATGTGAACTTTACTAATAAAGCATTAGAGGAACATCTCTGACTAAACATCAACTGTACCACATGGACTGAATGCAAAATATCTTGGCATGACTCTAGATACCAAGCTACGATGGAAAGTACATGCTGAAAACAAAAGAATGGATTTAGGATTAAAATATAAATAGCACATCACTGGCTCCTTGGTAGAAACCCCAAACTGTCAATACTTAATAAAGTACTAATCTATAATTCGGTCCTAAAACCGGTGTGGATTTATGTCATCAAATTATGGCGATGTGTCAGTAATAGCAATATTAAATTTATTCAAACGTTTCAGAATAAAGTATTGTGCAACAGAGTAGATGGACATTGGTATGTACACAATGTGGATTTTCAACTGTGATCGAAATACCAACAGTAAAGAAAGAGGCCAAAGGCTTGTTGGAAAGCATGAAGCCAGCCCCCATCTTCATGATGATAATACAGAAAATGCTAGCTGCTGGACAATCAACATCACTTCCGAACATTGAAGAGGATCAAATCATTTAATCATGTGTAATGTGTTGTGTATAAAAGCAGAGCACAGTGCGCGAGTGAATTGTACATAATAATTAGAACAAGTTAAAAGACATCATTGGATGAACTTTAGCTATTAATTATTTAATTTGTAGATATATTTGATAAGTAAAATTAAAGGTTAGTCACTTAGATTAATTTTAATAGGCAAACACTAGCAGGTATTAATAAAAGAGAAAACTTTTAGAAGTTTTGAGTGTCATTTACCAAATATATTCTTTTTCGTATTAGACGTAGTTGCCAACGAAGCAAAGTATCTGGGAATGACTTTGAATGCCAAGCTACGTTGGAAAATACATGTGAAGAAGAAACGTGAGCAACTGAAGCTCGAATTTAGACAGATGTATTGGCTTCTCGGATATCAGTCCGAGATGTCCACTCATAACATACTGGCTCTTTACAAATTCCGAAGACTGTATAGGTCAACTCTGGAGTTGCACCACAGAATCAAACATCAAAGTTATTCAGTTGGTTCCAGAATAAAGTACATCGAAGCATTCTGAATGTGCCGCACAACCGTAATGCAGACATGCATTGCGACCTAAAGATGTCCATCGTTGAAGACGAGATCAAGAGGTTTGGCAAATACCAGAGGAGGCTGGAAAACAGCAAAAATGTCAAAGTCAATAACGAACTTGTTCGGCAGCTCAAGAGAATAAAATCGTTCGAACTAGTGCAGTGCCAGTGCAGTGCTTAGAAGTAAGTTCTAAGCGTACTACAATCACGTGAACAAAGTGATCAGTGTAATGTGATGTGTGTCGCTGGACGCTCATCTACTGAACAGATAAGTTAGATATTAGGAAAAAAATTGTTGGATAGACTTTGTCTGGTTTCAATGCCCAACGGCCTTTGGGTCTTTTAAATTTAAAAAATATATACACGTAGTATTGTTTCAATAGATTATGTAGGCTATCTACTGGCTACAATGTATTTCCCTATTCATGATGTATTGATTATTTATTATACTAACTTCTAACTATCAAACGAATTCATCGAATTGAAATGCTTACGTAAAATTGTCCTTGTTATAACGCTCTCGAGTGTACTTGTGATTATTGTCATTAGATGAAGATGCTAAGATGTTAAATTGCTTATTACTCCCTGTATACACGTGCATAATCTCCCATCGTACCAGTTACTATGGTAATTTATAATTAAGAACTTCGTCGTAGATTTCCAGGACCAAGAAAGTTATCTTCAAAAGAGAGGGACAATGGAATTATCTTCGCTAGACAGTAGGGGATGTACAACACTACTTGTTCTACTTCTGAATGTGAACGAAGTAAAACGAGTGGTGCAGAGTTGGACGCGGAAGATTGCTGACAATGAACTTAGCAAGTTCGCTGCCTCAGCGTCCAATTAAAATTACAATGTTACATCGACCATAATTAAGTTAGCTGTTTAAGTGGGTTGTTGTGGAAGATGAGAGTAAATGCATTTGGATTAAAATTTTTATTTTAAGTTATTCGAACAATGTATCTAATAAATAGTACCTGCGTGCGTAAATATAACATTTTTTAAATGCAGCATTTTTTAACAAAAAACAAATTATGTTTCCACCAAGCCTGATTTTTTTAAAATTTATTACAATAAATTGTTATTTGTAATTTTGCAACGTCCTGTGCAATTAAACTTAAATAAAACACCTTATATTTCACAAACAATAGTATATTAACTATATGTACATTTCATGTGCCCTGCACACATCATCAGTAGTTACTAAATTTAAAAGTATTATTTTTTAAATACATGTATAGTAAAAAATATCTATCTATTTTTTTGGTTAGGGGTGTAAAAATTACAATTATAAATGGTCAACAAATGGTCAAAAAACATGCATATAAAAATATAAAACTAAAAATAAAAATAAAACATTTTTTGGTCGTATATTGTAATAGTGCCTGTTAAAATCTATTGAAATTCCAAGAAAGGACAAATTATGGGAAAGACCTATGAAAAACAAGACATCTGACTGTGTTTGGCATGTCGGGTTCTATTAAATAACAATATAGTAACGTGAAAAGGAAAATTAGTTATTAGATACTGTAGGTATACAATTTAAAAGTTTATTATTAATAGGTGAAATGTCATTGTTAAGGAGGTAATTTTTGTATTTTTTCATATGTATGGCTTCCCACATGTCTAAATTTTTGCTATTACATTTTTTAATTAATTTTACATTATCTAAGCTGAAATTATGTCCGGTATCTAAATGATGTAGAGCTAATGCTGATTTATCTACATTGTGAAGTTTTACATGAGCTAAATGTTATTTGAAACGGGTTTGAATATTTCTTCTTGTTTGGCCGATATATAATTTTGGGCAGGAATTACAGTTAATTCTGTAAATACCTGATTCTTTCAGTGGGTCTGTGTTAACTAACTTTGTTTGAAGATGTTGTTGTAACTTATGAGTGTTGGAAAATGCAGGAGTTAGATTACATTTTTTTAACAATTTAGTTACGTTATTCTGCCAACTTTTGTGAAAATTAATAATAAACTTTTAAATTGTATACCTACAGTATCTAATAACTAATTTTCCTTTTCACGTTACTATATTGTTATTTAATAGAACCCGACATGCCAAACACAGTCAGATGTCTTGTTTTTCATAGGTAACGGTCTTTCCCATAATTTGTCCTTTCTTGGAATTTCAATAGATTTTAACAGGCACTATTACAATATACGACCAAAAAATTTTTTATTTTTATTTTTAGTTTTATATTTTTATATGCATGTTTTTTGACCATTTGTTGACCATTTATAATTGTAATTTTTACACCCCTAACCAAAAAAATAGATAGATATTTTTTACTATACATGTATTTAAAAAATAATACTTTCAAATTTAGTAACTACTGATGATGTGTGCAGGGCACATGAAATGTACATATAGTTAATATACTATTGTTTGTGAAATATAAGGTGTTTTATTTAAGTTTAATAGTGTAATAATTTCACAAGTGCTCAACCTATATACTACTGTGCAATTGATTAGAAATTTCATATCGACGAGAGTATATATCGAGTTAAGGATGCTACTGAAGCAATTTAAGCAATTTAAAGTAAAAAATGTCAAGCGAATATATTTACAAAACTCTATCGTAATTAAGTTACAAGCATTTGAAATTGTAGATAACTTTACGAATGCAGGTATTTTGTACCGCAATTGATTTCGTTGTTATTAAAAAGTCGGGGTGGTTGTGATTTATAATTTATTATATTCATTGTGACAGTAAACGTCAATTAAGTTAATTTAGCATGTTTGTTTTTTTGTGTTAATGTGTAAAAATGTTAATTTGTTTCAAGTGATGAATGCGCCAATATTTATTTTATTTATGGATTCTGTAGTAGAAATGGACGAGCAACAGTTGATGAAGATTGCCGGAAATTTCCCGCTCGTAGAATGTCTTGTAAAACTGTCTCTAGCAATGTACATCGATGCTTAAGAGAAAGAGGCAAGTTTCCTGCGGTTACTTCTGAACGTTCCGTGCAACAAGAGCTTGCTCAAGAAAAGGCAATGCTCGATATGGCTGACGCTTAACCTTCAACCAGTGTCCGAAGAATATCCAACATGTTTAATGTAGGCCGCCTGATAGTATGGAGAACTTTACACAATTTGGGTTTGTACCCGTACCATATCTCATTTGTACAAGCTTTAAAATCTGTCGATTCTGCATCAAGACTGGAATTTAGTCAGTGGTTAGTGAAAAACCGAAGACTTTTTCGGAAAGCATCGTTTAGTGATGAAGCCTCCTCCACCAGAAACGGTATCAATAACATTAGATATTCACATTTTTGGGTACTTGAAAATCCACGGCAAACTAGAGGATCCCATTTTCAAGATAGATTTTTGGTGACTATTTGGTGTGGTATTATTGACGACCGTCTCATTGGTCCGTTTATAACCGAATAATGTCCGCAATAATTACTTAAAAAAGACCTTTCAACATTACTGGATGATGTTTCTTTTAATGTAAGACAACGAATGTGGATACAGCACGATGACGCACTTCCACTGGTGGACAAGCAACAGATTTTCTTGATCAAAATTATACGAACGGCTGGATCACCAGATTTAAATCCCCTGGATAATTTTTTATGGGGAGGGCTGAAAAATTTGGTTTAAGCAGAAAAACCTGAAAACAAAGAATAACTTGTGGATGTCGCAGAAACTATTCGCGCTGATCTTGAGACTGTTAGCAGAGCTACCTCTTAAATTTTAAGAAGAGGTAGGATCCATGCTGTACTCGTATACATACAGCAACGATTTTCAATCTTCTTAGCTCCGCAACCACCAAGCAGTAAATATAAATAAAATTAATATTTCGCAGCGCCCCCGCCACCACCCAAAGGAATAATAACAGTAAGCCTGACTATTACTAATTTAATTTTGACTGCAATTATTATCATAAATGTAAAAAAATATTTAATATTATGTAATTTGGTCTCCCTTTATAATATTAGTAAGAGCATGCATATACATGCATACGGATGCGTTTGGACAAGTCGTGTTGTCACCACTATAAAAGAGGCGTTTGCGATTGCACAACTTCAATAAGTTTCCGAATGCGAAGTGTACGTCTAGTGCTGTTATTTTAGTGTGCGGTCAACCGTGAAACTGAATTATTTTTTCTTAATTTCTTATGCAAAATGAATAAATTTGTGAAAAGACGAGCCATCTACATCCAGTGAATCGGTTGGTAAAAAGACAAGGTTGTACAATGATATTTATTTAAATTATGGTTTCACCTCATTGGACGGTAAGCCACAGTGCGTTGCTTGCCTTAAAGTTCTCGTCAATGAAAGCATGAGGCCATCAAAATTAGTTTGACATCTGGAAACTAAGCATCCGACTCATCAAAACAAACACTTGGAATTTTTCGAAAGAAAATTACATACCTTGAGAAATCAACAAACTTCTATTTGTAAGTCAAGCCATACTGATAAAAGTATACTCGAAGCATTCTATCTCGTAGCATTAAGAGTAGCAACAAACCCATACAATCTAAATTCTCATATTGCCTGCTGCAATTCATATGGTCAATGTTTTAATAGGTGTGTGAGAAGGAAATAAAATTCCGCTTTCTATCGACACAATATCAAGGCGAGTCGGTGACATGGCTGCCGATGTTCGCGATCAGATAATTCAGCAAGTGTGTTCAAATGAATTTTTTAGTACTCAATATGATGAATCAACAGATGTAGCAAACATTTCTCAGTTCTTATGTTTTGTGACATATGAATGTGATAAGGACACAGCAATCAAAGGAAATATGTTGTTTTGCAGAACAGCACCAGGACTATGTCTCTTTGATGTTTTTATGAAGCTACTAGAAACTATACTGACAGAGATTGGATAAATTGTATTGCAGTATGTAGAGATGGTGCATAGGCGATAACAGGAAAGAACAATGGATTAATAAAAATGTTAAAAGATGGTCTGATACCAAGGGCGGAATGGACGCACTGCTTCTTTCACAGACATGATCTTGTTGCAAAAAACATGCCGTAAAATTTCAATTATATTCTTTGTAAAGCTGTAAAAATGGATAATTTTATTAAAAGCCGACCATTACAGAAGAGGCTGCTTGCTAAACTATGCGATGGAAAGGGCGAAAATAATAAAATCTCTTCTTTTTCATAGAGAGAAAGTTAACTAATTAGCAATGACGTAATAACATTTTATTAATGACAGACATTCATGCTTCCATTAAGAAGCTTGATATCTGGATTATTCACATTCAAAGCAAAAATTTGGATATGTCCCCACTCACTTCACATTATAATGAGAAGAATTTGAATGAACAAGACACTATCATTCACCACAGTTTGGATTGCATGAAGATACATTTGTATGAGCTGAAAACTAAGTTCACAGAGTATTATTCGGAAGATAAAAATTATTTCTCGAAGAGATGGGTACTGAATCCCTTTAATGAAAACGTGTTGTCGCCACTAAGTAACCAGTTGAGATTCACGACTAGCTCATCGAAATGTCTGCCGACAAAACGCTATAACTGCAATTTACATCTGAAGATTTAAATACGTTTTGGCTTGCTCGCCGAAATGAATATGGAAATTTAGTGACAGAAGCACGGAAAATATTAATCCCTTTCGCCACGTCTTATATCTCTGCGAAAAGGGTTTCTCGTCTGTGGTTGCGCTAAAAACTAATTACAGGAATCGTCTTTTATCACTCGACAACAATTTGCTTTTGTGTGTTTCTAACGTGCTCCACGTATGGATAAACGTTTAAATGAAAAGCAAATGCAACCATCACATTAATTTATTTTCTTTATATGTGTATTTATTGTAAGTAAAATGTTTATAGCAAATGATTTTTTTCTCATAAAATGATTTTATTATTGTTTAGGCTATTTCGCGACCCCCAGGTTGAGAAACGATGGTATACAGCAACTGGGTTGACATTTTGAACAACTAATTCAATAAATCGATTTCTTTTTAACTGATTTTCAATGAGACTTTTTTACAGTTTAAAATACCTGCATTAGGAGAGTAACATATTAATCATGTGTTACTAAAGTAATTTTCAAGTCAAAAATTAGTCATTTTTGACTTGAAATTTCTTCAGTAACACGTTTTGGTGTTCATCTTCGAGACTTAAGTTGTCATGTTTAAAACGAGCAACCTAGCGACAAATCGTAGTCTTCGAAGGAGCATTGTTGCTCAATGTTTGCTGCATATCCGCCAAAATCGTAAATGTGTTCATCCTCTTAAAAAGCAAATACTGAATCCCTGCACCAACATAGCGATTTTATCCATTTTACAACAATCACTAAGCACGCCTTCTTTAAGCAACTGCATCTGTTAAACTAAACGTCAGACGATAGTGAAAACTTAAATAACTTCTTGTAAGAGCATAGCCTATTTGCAAGAAAAAACATTTTTTTTCACAAACAAACAGTGGAAGGCTAGTCTCATCCTCCACCAAATCATCTACCGAAAATGTATGTATGTATATGTGTATATATCTAGTGATATATACTCTTTACTTGTGATGGCCTCTCTTAAAATATTTTTCTTGTAGGAGTAGACTCCTTTTGGAAACTCCTCTGTGGTGAATTTCTTTTCTTTTTTTATATGAATAGATATATTTTTGTGAAAAGACCAGACCACCAATTACACTTTGAATTGGTGTTAAGCTATGCGAACATATAGCATTCATAGACCCAAACCATTCTGCAAAACGAGTTTATTGCTTTCACAGCGTTTAAATGGCGGTCTTTGCCTATTATGTTGTCTACAATTGCAATGCTTTTATTAGCGACATTCGTATTTGGACACGATGTAGAAGAAGCTGATCAATCAGAGGGTCACAGTCTAAATAAAACTCGATATACCAGCGTTTTATAGTACCCAATGAAGATTATTTACTAGAGTGGACCAATCCGGAGCGAAAGCAGAGGCGTGACTAACTATTGGTTCCCGCGTGCCCTAAGGCACATACGATTACTTAGTATGTTGTTCACGGTCATCGTGTGTACACGTATAATAGCAGCAGGAAAGTGTATTCTGTGTATTTAATAATGTTGAAGGAGCGTACAGTAAAAAAACCGCTATCATCAAAGTTAGTCTATAGGTTTATTGAGAACCATCCTAGTTTATCTTACAATGGGGTAAATGTAAAATGTTTAGTGTGCAATATATATATAAACCATTTAACAAAATCAAATTTGCAACGCCACGTGCATAACGCCAGACATAAAGATAGAGACACTGGTGCCGATACAAAATACGAAGTGTTCTTATTTGATTTGTGTACAATGATGGTTGTGTGTAATTTGCCGTTTACTTTGTTACGCAATGATTCGTTTATTTCATTTCTTGAAAAATATTGCAATGTAGAATTACCGAGCTACACCCACTTACGACGTTATTTAAAATCTGTTCGTGTACATTTAGAAAATAAAATTAAGACTGATCTGAAAAATAAAAAAGTGTGGTTGAGTGTGGATGAAACAACTGATAGCAAAAAAAAAGATCTGTACTTAATGCTATGATGCGTAAAATGGAACCAAATCACCATCCTCAATTTTATTAGCTAGCAGACAAATAGAAGAATGTACTGCGCGGGTAATTTCAAAAGTGGTGTTAAGTACATTGGAAAAATTTGAAATTTCCAGAGATCAAATCCTAATGTTTGTGACAGATGGTGCCGCAACCATGCTTTCTGTAGGTCGGTCTCTTAAGGAACAGTGTGGTAACTTTTTACATATTACATGTAAAATCCATGCCCTACATCTTGTAGCAGTGGATCCGTAAATCTTACCCAAATGTAGATGCGTTAATATCGAGTACAAAGGCAGTATTCCTGAAATCTCCAAAACGTATTCGGAAATTTCACGAATTGTGTCCCCATACCCCTGAGCCACCACAGCCGATTCTGACACGATGGGGAACATGGCTACGAGCGGCATTTTACTATCATAAATATTTTGAGGATGTAAAAAAAG
This sequence comes from Melolontha melolontha, assembly GCA_935421215.2. Lineage (NCBI taxonomy): Eukaryota > Metazoa > Arthropoda > Insecta > Coleoptera > Scarabaeidae > Melolontha > Melolontha melolontha. Next base: position 204,664,528 of record OW285236.1, on the reverse strand, counting down.
TGGTTTTATTATTAAATCCGAAAGATAGTGCCGCTATCGAAGAAAGTCGGAAAAAATTTCAAAATAGTCAGGTTAAAAGTGATTTACAAACTATTCACAACAATTACTTCGGAATAGTGCAAGCATTAGAAAACCTACAAAATTCTTCGCTATCGTTACAGGAATCAATGCTAGTTGTGAAAGATACACACGCACAGCTATGTTCGATAGAAGACGCAAGAAATGAGTGTATTTTAAGTAAGTTTGAAAGTGTTTTAGATAAAGATTTAGATTTTGCCAGACTTAGACAAATTTGTGAAGGTTCGTCTACAGATGTGTTAAGTTGTTTCAAAGATTATTTTAATTATGCAAATATCACATCTCTGGATGTGGAGCGATCGTTTTCTTTATAGAAGCACATATTTTCCTCACGGCGGACGCGTTTTCGAGAAATAACTTTGGAGACGCACCTGATGTTAACAGTATTTCATCGCGCTTCTCCAGATTTTCAAGTCACGGAAAACGCATAAGTTTTTTTTATTCATCTAATTACATACATTTTAGATTTTATTTTCTATACGTATCGTCGAGAACGTTTTATAATCTAGAAAAACCGTCTTACATTTTTTTTGTATCTAACATAATAGCAGCACCGTTCGTGATAGTATATCTCTAGATATCAATAATGTTTCGCATGCGGGGCCAATTCGTCAGTCACGCCTCTGCTTTCGCTCCGAATTGGTCCACTCTATTATTTACTATCAAATACCCTTTTTAGTTTAATAAAACATTCTTGCCGACTAATCCACGAACATTAAAATAAAATTCTTTGTTCTCTTGCCAGTAAACGAAGATTAATTAAAAGATTGTAAACTTTGTTAAGGTAATGATTACTATCTGTAATCATTTTTCAAGAGAACGGAAGAATAATATTCCGTAAGTTGTGTTATAAATATAGCAAAAATATGAATTTAATATTACATTTCGGTGTAATTTGGAGGTTTATCAAGACTAATCCTGTGAAATATAATTTCTTTAAAAATAAAATAGTATTTATATATCTTCTCCTCCCATAGACATAATTAAGAATCTAAAATATGAATCTGAGATATTTTTATATATATTTTAAACGCCAAAGGATTACTAAACTATTTCCTGAAGAATTCAAAATAGTTAATACAGCCCAACTATTAAAATCCGAAACAGAAATCTCGCTAAGTCGAGAATAATTTTTTAGCCCACTTATTCAGAAACATCGCATACTTTCGCCATTCATCGTCATAAAATGTCTTCAAGAAGCAAATACCAGTCTCGCCGTGGAGGAATCAACAATGTCGTCCCATGTTCAAACAGTAGGAACGGCACAAAAGTACGTCGCGCATAGTTTTTATTTTGCTTCCCATCGCATCATTTCGAAATTCTCGAAGCACAAATGTTTAAATTGTAATTAATTGTCTCGAACTTCCACACATGCACGCCCAGTGCAGGAGAAGAATGTGTCTCTCGGAAGACCGTAAAATTATTTTAAAGAAGACGGAGAAGAAAAAGAAGGAAGATCTGACGATCTCCTTTTTTTTTTCTCTTTATATCTGTCCTTTTCCTTTTTTCTTCGTGAAGTATGCAGGGACTTTGGTAGCCGACGAGACACTTGTTTATTCTAAGAGAAGTCAAAGAGTTTCCGGTACCGGTTTGTTTAGGTTAAGTAGTCCGTTGTGTATTTGATGTGAGTCGAATTTGTGCATATGTTGTCTAAAAAGGAAGTATGAATAGGTGAGAAATATCGATAAAAGTAAACTTAACCATTGATGTTATTTCTTTACTCTAGGATACATTCATACTTTAGCAAAAATAAATATTTAAAATTATAATCCGCAGTGTATATTGTGAAATGTTAGTTATATTAAATTCTAAAACATTTCCAAGTCATAGTAATTCAAAATACATAATAACACAATCAACGTATGAGCATAAATTATACAAAAAAATATTTTATAAAGCTGGTAACAATTCTGAAAAGTTACATAATAATAATAGTAATTTCATAAAAACATGTACAAAATAGTATATGCATTAACCTTCTGTCGGGCGCGCCTGATCCAATTGATACACACCAAACGGTTTCATTTGGTACTTGTAATTTATAATTTGTAGCGACATCTACTTTCTGGTAGCTTCGTTTTTCCTAATGCCCTACATTATCAGAACATTTAGTTTTATGGCAACTATTAGGCTGATCAGTTCTGGAGTTTTATATCACTTTGATACACTGCGGCCGTTCTTGTTATAATTTAAAAATATAGAATAAAATTTAGTTATTCTTGTGCGTAGGTAAGTACCTTTCTCTTATATGGATACATAAATGTCAATCATTTCATTATCGGTTTTATTTTTATTATACCACCGCGCCAATATCAAATTGATACACCGCGCCCGAATAATAATAATAGGAAATATTTTGTAAGAAAAATATTTATCTTTCAGTTTACTTACACCTAAAATGGCTGGCAAGGGTAAAAAATATGATTTAACAAATGCGAAAGATGTAGAAGAATTGGAAAGGATGATGTTTGATGACAATGATGATTTGCAAGAAAATTTCGAGGACGAAAGTGACACTGATGGTGAAGATGTAACTGGAACTCGTGAAGGAGATTCAGGAACCGAAGAAGATGCATCAGACGACGATTTTCCAGAAAGCGAAGAAAACTGCTTCCTTGGGAAAGACAACACTACGAAATGGAATAAAACTCCTCCCTCACAAAGAGTGCGCTGCGGAAGACACAATATAATTCGAAAACTGCCGGGAGTGATAGGTGAGGCAAGAACAGCACGAACTTCTTTGGAATGTTGGAGTTGCCTCATATCTGATGATATTTTGAAAATCATTCTTCAATATACGAATCAGTATATTGAAATAATCAGACCATTGTTTCAATGAGAGAGAGATACCAGACCAATTGACGTTATTGAATTTTTTAGTTTTGAAGTTTTTAGCCGGAGTGTATAAAAGCAATAGGCAGAGCTTAGAGGATCTATGGGGGGCCGATGGAAATGGTGTTGAAAAATTCCAGCTTGTGATGAGTATAAAACGGTTCAAGTTCATAGTGAGGTGTTTACGATTTGATGATCGCGAAACCCGAAAAGAGCGGCAATGCCTAGATAAACTAGCAGCTTTTCGTGAAATATTTAGGATATTTGTACAAAATTGTCAGAAATCCTACACAATGGGTGAAAATGTTACTATTGACGAAAAGCTTGAGGGCTTTCGTGGTATGTGCGCATTCAAGCAATACATACCTAGCAAGCCTAATAAATACGGTATTAAAATATATGCTCTTGTCGATTCTCAAACTTACTACTTACACAATTTAGAAATATATGCTGGAGTGCAACCAAATGGTCCATATTGTTTGAGCAACAAACCCATGGATGTAGTTCTACGACTGGCTGAGCCTCTATATCACTCAGGGCGAAATATTACTGCAGACAATTGGTTTGGTAGTATGGAACTATTAGAAAAACTAACAGAAAAAGGCCTTTCATATGTAGGTACCATGAAAAAAAACAAAAGAGAGTTTCCGTTGAAATTTAGCTCTACAAAAGGCAAAGATCTATATAGTAGCCTTTTTGGATTTAGAAAGTGATGTACGTTATTGTCATATATACCAAAAAAAGGAAAATGTGTAATTTTGGCATCTACATTATATAATGATAATTGTATAGATTCTGAGAGTGGCCATAAGCAAAAGCCTTCGATGATTACATTTTACAATCATACGAAAGGGGGTGTTGATACAACAGCTAAGCTATGCGCCTCTTACAATGTGGCTAGGAATGTTCGTCGTTGGCCGATGGTAATATTTTTTGCCATGTTGAACATGAGTGGGATCAATGCCCAAGTGATCTATTTTGGCAATGATCAGGACACTATCAGAAGAAGTCAATTCATAAAACAATTATCAAGTGAACTAGTTTTACCTAATATAATTAGAAGAAGCTCAAATACTTCGCGGATGCATATGGACCTTAAACTGAAAATTCAGCGGTACATATCAGTGGAAGAAAACGAGAATATGGAAGCAGTTAGCGAAAGAGGAAGTAAGAGGAAGAGATGTGAAATATGTACTGAGAAGAGACGTTTAACTAAATATAAGTGTGTCAAATGCAACAAATCAATATGTCTCATGCATTTACAGAGCTTTTGTTCAGAATGCAGTCAAATAGTTTGTAATTTGCAACAGGACGACCATGAGAGCTCAGATTGAAGATTTAAATCTATATCCTCCGTTATATTTTACTTTCTTTTTAGTTCTTGAATTTATGTGTATTTAGATATGTCACTATTTTCATTTTCAAGCACAATCAACAAGTGCTATTATATATTCTTCTGTTCCAACATTATTGTAATAAATTCCTTTACTAAAGTGCGCATGTTCATTACTTTCATTAATTTCAGTATTCTCAGTCAAAATACCTATACCAAAAGAGAAGTATGTAATTACTTTTTGTTTTAACACTTTTTTTCGCGGTTGAAAAGAAAGAATGATCATAGTGATCATTTTGATACAACGCGCCTGATCTTATTACGATTATGACCGCGCCCGACAGAAGGTTAAGATACAAGTTTCATAAGATTTTTTCAAGGTTTAGAAAACTCGCCTACGGCTCGTTTTCTAATGAACGAGTGCATAGAATTAACTAATGGTTATTTCCAACAGGACTCTGCCAAACCACACTCTCCACATACACACATAGCTATGAATCACTTGATTACTTACAGCAATTTTCACCAGACCGTTTTGTAAATGTAGGTTTATGGACAAGTAGATTGCCTAATTCATCTGTGATTTTATTTTTATTCCATTATTCAAGAAAATGTAATATAACGGAACCCTAAGACCAAATTGTAACCATATGATCTATATTTAGGCAGAATATTCTAAGTCAAAAAGATAAATATGAAGTGCATGATCAGGCAAGCCAATTTCGCAGGGTTGCTATATTAAATATTTGCTTTAGTCATGTATAGTCACTCGATACTTGCATTTTAGAGTACCATGGTCTGCTAGATAAATTCGCATGTTACTTTAAATTCATTAACTTTGTGTACTTTGATTAAAGACTTTATTGTAATTATAAATAAACTTATTGTAGATGCGCTGGGGCAGCCCGTTATCCTACGTGAATAAGTTAATACGTTCACCTATTACTAGAGACCGGACACGAGAGGTTGATGACTCATCGCCCACGAGAGTATTATTGAACATTTGTATTTTTTAAGTTTTTAATTTTGTTTATATAATTATACTTATAATAATAATACGGGAATATATACGGCTACAAAATACGAAATACATTTTTATTTGTATTAATATTTACTAGCAATATTTTCTCAAGGTTCTCTTCTGTAAAATTTGTTCTCTTTGAATGAAATACATCCTTGTAAATCGAAAATGTCCTTTCTACATCGCAACTGGTTATAGGTGCATACTGGAAATATTCTTTTATTTCCGCGTATTTTGCAGTTAGATGTTGTGGTATTGTCCCCATACACAATTGCCACAATGTTATTAAATCTGAATGTCTATTAAACACTGCGACTAACGTCACTTGGAATACTTTTAAAATTATTAGTAGACACATCTAATGTCGCTAAACCATCATTTAATTTGAGATTTCGATTTTCAAAATAAGTGATTAGTTTTGGCAAATCTCCAAAGTGTTCTTGAAGAAAGTACAACTGATTTTTTAAATGTGGAATTTGTGTTAGTTCCTTGCACTCAGAAATACTCCGAGTATCGTCATTTAAACATGCAACCAAATTTTGTAAACTATCGAAATTCTCTGCATAAAAACTAGTAGCTTCCAACCATGTCCCTCATCTAGTTATTACTGAAGAGGTAGGCAGTGACAAAGATGGCAGTTTTTCCCTGCAAAGAGCTACTCTCAATGGTGCTTTTTTGAAAACTTTTTTAAAAGCGTCTATCAAAAAGTCTATCAACTTCTGGAAAGGTGTCTCTGATATATTCACAGATTCTGTGGAGAGCGTGTGCTACACAAGTAATATGCAGCATATTAAGATATGTTTCCTTTAATAGTCTGTCTGTTTTTAACATATATGCAGCACTGTCACTTACAAATAAAAGTACTTTTTCTTTGTACCTGTCGTCCGAATGAAGTATTTTTTGAATATTCTCGTTAATGGTTTTAGCAACTGTTTTGCATCAACTGTATTTATAACTTTTGTTGCTATTACATATGCGTTATATGGAATAGTTGGATGTAGTACACCAGCTACAACATTTACCACACAGCGTCCTAATATATCAATAGTTTCGCCGGCACTTATCCAGAGGTACTGATTTAAAAGATGGCTTCGTGTAGCACTAGAAGCATAATATTTGCGGATATTTGGTGGATTCATCGGGAACATTTCGATTAGTATATATTTGTAGAAATGTTTTGAAGGTGGGATTGTTAAGTTTATTTAATGGAATATTTGCCGCCATTAAGGTTTCACAGAGTTCTTCTTTGAAATTGTCAGATTTCAATGGGTCTAATATATGCGTATGTGTTTGCGATGCTAAGTGACGTTTTACGTGCGATTTCTTGGAATTTTTAAGCGATATTGTACGGACTTTGCAATAAATTTCGGAATCACTGGCATATGCAATTGTTCCACGATGCTGTTCTCGACGTTCTTCCATATCATATCTGAAAAAGTAACTATTTATATCGTCCGTCGTAATGACGACGTCATTTCAACCCGATGTGTCCGGTCTCTGCCTATTACTACTAATGAATACACATGAATCCAATATAAAGTCCTTTTTAATTTTTAGTTTGCTGTAACGCATACTTAGATTGTTAATTTGATAAAATAGCTATATTTTAAATTACTTAAACTGACAAAAAAGCTTACTAACCTTCACAAATTATGAATTATAATGAAATAGGAAAACAATTATATTACTAGAGGAATCGCTGAAGAAATCCACACAAATAAATCTACCATATATAAGCGGAAAAGAAAAAGGCAGAAAATTAAGGAATTTTTTAGGAGCAATATCACACTTTAGTAGTGGGGACAGTGGGAGAAACTGCCACCACTATTGTTCGGCTTTTTCGGCCAGCAGTGCTTGAAAAAGTGGCCCAAAATTGAACTTCCAGAATACGCTTCGTCAAAGATAGCGGAGGTGGCCGTATGACCGAAATAATTTTCAAATGTTGATGCCATGAATTGACTTTTCCAATAAAAAAAAATATTTTAAGGTTTTGTATCATTTCTTTTCAATTTAAAGTCCTATCGAGTTTAAAAAATATACATGGTTTTCCGGAAAGTCTTCCTCATTTATTTGTCGAATACTTCGTAAAGCAGTAGGGGTAGCAGTCGCTGCACATGTTAACAATGACGATCACGACTTGGAAAGTTAGTTACCACGGAGCGATTCACCAGTCAACAACGTGCTATATGTGTCAAATGGTATTACGAGAATAATCATTCTTTCGTTAACAGTTCGATGTCTATATCGTGCCCATTATCACCTCCATGACATAAATCAAACACCCTCGCCCAGATTAATTAGATTTTGGGTTAAAAAAATTGAAAGAGAAGGCGCCACTATCAAAAAGAAGCCTACATGTCGACACAGGACCGCGAAAAATCCTGAAAATATCGAGCATGTTCATATCGTAGCTACGCGAAATTCTCGCGTTCGATCTGAAAACAATGAGCGGCCGGCATTGAATTTATCAAAAACGGTTGTTCACAACATACTGACTAAAAAGCTAAAATTTCACCCATACAAAATTCAAGAGATACAGGCTTTGAAAGTTGAGGATTATCCAGTTCGATTTGCTTTCGCGCATTACTTAAAAATTTAGAAACTTTCGACGATATCTTATTCAGCGATGAGGCTCCCTTTCATTTAGCATCAAAGACCACCTCACTCATCGAAATTTAGGGCATGGGCGGCAATGAGTGCATGTGGAATTATTGGCCTTTATTTTTATGAAAATCCGAACGGTGTTGCACTCACGGTTACAACTCAGCGATACAGACATGTTAGACAATTTGTTCAGACCAAAGCTAGATAATTTTGTTGAATTCAATGAGAATAGTTGGTTTAAACAGGATGGCGCCACTTCACATACTGCAAAGCTTTTGAGGGAAATCTTCGGGGCTCCGTGGGGTTTTCCCTAAGGAGAAATTATATAATACGGCACCAAGAAATTTGAATCAGTTAAAACAACGAATCCGCGATTAAATTTGGTAAATCAATCTAGACTTATGCAGACGTGTCATTTTCGGGCCCATCTGCTACAGAGCGAAGGGCGATTTCTTAAATTTTAAGATAAAATTGATTTCCAATATGTTTTTTATTAGCTGAGTTATGCCGATTTCAAAAGGGGAAAACATTCAGGACATCCTGTACTTTATGTGTGTCAACTCTGGAAACAAATTTGTGGCTAAGTCTTTATGATTAGAAAATTTCTCTTTCCCCATTCTCTGGCATTAATTCCATTTTAGTTGCAACTGCACACTTTTTTAAGTCATAAGGTATCGAATGAATTTTGCATTAAATGTTCAAGTATGTATATTCACGTCTTGTTCAGTCGAAGCCTTGAGACTACCTAAAATTCCTTTCCAGTGTATTGTCAATTGGCCAACTACGATCAATGTTGTACACGTTCGTTTTGCTCACATTGGTTGTAATTAAATAAACAACTTAGGATGAATAACAGGAGTAAATAATTATGCCAATGTAAACGTCAAATCGACACTGCACAAATTGACGTATGACGTATAAAGGTAGAAAAATTCCGAAATATACATTGTTTCACAAATTTAAAATGCAGAGTGTTAGTTTAAACATTAGTTTAAAAGTGAATCCGGGCCAAAAATCTATGTCTTTTGATTGAGCAAATTATAGTATTTTGTAGTAGGTATCAACAACAACGCATGTGTATATATATAAAAAATGCATTAAACTTAAGTAGCTTGGGATTTAACGGTTATATTAGTGTTGACAGAGTATATGCAGATGTGTTTACAAACGAAGAAGAACCGCCGAAAAACGTTATCCTGTGTTTATGGTGTGAATTAACGAAAACAGATTGGTCTCCTCTCCTACTAGATTTGACGTATTTCTGTCATATTGTAAACTTGATTTATGTTAAGCTCAATAAAATAACTTAGGTTATCTATGCACGCATGTTTTTTAAATGTGCTGTTCTTCCGTACAAAGCGATGATCTGAAATTAAGTCCAGGAGAATTGAAGATTTTCGGGTTATTATTGTTAAATTAACGGAAATTCAAGCATATATTTTTGAAACACGTTTCTTGTAATAAAACATTTCTCTAAAACGAAATCGTTTCCTGCAGTTGCTTAATATGCCTAATTCGATGTAACAATGAGAATGACTGACTTTTATGAGTATCCGGTATTAAAATATTTATCGACAATTAAATCAAATACAGTCGCCTTTTGAATTAAATTTAGTTTTATTAGGTTAGCAATTAGTTTTGTCGGAAACGCGCTGTAAATTTGAATATAATGAAATCATTATCGCATGTTTTATAGAAAATATATTGTTATCTCGCGTGGGACATTGATAGGAAACGCGTATGGATACGGAATATAAATTGGGCAAATTTAACGCTGGGAATGATGTTAAAAGCACACTAAATAACATATTGTACGCAGATACGTGAATTCATGCAAAGGTTAATAAAAAAGTCAATAATGTTTTGAAATGTGTAATTACAAAATTTCTAAATTCATGCAATGTTATTTGAGAGCCGTAAATAACCGAGCAATACCTAGATATCAGCATATGTTGCGCTAATATACGAGGGATGTCCGGAAACTAATTTCCGAACCGTTTTCAAATAAAACCGTAACTAACCCAAAATTTTGTAAACTTTTTATTTAACATTTTCATACACAGACATTTGTCTGCCGCGATTTCATTAAGAACAGTTGTGACTTCTTTAAGCTCTTTTTTTGAAAACGTTCTCCTCCCAGAAACTATTTCAGTCTGGTGAAGAGATGGCAGTCACTAGGAGCCAAATCGGGGCTATATTATCGAGAATTATCGATAATTTCTCGACGAAACTTGTTTCGTTTTCACGGCAACATAAGGTCCGCGCATTTTCATAGTCGGTGAAACAGTATGGTGCCACTCCATAGATTGACGTTTAGCTTCAGGTATAGCATAAGAAACCGAAGTTTCATTCCCTGTCGCTATTTGGGAAAGAAAGTCATCTACGTCATTCGAATAGCGCTCTACAAAGCCTAGGCCATGCGTTTCTGCCTGTGTTTTTTGTGAGCATGCGAGGAACCCACGTTCAACGACTTTTTTTTATATTTCAGACGAAGTGTGACAACTTCGTAGTTAATAGTGCGAGACACGTTTGGAAAATTCTCACTAAGGTCATCCAAACTCAAGCTCTTGCTCCATCGTTTTTCGTAATGGATATTCTATCTTCTGATGCCTGCTTTACGCAGTTAGCAGACGACTGACTGAAACTAGTTAACGATGAGTCAGATTCCCGCCGCCATAAAAAATGACGTGTATGAGCTAATGGGTATCAGTTTCCGGACGACCCTCGTATATTCATTATCATGTTACATATACACCGAGCGGAAAGAAGGAAGACTTGCGTTTATAACATCGACTCGTTACAAAGGTTAGATACGATTGCATGCGGTATTCACAGTAATTCAAAGAAGGGAGTGTCCGGGCATTGGCGCGCATAAGAAATTCATTTCAATCTTTCTTCGAATACGGGGAGACATCTTGCATTTTCCAGTATATATATATATATATTACCATATATATATGGTAGATTTAATTAGTTGGACTGTAATGCAACTGAATGGCACTTTAAATTTTTTTTTTACATTAGAAATTAATTCATTCACAAGAAGAAGTTGATTTCTGATTTCTTCGGCATATCTATTAATGCCATGAGCTAGACAAAATATATCTTTAAATTAACTGACGCTTTACAAATATAAGGGGTAACATCGGACAACATTACTACAGCTTTATCATGTGGTATTACCTCGATCAGGAAAAATGTTGCTAATCCATTGTTAATAAAACGAGTTATTGTACAGTTATATTAACAAAAAGGTTGACAATCTACGAGAGCCGATCTCATTTGGGACGGTCTTTCACTTTTACGCACAGGCTACGTTCATTGATAAAGCGAACAGTTCTCGCCTTTGTTTGGTAAATATTTGTTTGTTTAAATATAAAGACCCAATATCCCTTACTAGAAATACAGGTATAAATATAAATATGAACTGACTCTTGCCTCTTGTTTTAGTATATTTCCTTAAGAAAAAAAATAAATGAATAAAAGTATTTAAATACGTATTTTTTTCTTGCTTTATAGTTGTTATTAGTTGTTAATTATATTGAACATTTTATTATGTTTTTTTTTAATTTTGTAGATATGAAATATAAGTTTTGTATATACAAATTGAATTTTATGATTTTGAATGTGTATATATGTATATATTTTTCTAATTCAGAACTGCCAAACAGTAGAAATTTTTCTTTTTTATTATTATTGTTCAAAACACGTTTAAAACAAAAAAGAAAAATTATTTTCAAATTAAATTATAAAAAAAAATTCCAAAAATTACACATTTACGAATAATTTAAATTTCTTTCGTAGGTCGTTAGAGAGTTTTGAATCTTATAAGTATTATTTAATGGAAACAGTTAATTTTCTTTTTAACTATTTTCTTATATTATAAGTTATTTAGTGAATTTAAAAAATATAAAAATAAGTTATTAGCTACATAGTTTAAAATGCATTGAAATAATACTCTAATTCCATATTTCTTCTGATATTCGAGCTAAATTTCAATTAAAAATATCAACATTTTTATTATTAAAAAAAGAGACTAATCTTTGAAATTTGATTGTCCTTAATCAAAATATTTTTTTAATTAAAAGATTCTACCTGAATATTCTTGTAAACTACTACATAATTAATTAATTGAAAATCAACATATTGCTATGAACTGTGGTTTGGAAATTAGCTATTCCACCATTCACGACAAATCTATCCAGCTAGGATATTCAGTCGACTTTAACTTGACAGCCCGAAGCAAACTCTAACGCATGTACACCCACATGTAACAAAAAAATGCCCTTGAGATACCAAACGTATAAAACTTTACAGTTACAGAATTTTCTTACTAGAAATTTTAAAAATCCTTCTTTGTTATTTATATCAAATATCTAAGACTAAATCTCAATACGATAATAATGATACAATATTCAATTCATTCAATATAAACAGATATCTTTAAATAATATATTTTACTTACGTAAAAATATATATATATATATATATATATATATATATATATATATTCGAGACACGGTGAGTAAGAAAGTGTAAAATATAACAATTACGAGATTAACAAACTCGTTAAATAGCGATAATGAATTAAAACAGCACCAACAACTAATTAAATCAAAAATAACCCGAAGTTACTATTAAAAAGATAAAGATTAGTCTTTTAATAAACACAACTTTCTTATCTCAGAGTACACTTGTGTCTGCCCTTAAGGTCAAATCAAGCGCGCAGGCTTAGAATGTAAAACCAGTTTTTTTCACAAAATAATAAATTTCAAAATTATACACTTGCATTCAAAATAATTGTACAAAAATAAATAATTAATTTTTTTAAATATTTATGGGGAAAAGTCCACAGCAATATGTTTCTAATTACACAATTGTCTTACCAAAAATTATGAAAGTGTTTTCCATTTAACATTAAATTTATAAACAAATTTTGTTAATTTGTTTGTTAACAAAAAGTATTTCTTTTTATTAAAATATAATAAAACAATTACAATTAAATTAATTCTACAGCATATATGTTATACATGCTATGTTAAAAGATAAAACTACAACAATATTTAACGGAAAATAATATACGAATTTTCACAAAACATTTTTAAGCTAATAAAAATAAAATAAAAATTTGTCATCAAAGAGCCCCCCGTTACTATTTCAGATTTCAGTGAAAAAAATTCAATTGTGAGTTCAATCTACTTTATTTCTGATGACTTCTTGAAGTCTTGAACGAATTGAATGAATGATCTTTCTACAATATTCATCCGAAATATCAACCCCAAACAGTTTCGACTTTGTCCGGTAACTCCTAATAAGTTTGGGAAATAAATTATTTGCAAATGTTAATATGCCCGCAACATACAAATAAAATGAATCAATTATCAATTGAAAACTACACTGTTTAGACATCACAAGTTTCGATAATAATTACTCAATTCGAAAATGGTGTAACTTCTATAATCTACCGGCGGATATTCGGTTAAAACTGTAACTACCATTTTAAAATTGTAGTAATAATATCCTTCAAAATATAGGGTGTTGAAAATTTTATACATTTAATAAAATGTTTCGTAATTAAAAAAAAATAAACGCAACAAAATTTTTGAAGAGACTTCTATCCGAAATATAAACAGATAACCATTATCGAGATGAATAGTAGTAACTTACTGCACCTGCGTTTTAAATTTACGAAAGGCAACGGTAAAATATACTTTACACTTCTTTAACGCAACGATTTATGAAAGGAACGTTTTATTAAACTATAGATAGGCTTCAAAACGACTAATATAATAAAAGTAAATATTTATAAGATAACAATATCGCTTAAGTTATAATAATATAATAACTTGTCAACACGTTATCCCAATTTAATAAACACAGAACACCCCACTTAATGTTATTTTACAACACTGATTTTGTATATAATAAAAAAATAAGCATAACATACAAACATATTTAAATTATGAACATTGGGGATCACCGCTCTTCAATATGTAACTTGAACGCTATCGTCTATAGTAAAATTTCATTCATAAAAAATATAAGAGCAGACCTAAAAATATTTTATTGATTTTGTGTTTTAGATCGTCAACCTTTTTTTAAATATAACTGTACAGTCATTGGTTTTATCTTCTTACAACTTAATTTAAAAAGGTATATAACCCCTTACCACAATTATTAGTCGTATCCTAAATACGTATTTCGACAACTAAGTTGTCATCATCAGTAGGTAAAAACTACTAATTAAAGTCACACGGGGCACAATAAAGTAAGATGAACGCTTCCGCACAACTACTATACACTGCAACCCTGTAAAGACTAAATTTACCATGCACATTTCAAACTACGAGACAAAACACTTGTCTCTTAGAAAAGGTTCTTAAACATGTGTTCAAATATCGAACAAAGGGACGGCAAAAATTCTTCTCTAAAGAAGGCGCCAACTAAAAAACGATTTTGAAGCTACGGTGACCTACTAATAAACTAAATGAAACACATCATATTTCCACAAAACACTAGTATAATTAACTGTATGAGCATTTCATGTGCAATGTACAAATTAATAGTTATTATTTAACGTGTTAATTTCGTACGCAGGTAGTGACAAAATCTTTATAGGGTCCGAGTGTAAAAACATTTCCATTAACAAATGGTTAAAAAGTCGTGTATATATATATAGTAAAGGCCGAACTCTCATAGCAATTCTGAGAAAGACAAAATAAAGAAGAAGGCGTTATATGTGAAAAACCAGACATCCGGCTTGTTGTATTATATTAAATTGATTTAGGATACGACTAATAATTGTGGTAAGGGGTTATATACCTTTTTAAATTATTATTTAACCACAGTCTCCATTGAAAGAATTTTCTTACAACTTATTAAAAATTATTTATCAAGATTTTCGGCCTTCAAACAACCAATTACCATATTATCATACATACATATCATACATTATTAATATACAATATATCGAGCGCAAGAGCCTGTTGTTTCATCCACTTGAAAATAAATTAAGTTGTCACCTATCAATGTGCGAATCTTAGCAGTTAATTAAGTCATTCATTTAGACGCCACAAAATGTCGCAAGGTGTTTTAACAGGTTTTCCCAGAACATTTGGATTTCCCATGGTCAGTTATTTTTAAATTGTTATTTTTAAACTTGCCTCCTACTGGAATTTTTGGAAGGAAATTTGTAATTTGAAGAAAATATGCAGTATTATATGAAATATGCATCAAGTAGTAAAATATGCAAAATTTTACTTTTTTAATTGCCCTATTTTATTCAAAAATCATTAGATAAAACCAGAAAACTCATAATTTTGTTGATATGCATTTTTGACAACAAATATTTTGCATATAATCCGAGCTTTACATATAGGTTATGAATGTGTTGTGGAAATTGTAATCTATAAATGTATCAGCTAATCACGGTTTTATATAATAATATAGGTATGTAATTATTAAATTTTAACAACGCGAATCTAATTAACTTACGACTTTCATATACTTTACAACATAAATAATACTATGTCTTACTTATTAAAGGTTAAAAGAGTTAATTTGGTTGTATAATTAACCATTTAATTAGTGATTATATTTTAAGCCCCATTTATATGAGTCACGTTCATACGTACAGTGTTTGTGTGTATATTATTATTTCGCGTCTGGCATCTGGTGGCAGGCAGAAACAGTATTCTTGGCATATGTTACGAGTCGGGTGTCCGACGGATGTCTTTATGGTCTGGTGTACCAGCGCTCGACCTTAAACAAATCTAATGCAGTGCTGAAACACAACTCCGGTGGAAAAGGATTACTGTAGACTTCCTGGAAGATATTCTCATATGCTAATTCTCACATACGGTTTCAGGAAAAGGAACTTCAACTCAAAACATTCATCTTTCGTTTAATAGAAAACACGTCCTTTCCATGTTATATGCACGCATTTAGTTTCAGAAATTAACTTTGTGCCACTTATTGGGGTAATACTAAAATCATACAAAAAATACTATTTGGGTGTTTCGCTTGTTTAAACGAAAAGGAAAACTATAATTATGACGGAAGGGTTACTGTAATAATGGTTAATAGTAAATTAAAAACATGACCTTCATTAAGAAATTATTTTTATATAAAAAAAAAAAAACATTGTTATGATTTTTCCCCGAAGACAATTTTTAAAATTTATAATTTATTTATGTACTTTTATTTTATAGGTCACTAGATATATAGATATATTTTGAAAATTATTTAAATTTAATTCTGGTACACTTTTGTTGTTGAGGACTGTATATTTTATATTTAGGTTTGATTTGAGCAGTTTCCGGGAAGGTGTTCGATCTGCACTGCATTTTTGATTTATTTGTACCTTTCATGTGCGGTCAATATTTCCGCCAGAGATTGATTTCGTTTCAAGTGAGAGAGTTATGTCGAGATAAAAAACTTCTTTTTTATCTTTTATTTAAAAGTAACTTCGGATATCTTTTGTTTAGTGTTTTGTGCTTTAGTTAGTCATTGCCGTAGTTTATACGAGTTAGTCTTTTTCTCGTATTTTGATATATTTATACCTCACTTGCAATCTTTCTAATTAGTATTTTTTTGTGTGTGAAAATTTTACGCTAGCGTAAGTAATTTTTCTTACTATTTGATTTTATTGCATTTCATTGTAATTTAATTGTAATTTTTGATGACTTAGATTTATGTATTTATATCTATTTTAGATTAATAGATAGATGGTGAAGAAAACTATCATTTTTTATAAGGGAGTTTTTTTTATTGTCACGTTGTTCTAGAACATTTTGAAATTCAGGTTTGGAGGGAAATTTATACTCGTGTTTTTGCGCATGAGTGAAAGTTATTTACGCGTTTGACAGTTGGATCTGTGCACGTTTGAAGTTGGGGTTAATTAAATTTTGAAATTGAAAGTTTTCTAAACAATCTATTAGGATTAATTTTGCTCGAGTTTCAATTGAGTTTTTCATTGTATGCGTGTTAATTATCATACAATCTTTTTCCTCTGTGCTTCTGTATAATGTTGCAGTAGTATTCTTTACATTTGGTAAAGAGTTTTTTAAAATTTTTTTTTTAATAAAATATTATGTCAGATCGCTTGTATTATTTTTAATTCGTATTTATTTCCACGTTCCTTTACGGGAAACCCTGGATGAAGAGGAGTCTCATTTAAAAAGAAAAGCTGGCTGAGTTCAAGTTCGGACATATTGTGGTGAATAGTGGACTATCTTTCAATTAAACCCACTATACACAGCAATATGTTACTTTTAATTTTAAATCAAAAAAATTAACTATTTATTACAGAAAACGAAGAACTAGAGGAACATAGAAGCAAGTGATAGAAAGTTCGAAGGAATACTCAGCAATACTTGCTAGATTCGAAATTTTTTAGAAACGAAATGACTTATAAATCTTAAGTTGTTTATAGTGTTCAAATATTTAGTGTTAGTTCATTTTCCATTAATTTTTTTTTGCTTAGATTCAGCACCGACTCTTCAAAGTTTACTTTGATTCGTTCTACTCGTATGTAATAAATGAAATAATAGTAGATTATGTTATTGGGCGTAAAAGTGATACTTCATGTGATGAAACTGAACGTTTATTTTGCCGGACGTAGTGAGATAAATAAATTCAGGTGAGGTACATGAAGACACTTTTACGCCGAATAACATATACTACCTTATCTTCAAACGCAAGTATATAGAACAAAATTTAGTGATTTATATTGTAAGTGAAGTGTAATTTATGATAAATCGTAATACATAATACAATTTGTCCGTGATTACGATGTAAACAGAAACAAAATTAACTTGAAAAAATTCCAAAATTGTCATTGTTTGTATCAGTTTAGAAAGGTTTTCAAATAATTTCAAAAAGAAACTGACGATCATGTCAGATTCCGAATTAGAATGCACTCCGTTCGAAGTTCTTCAAACAGCAAAAGCGTCAGTCGAAAATTTGTTACCATCCAAATCTAGTGGCATTTATGATATGTCTTACCAAAGGTTTTTGAAATGGTGTGTAGAGAAAAAAGTGACCATGTATTCTGAATGTTTTATTCGTGAATGAATTACTCGTTGGCTAAAAAAATGAAAAGCTCATCGTCATGGTCGAATTATTCCGTGATAAAAGCAATGTTAAATCTCAAGAAAAATGTTGATTTCATGAAATATCTGAAGCTGCGTGCTGCGTCCAAGAAAGCAATGGTTTTAGCCAAAGAACAGTTTGATAAGTTTATGTTTGATGCTCCAGATGAGAAATACCTGGAGACAAAGGTAAAGATTACCATTCTTCATTTTGCATTGTATATTATATCGCCATTGTGTATTATTTTTGTATCGTTCTATTATTTCGTGTTTCTGGGGCATGTCGATTCCACGAACTATCAAAAATGGAAATCAATGACATTAAAGACTACTGCTGATCTATACTACTGATCGCTACTGCTAATAAAAATTCACGAAACCAAAATAGGGAAGTATCGATCATTTTCCATCGTGGGAGAAGAATTTATAATTAAATATAGACAATACATTAATTTGCATCCAGCTCACTTTGAGGAACAGTGGTTATCAGAATAATTGAAACATACATGAGTAGGTAAACCCCACCAGTTTTGTATAATACAAAGGTATTTTTAATAATATAAAATATTACTAAAAACCACCACACCAGATTTTTAGAACAGTGGTTATTTTTGAAATACCAAAATGGACGATGCTACAGGATGGTGATGGGCATACATAAGCTGGGTAATGCAGCAAATCTGGTCGCATTATATTTGAATCTAACCAATTCGAATGAGTACACGGGCCATTCTTTAAGAAGAACTTCAGCGACGTTGCTTGTAGACAAAGCAGGAGGTCTTACCACTTTAAAACGCTATGGAGGGTGGCGTTCTAGTTCCGTCGCTCAGGGTTATATAGAAGAATTTGTAAACAATAAAAGGAAAATTTCTTGAAAAATTCTTTAGCCAAAAAATCTAATCCAATCCTTCAATAGTGAACCCAGTACAAGTGGATCTAACATTGTAAACCTTGAACAAATTAATTGCGTTTTCGCGAAGTAATGTAATTGTAAATACTCTTTCTACACTTTACGACGCTATTTTATTCGATTTTTTCATAAAAAAAATTCGCCCTCAAGTAGGAATCGAACCCACGACCTCTGGCTTACCGGACCATTGCTCAACCACTGAGCTGTTGAGGCGTGAATTATAAACTTTTATGGGTATGCTTTGAGTGAAGTATGTGGTCTATTTCAAATTTAAGGAATTGTACCTTTACAATAAATATTAAAAAATGATTTGGTTGAAACGTTTTATTTTTGTATTTTATATGATTAGTCACACAAAGTACGCAAATTTGCTATTTTATCTGCTTAATTTGATAAAGTGATATTTATGCCTTGTCAATAATGACAAATAAGTTGCCACTTTTATGACGTTTGAAGATAAAATAAATAATACATCAATTTTTATTTAATAATTTTCATTGTTTTGTTTGCGTTCATATATTTTTATTTATAATGGGAAGACCTCCAATAGTTGCTGCCCGTATGAAAAAAAATCATTTGCGCCAAATGCAACAAAAGAAAAAGGTACGACTTGAAAAAGCTAAGAAAAGATAAGCAATGAACCCTAGTGCAAAAAGTAACTCCGTACGTCAACAAATACTCTCTGAAATGTGCGAGTATGTAAATTATAGGTTAACTCGGGAAACTATGCGTGAAAAAGAGTGTCGTCTACTATTAATACATAAGTAGAACTGGCTAATAGCGCCAAAAGGCAGTGGAGTTGGTTCGATAATAAGTGGTGGGGCGGTGGTGATGATACAACCTTCAGTGTTACTTCGACTCTGCACGCTACCAAGAAAAAACAGGTAATATTTCAAGATACTCAGGTTAAAAGTGATTTATAAACTATTCACAACAATTGCTTCGGACTAGCCGAGGGAATAGAAAAATTACAAAACGTTTCGATGTCGCAATTCTCTTCAAATTGTGGATGATGTTCACACACATCTATGCGCTGTAGAAGGCGAAAGAAATGAGTGTGTAATAGAAAAATTTGAAAGTGTCTTAAACAAAAATTGCGATTTTCTCATATTAAGACAAATTTGTGAAGGGGCGTCTAAAGATCCATTAAGTTTGAAATCTTATTTAGATATGCAAATATAACACCACTAGATGTAGAATGGTCATTGTCGGCATCAAAGACATTGAGTTTGGCTGAGAGAACCGTGGAAACATATCTAGTTTTTGAAATATTTAACAGATGTTATCCACTTCGTCATTTCAAGGAAGATTCTTAATACGGTAAGTGTTTGAATACGTCTTATAATTTATTTATTACTATTTATTTTATGTATAAATTTTTATGCAGCTGCCACTGGATGTGAGCGTAAATTCACTAGTCCTAAACATGAGCATCGTTCTCCACCACGTCGTCGAATGTTCTTCCTTTAATACGATATTTCAATTTAGGAAATATCCAGGAATCCAGGGTCTAAGTTAGGACTTTAGAATGATTGGCGCAACTGAACAATACCGGTTTCACAAGAAAGTTGCATTTAATGAGCAGGGTGCGTTGTCATGGAGAAGCACCCAGTCGCCACTTTTCCACAAATCTGTCAGTTTCATTTTCACTGCGCCACGCAATCGCTTCAAAACCTCTTGGTGACACTCTTTGTTCACCGGTTGACCTTTTGGAGCCTATTCATAATGCAATATCTTTCTGGTCGAAGAAAACAATGAGCAACACCTTGATATTGTGTCGATTCTGGCGTGCTTTTAAATCGTCTAAAACACTCTTTAATTTGTATATAACTCATAGATTCATTGCAATTAACTTTACGAATCTTAGTAATGATTTTCGAACATGAATGGCCAAGTTCTTGGAATAATTGAGTGCAAACTCTTTGCTCGTTGCGAATGCGATGTGTAGTCTTGCCGACTGAACACTGGCACCACCGTGTCATTTAGTGTAGACAATCGTAAAGGTTCTCCCTACATGGTCAATATCTGTTATTGACAAAGCACACCTAGGTACTAAGCTACAGCACAAGGTCGGATACTTTCCGGACAGACCTCGTATTACTTCATTTTAGAGATTTCTAAAATGAATGACACCGTTTGCATAGTTAATAGTTTTAAACTGTTGAAAATAGCACAGTATATGATATTTAAAAATTCCATTAAATTTGGTATTTAATAAAAAGACAAAAGACTATACTTAATCAATAATGTATACTGGCATTTCATGAATATAAATATTGATTATAAAATGCTTGGATTTAAAATAATATATCAACGTCCTATATATAGGTTAGATTTTATTATTTTCATTTTTAAATTGTTCGTTATAAATGCATATATTGCTGAATAATAAAACTTGAATAAACTCTATTTTATTTTTAGCAATTTTACTACCGTATTGAATTAATCGAGCTTATTACATCTGAAATCACATTGATATTTGATCTTCTTGATATAATTCTCTGCGGAAGTACATGCGCTTGTGTGTGTCTACTTCCCCGTGTATGTGTGTGTTAGTGTTGAGATTGATAGGGGACGCTGCGGTAGACAGCTCGCTAGACAGAGGGTCGTAGAGTTGACGGGGCAAAGAGGGTTCGTCATTAGGTTTACCTCGCGTAATGACTTCCTGAAGCTTGTAATAGATACTCAGTGATAATGAGTCGCATCACCACTGATTAATTATTACATATCTTGGCCCCAGAACCGCCTAGCGATCCGTCACCCTATTACCGCTTGTTCCGTGTACGTATACATAGTATGAACATAGGTAGCAGTGGACACATAGGATGTGCAGTGAATTTAGAGCTGCATGAATTCAAGCTGTTTAATGAATAAAAATGTTCGCTGTCGCATGATCCTATCCATTAGTATCGCAGGACAAATGGATTAAAATGTATACCGGTACGTTATTCGTAATGACGAAAGAAGAGCTTACATGTAATTACGAGCTCTGTAGGTTCCCGCATATAAAGGTGGAAAGAAGATATTATGTAACAACGGTATTTTTGCTTTGATTTTCGTTAACTAGAGAGCATTAAAGAAAGGTAAAGTAAAACTAATGATGCTTCATTAAAGACTTTCATCATATGTAAATAGAACTCATTTTCGCATTGTATAAAATTGTATTAAATTCATCGAACATACGTGATTAACACTAAACATACGAGCACGAGATACATAGTGAAATTAAATTATCTAATATATAATTTTCATATCAAACTTTTTAAATTATATTACCCTCTTAGCCTAGTATGTATGATTAGTTTAATGATTGTCTTTTGAATAAATAAACACAGGTAATATCTTTTTGACAGATATTTTTATGTCGGAATCAGTGACCCAGAACCAAACAAATTTGAAACATTAATTGTAATAATCGCATATTGTACCACCGAATGCGCTTCCATTCGGAAAATATCCACATTATTATTAATTTTGTACCGAACATTAAATGTAAGCGTCGCAAAAAGCGAAAGATCTTTTTCAAAACTAAAGATAATTAAAAACTATCATAGAAACAAGATTTCAAGAAAGATTGCAAGCTATGTGTTTACTAGATATATTAAGAATGAGCAATAAATGTATTATCCGAACAGAAAGCCCGGAAAAAAATGGTCTAATACAACAATGTGTATTAGAACACATTTTACAGACACACACCTTTACTTTGTAACATTATTTCAATAACTTTGTATTTTTATACAGGGTTAGGCAAATTTATGGATTCATTCGAATATCTTTGATACGCCTATTTAGATTTTAATAAAATTTTCCAAATTGAAGTTAATGTAAATAGGAAATTCGAAGAGCATATCTATTTTTAAATCAGACTTCCGGTTTAGTCAGAAATGACTAACTTTTTATTTTAAATAAAACATCCTGTATATTTTTACGAATTTTAATAGAGCTCTGCTCTGGGAATTCATCAATAGCATCGTTTCCAGCTAAACCGGATATCTGATTCGGATATAAATATAGTAATTGCATCCCCGATTTGCATTTAATTAATTGTGGATGTCTTATTAAAATCTAGATAGCTATGTCAAAGATATTCGAATGCATCTATATATTTGCCTAACCCTGTATATTAGATACCTATCTATATACCATTAAGGCGATATTTACTTTTCTTATGTTAGTTTGTGCTACGTTATTTGATCAAACTACCTTCGTATACATTGGATTGCTGTATATTGATGTCATATTCGATCAATGGGAGGCGCTGTAGGAGACGCGGGCTACGCTTAACGTTGTGGGCATACGTTTTAAGATATTGGGTATAGAAACACGGAGATGGTGTCTTTTGACCGTAGATTTGGGTTCAAGTCCCAACGTAGACAATATTTTTCAATTAAAAATTTCGTGTTATTTGCTTTGTAATTTGTAGACAGCAATGTTTACATCCTCATTTACTTCGCAATTACATACTAATTTGATATTTGTAAATATTTCATATAAAAGCCGAAAAACTCCAAGAATTAATCAATTGATATATATATATATATAGTTGATTTAGATATTCGGCGATTGAAGGTCTGTTTTACATTAATATATATTACATTAGTATATATTTAAAATAAGCTCTTACATGTTTCGGTAAGTATTACCTTTATCAAAGAATTATAAATGTCATATATACATACTTCATGTAAAGAAATCCTAACAAATAGTTTCATTCAAATATATTTCCTGAGAGAAAAACATTTTTTAAATTTTCAAATCACTCACAAAAACAATTCGAACTAAAAGAAATAGCGTCCAAGTGTATTTGTAGGTATGTACATATTTAAGTATCTTTCTTATACAAAAGACTTTTTCTAATAGGAACCAAAAGAGAAGAACAATATTCTGAGAGAAAATAATTTCAAATATAGAATAAAAATAATTACTTCAACATGTTTTTTTCATTTATAATACTTTGATAAAAATAATACTTACCGAAACATGTAAGAGCTTATTTTAAATATATACATATTAATGTAAAACAGACCTTCAATCGGCGAATATCTAAATAAACTATATTGTACAAAGGTCAAGAAATAATTATATATATATGTATATATATATATAATGTAGTATATAGTAATATAGTATAATGTAATACTTATAATGTAGGTTCGGTGACTCAATAAGAATACGTACAAATGAAGTAGTGAATAAAATAACATGTGATGGTATATTTTAAATGCAATATCAACAAATGAAACGATTGAGTTAAAGAATAATATAAATGGTTTTATTGATGTATAGATTAGCAGGTAAGTGATTCATATAATAAATAGGATTAATATAAAAATGAATCAAGTCACGTGAAAATATAAACATAAAATAAATTCTAGGTTAAGCAAAGATAATTAAAGAAAGTGAATTAAATTTAACTAATATTCAAAAATGCTTCTTTTAAATAAACAACTATAAACAGAGGAACTGTATTCTTCCAGTTTTTAATCAAATAATCCTAATTCTAAATGTACCTATAAGGTATATCTGTTTAAAAAAAAAATCTTTGATAAAGGTTTTACTTTATGAATTGAAGTAATTCAACATATTCAAAATTTATAGGAGATTGAAGTAATACTTAAGTTTGAAATAGACGGGAATGGGTTAGTCTGGAGTTTTCTTGTGGATCCGAAAATGCAGGATACAGGTTTAGGCGGGTAATCTGATGGCGTCACCGCTTAGCTTCGGTCTAGCTGGATGCTATTCCCGGTGAAATAGAATTTTCGTTTTATGAGGCACTGGTTGATGTATGGATACGCAAAATGCGTCAAAAAGGAGCTGGATAAACAGGTGATATTTTTGTATGTTCGTAGTGTAGTTTTTCTAATTTATTTAATGATTTTTCTTCTTATTTCCAGAGCGGCACTTCATAAAACGTCGATGTGTTTGTGTGGAATTTTTACAACACATGACGCTAACTCTCGTTTGTTCCGAATGCTAGCTTCTTATTCGTCTAATTTGTATGTATTAATATAATCTCGCTAATAATTTTAGTGAAAATGATAATTTAATTACTCTAACCATACAGATACTTTACAAAAATTAAATACATTGTTTTAGTATATAAATAATTGTCATATGTACATAAAAATCTCATTTCTATGCTGATTTATAGTCGAGATATTTCCCGCGGTTTTTGGTTTGAAAATGGACAGCTCTCTCTAAAGAATATGTGTCATTTATTATTGATCAATTAAGTTGAAATGTCTTCGGTAATACAAGATATTGAAATAAAATGACTAAGGCAAATGAAAAGATAAAAATAAATAAATATGAGAATTAATTTTGAACAATTAAAAACGCGAAACCAACTTTATTGATATGACAGATGAAGAATTCAGTTCCAAAAATTTCTTATTTTCTAATATTTACATACTAGCTAAAATGATCTGTATCTTACAAAACTAGGGCATTCTTATGCGTAGGTCTGCCCTACTAGAATAATATATATATATATATATATATATATATATATATATAAAATCTATATATATATATATAGGTAAAGGCATCATAGCCGAAACATGTAGGGTTGTTTTAAATATATATACTTTGAAGTAAAGCCAGACCTTTAATCGCCAACTGATTAAATTTACCATATCATACCAAGGTCACAAAAATATTATATATATATATATATATATATATATATATATATATATATATATACTAAAATAATAGACTTTTTTAACTTTTTTAATTAGTGTGTTGTTCATCTTTTGATATTTTGTTGTGGGATCATTCTTTAATTTAGTATAAGTTTTATTGACATTTAGGAGTTTTTCCATGTTTTGTATATATTGTCTTTTTTCCATTATTACTGTTTTATTTAATTTATCGATTGTAGTACTATTAAATGGCTGTTGTATTTTAGGGAAAGTTTTAGTTTCTTTAATGTGTTTATTTAATGTTTTGTCTGTTTCGTTATTACTAACTGTTTTACTTGATTGTTTGTAATTTAAGAGGCTGTTACAGATTTTTGACCTTATGTGATTTTTGTCATTTTCTTTGATGTTGTCTGTTGATGATTCTACGTTTGCAATTATTAAGTCTATAGGTAATTTACTTTGGTTTTTAATGTCAATTTGGTATTGTATTGTGAATGCTGGTCCTAGACTTAATATTTTCATAACATTATTGGGTATATTGTCATTAGTTAGGTTTGTTATCCATTCTTTATTATATGTGTCATTTTTCAGGAAATTTGGTGTGTTTTTCTTTTAGTTTGTTTTTTGTTTTAGGAGTTCCAGTTTCTGTTTTTGTTTAGTTTTTATATTATTGAAGAAATTAATATGTTTATAATTTATCCATTCTATCAATTTATTGTATGTTTTGAGATTAATTTCTTTTTGAGTTCTATATATTGTATATTAATTTCCTTCTGTAGGATGTTTATGCTTTTTACAGTATCTGTGATCAAATAATTCAAGATAGTATATGTAAAATGACTTACTTTATCATCGAAAATAGACCAACAGTGCTTAATAAAGTAAAAACAATTTTAACAGAAAACAATTATCCACCACAATTTATACAAAACATTATAAAACACAGACTTAGTAAAATATATAACAAAACTAAGTGCCAAAATAAAAATAAAACAACCAATGAACTAACATATATCCCTACACCCTATATAACTGGATTATCCGAAAAACTAAACAATATATTTAAACCATTTAATTTTAAAATAGCTCATCAAAGCGGAAAAAACCTAAAATTCCTACATACAAAACTAAAAGACTCAACACGAACACTTAAACAATTACATACAATATATAATATACCTTGCAAAGACTGTGACAAAGTATACATAGGCCAAACAAAACAGTTACTACAGGAAAGTTTAAAAGGACACAAATACGCAAAAAATCAGACAGCTTTAAAAAAACACCAGATAACATTAAAACATAATTTTGATTTTGAAAACACAAAAATAATTACTAAGCAAAAAAATACAAAGGCCAGGGAGATCTTAGAAATGATTCATATATTCAAAAACAAGAAAACAATCAACGATCGAAACGAGATTGATGGACTTTATAAACTTTATTATCCGCTCATTAAACAATAGAAGACAAACCCAATCACACAAAAAAAAAAATTTCCCATTGTAAATATACTGTATTTTTCCCAAACACATGTTCTGACCAAACTATTTTTAAAAATGAAACAAACAATTTCATTTCTGGACAAAGACATTTAGTTACACTAAATATTCCAAGAAAGGCAGTCGACCTTATAAAAAGGTTCGACATGTCTGGCCATACATGTTACGCAAAATATGTGTTTTGACACGAAATAAATTGGTGAGTTTTGTATCCTTTAATTTCCTTACTTTAATTTCATTATTTTATTTTTAATTTTAATTTTAATTCATTCATACAAATGTAAATATATTTCTTACCTTTCTTTGTATTAATTTTTTAGTTCTAATTACTTGAAAAAGACTTAATAAAAACGTCGAAACGTCGTATTAAAAAATTGGAATATTAAAGGTCGCTAAACCAAGAAAAATCTATTATTTTAATATTATGACACGGCCAAGAAAATAAATAAGAAATAAATATTAATTCTTATTAACACTAAATATGTACAGTAGAATCTCACAAATTCGAACCGTCACAAATTCGAACCGTCCAGAAATTAGAACCGGCCATTTCAATGTATTGGACGCTCTGAAATTAGAACCTGTGGTTCTAATTTCTGGAAGTGTTTTCTTTTTTTTTTTTTTATTTCCACTAGAAAGTATTTTTTTTCTATGGTTTTGAACTAAATAGGCGAAAAACCAAATTAAACGCTCAAAAATTAGAACAGGGGGTTCTAATTTCTGGAAGTTTTTTTATTTTTTTTGTATTTTCACTACAAATTATTTTTTTTCGCTCATTAAAGTAAAAATAAATCGGGGAATCACCGACTTATTCGTGGTGTGTACAATTCGGTCATATGCGTGTGAAATTTGATATGCTTGTACAAATTTGGGTCAGTTGATGACTGAAGGTCAAAGTGAAGTGTTCATACGTGTGAAAGTTAAAAAAAAATGCCAAACAAACGTCACCTATCAGGAAGCAAAAAAAAAATCTTTACATAAAGCAGAATATGAGGAAATGGAAAAGCGCCTTTATAAGTGGTTTTTAAATCAACGTGAAAAGAAGAACACAGTAACAGGACCCGTATTAAAAGCAAAAGCTAAGTCAATTTTTAGTGAAGTGTACCCCGATAAAGATGAAAACGAATTTACTGGTTTTCCAAATTTAAAACCCGTCATGGAATACGGTTTTTAAAAATTGGTGGTGAAATACTTTCGAGTGATGTTGGTGAGGTCACTCCATTTGTACACAGATTTTGTGCAAGAGTCGCGGAAATGGGGTTATTGGAAACACAAATCTATAATGCTGATGAAAGCGGATTATTTTTCCGTTGCCTTCCAGATAAAACATTTGTCGCTGCTTGTGAAAAAAGTGCCCAGGGATTTAAAATTCAAAAAGAACGCGTTTCAATTTTACTAGGCGCAAATACTGGTGGCTCACACAAATTAAAACCATTGGTTATTGGAAAAAGCCAAGAAGCTTCAGAGGATTTGATAACCCACTTCATTATGACTTTTCGAAAAATGCGTGGATGACTTCCCGGATTTTTCATGATTGGTTTCACAAGATATTTATCAAAGAAGAATGTTTAACCAATGCATATTTTAAGTTCCATATTTTTTAATTTTTTTTTTGTTCTACAGGTCATCCGATTTTCTGAAGACAATAATTTGGCCCCAAAAGCTCTTCTGCTTGCAGATAACTGTTCCCCTCATGCACCAATTGATAAACTTCAAAGTGAGGATGGTAATATAATTGTATATTTCTTGCCGCCAAATGTAACAGCAGCTGTGTAGCCAATGGATCAAAATCCTATTAAAATGAGAAAACTTATTTACAGAAGTAAGTTGCTATCTCAATTAATTGGTGATGGTGGTGATATTGATAAGCTTTTGAAACGGCATTCAATCCGAGATGCAATAATATTGTTGAAACAAGCATGGGATGAGGTACAACAGACAGTGTTAAAAGATTCTCGGTCCAAATTATTAAATTGGGACTCAGGCGATTACGACAGCGATGATGATTTGCCACTAGCACAATTGGCTCAACGAAATCAGGATTGAAATGAAGTTCTTCAAATAAATCTTGATCTTTTGAATGAAATTATGCCAAACAATTCCGTAAATGTAAATGAAATCGAGGAATGGAATGAAGATGTGTTTATTGACGGATCTGATGCAGAGAATAGCGATGAGGAGGCTTCAGATAGCAGCGACGTCGATATTATCGACATAATGCCAGCTATTCCTCATTTAAAAGTCCTTGAAGGCATCAATAACGTTATAAAATGGTGCAAAACCAGTGATATATTTTCCAGTAAACACATGTCTAACCTTTTGGACGTCCGTAACGATATCGTTGTATCCAGTTTAAATAAATCAAAAAAACAAACAAGTATTACTGATTTTATGTTAAGAACCAATTAAATACCTAATAATTAAAAAACTTTTTAAAAGTTTTTCTATGAATTTAATACATATGTTCAATTAATTAAATGTTAATACAAAATAATAGTTATTTATGTACCTAGGTTCGTAAGTACAGTTTTATGGTCGAGAATACGATTGCAAACCGAGACCCGTAGGGTCGAGGTTTGCATGTATTCGAGACCATGAAAGTGTACTGTACGAACCGTGGTGCATATGAGATTTTTCGTCATACCTACGTTTTTTTTTTAAATAGACGAATTTGAATGATTTTCCACTTTACTTTTACTATATGTATACACATTAGTAACATCAAGTCAGGAATATTTGTCGTATCTATGGTAACCATGTTTGTGTCGATATAAATTTATATTTTTGATAGATGTCAAAGTATATGCAATAGATTTTCAAAAGTTTTTCTTTCTAAATAAAATTTATAAACATGAATCAAATAGAGATGGATGCTATTATAGCTTGTACTGAGATTTTGCCGGAGAAATCTAAAAACAGATACCATGAAACCTATAAAATGTTCAAAGATTGGTGTCACCAGAGGTATGCGGAGAGTATTTCAGAAAGTGTAATGCTGGCATATTTTCGTGATAGATCTATGAAGTTAAAATCACCAAACAGTTTATGGTGTGAATACTCCATGTTAAAAACTACCATATTTATTAACGAAAATGAAGATATTTTAAAATATCCTAAATTGAAAGGATTTTTGAAGCGTAAAAATGATGGTTTTAAGACTAAAAAGTCTAGTATCTTTACAAGAGAGGAAATGAATAAATTTCTTATTGAAGCTTCCAACGATACATATTTGTTGATGGAGGTAAGTTTACAGAATGATTCTTTTTAATTCGTGTTCATTCTATACTAATTTTTTGCAGGTTGTTATGATTATGGGAATTGCTGGGGCTTGTAGGAAAGATGAACTAGTTAAAATGAAAATTCAAGATGTGGAAAATAAAAATGATGTAATAATAATTAAAATACCGGATACTAAAAATGGATTAAAACGTTCTTTTACAATTATTGCGAAGGAAGAATATCCAATTAATTTTATGCTAATTATTAAAAAATACATTGGTCTGAGATTAGAAAATATTACCAATGATAGATTTTTCTTAAAGTACAGTTTTGGTAAATGTCGAAATCAACCTGTAGGAAAAAACACTCTCGCAAAAATTCCTAGCCAAATAGCAAAATACTTGTCGTTGGAGAACCCCATTACCTACACCGGACATTACTTTCGAAGGACCTCGGCAACATTATTAGCCGATTCAGGAATTGATGTTCTTGGTCTGAAAAGACACGGCGGATGAAAATCTTCAACCGTGGCAGAAAGCTATGTTTCCGATTCAATGATAAATAAAGTGCAGATAGCTGACCGAATTTTATATAAACAAAATATTACAGAGGCTGTTTGCTCAACTGTGATACAGAAAAGTGAGAAGAAAGTTGATAATTCCATTAGGAATCCAACCATTAATAATGTTGACATTATTGAAAATATAAACTTGCCTAGTAAGAAAGAAGACTCTATTGTTCAGATAGCTAATTGTTCTAATTGTTCGTTTACATTTAATATTACAAAATCATAAGTTTTTGTACAAGATTCTATTTTTCCTAGTTATGTTAATTAAACATGTTTGAAATAAATTTTCTAATATTGCTATTATTTCCCTAGGGTCGTAATAAATATTACAGCCCGCTACCATAGCAACTGTCAATACGGTATGTAAAGTGTCACTTACGTTTCAAAAAAAGGTGTCATAATTGTTTACTTACGCAGTAGGTGTGACGAAAAAACTGTTTTCTGTTAAAATAAAGCTTACATAACTAGTTTTACATATTATAATGTTATCATTTTCTGTGAAAAAAAATGTCCAGAAATTCGAACTTTTCAGAAATTCGAACTGCCCGGTGCACAAAGTGGTTCTAATTTGTGAGATGCTACTATATATATATATATATATATATATATATATATATATATATATATATATATATATATATATATATATAACATTTGATAAATTATTGGAGGTTTTCGGCTTTTATATGAAATATTTACAAATATCAAGTATATTTTATATTTCATATAAAAGCCGAAAACCTCCAATAATTTATCAAATGTTATATTTAATGAACGGCTAAGAAATTATCTAATCACTTATATATATATATATATATATATATATATATATATATATATACTTTGTGTTTGTGATCAATATTTTTGATTATGGACGTGATAAAAGACTAAATACGTAAAGGTATCTGGCGCTACTTTTATTTGTAAAATTATGTTGGTTATGTATATATTTCCTGAAAGTGAAACTCCTTGTAGTATTACTTTTTATGCTTCTTGTTAAGACTCATTAACATACATATATCCGTTCACCTTTCGGCTTCAATTTGCCAATAATCGTTCGTTAACGTTCCTGCTGCGAATAGGTGGTTGTTAGCACATTTTCTATGGAAAACGGGGGCAAATTTCCCCCATTACCGTTTTCATTCTTCTCATTGCTGTTGTTCTTGTATACTCAATTACGGAATCATCCTGCGTCGAGACGAAGTGTTCCATTTTGTACGATCTTCTCTCGCACATATCTATTACCTCTGTTAAACCTTCCCGTTTTCCTTCTCTCTGCGCGGCGTGTATTCGTCTCGTTGTTAACAATTTCACGACTGAAACTTGGTGTAAAGTTCGTTGGCTGTTTCGCGTCTATAAGAAGAAAAGGGAGGGTGGCAAGTTGACGTAAATATCTAATTAGAGTTTAATTGGATCGTAAATTATAATGGGATAAATTAGAGAAAGGCGTTTGCCCTATGCGAAAGCGGCAGAAATGTATATAGAACGAAACTTGTTTTCGTGTTTTTATAGTGACGGATGATCGGTTGCGTCAATATTGCTCGAGTAACATTACTTTTCGCGTACAACTAAGACATAATTATATGTACATTCTAGATTTTATATTTAACTAAATGAATATTTATTACCGCTGTATTGGCTCACCGACGAGAATTGATCATTTTGTTGGACTTGGGAAACCTTTCCTTGTAAATTAAATAATTTAAAAGGAAAAGTTTCCCAACTCAAAAATTTAAATAAAAATTAAAGTTTATGGGTGGGTAGTCCAAACTAGAACATGCGTATTTTGCGAATTTTGCGTAAAAAAATGTTTCACAAAAGGCAAACCTCAAAATGATTTTCTATCTTTAGAATATTTCTCCGTAATAAAAATAAATAAAGAATTCCGTGTGTTAATTAAACATTATTTTTTACGTGGAAAAATGATTAAAGAAACTGATGAAAAGTTACAAAAATATTATGAGGAGTCTGCTCTTTTCACTGGAGTGATTTGTATGTGGTTCACTGCTTTCAGAAGTGGTCATATGCGCATAGAAGTTGCTGAATGCCTGGGGATTTTATTTATAGTAAGTTCTCCAGGGAAAAATTTCATTAGATTGTAGAGCGACCACCGAATTAAAGTATTTGAGACAGCTAATACCGTAACAATTTCAACCGAACGATAGACAATATTTTGTATGAACATAAATATGAAAAAGTTAACCGAAAGATGGATGTTATGTTTGCTTACTGTTGAGTTAATACAATTTTTAATAATTTTTTCGTGGTTATATCACCGTAGACGAAATTTGCAGTACCTCACAAAATGGAAAGCTATAAAGTCAAATAACGCGTAACCCTTTTTTGGCGGAGACGCAAAAAAGATAAAATTTGTTACAAACTACAATAGAATCCTACCTTACTTAAAATGAAGTGCTATACGTCTATTTTCTTTTGGAAACTCATCTATGACGTCATCATAAAAATATTTTAGGCGAAAATATTCTTGCAGTAATTGGTTTTCATTTGATATTAATCCCAAAGCAGCAAGTCTTCCTTGTCCGGTAGAATTTCTAACAAAATTTTTTATTCGTTTAAACAGAAAAGGAATGTTCTGCCGACGCACTTGTGGCGGGGATAGTGAGTGTTAATTCACATAGATTAAGAATTTCAGGGCAAGCACGATCTCGTCCGCAGTCTTTAGGAGATTTCCATAAGTCACTAGCATTTGTTTTATTTAAGCCTTCTGAGTTGTTGTAAATCACTGTGAGTTCGGTACGTAATGCAGAAAAGTCAAAATATTGTGAACAATTTTGTTTAAGCTATTCAAGGGCTCCTTCAGAAACTGTATATTTATCGCCAAAATTAACTAATTCTAGAGAGAGAACTGTGTTAAAGTTCTTAATTCTGGTGTCTATGTGGGTGGAAGTATTGTCACTTATGGAATCGTGATTTTTTATCTGTTCTGTGTTTTATGAAAATATCGGTGCGTATTCTGTTTATTTGTGAATGAATATTCAAACGCTCAAATTTATTCCACATATGATCTAATTGTTCTCTTTTAGAAAAGAAAGATGGATTTGAATTACTGAATTTTTTATACAAAAATTAATGTCGCTAGTTTTATTTCGTAAAACAGCAAATAAATTGTACAAAAAAATAAATAAAACACACATAAGATGTTTTAGATTTACACTTTATTAATAAGATAATGACAGCTGTTTCGCTAACACAGTAGCTTCTTCAAATTCAACTTAAGACTAAAGATATATAAAATACTATAATAAAGAATATAATATTATAAAACAAATCGCTCACAACAATGGATATGACCCAAATCTAATAGATAAATTAATTTTTAAAAAATCTGTCAATAAATTATTAAAGGAGGTGTACCCGATCATTAAAGTGGAGTCAGACAAGCAGTTTAAATCATTTACTTACATAGGTCAACAGCAACTTAAATTATCAAAATTCAAAATATCGCTTAAAAACTAATAATAATCTAGCCAAATATATTAAAAATAATAAAGAAAAAACTACCAAAGACAATAAATCAGGAGTCTATAAGTTATCATGTGGATCATGTACGAAAACATATATCGGACAGACATGTAGAACGTTTAAAAAACGAATCCAAGACCACTATCATTCTTATATCAATAAGAAAACTGACTCAGCCTACTCTAATCATTTAATAGAGAATGAACATGAATTCAATTTACAATTCGATATTATACATGTAGAAAATAAAGGTAGAAAACTAAATTGTTTAGAGTCTTTAGAAATTAATAAACTCAAAAACTCAGAAATGTTACTAAACGATAAATTAGACTTGAATTCATCCCGACTGTTAAATCTGTTCACCCATTGAAATATGGTTTCTTAGTTGCTTATGTTATATTATTAAACTTAAACCTCACACAAGTAGGACATATAGTTTTCAAAAAGCAATAAATATAAATGTAATAGTTCCTAGAATTTTAACTTGGGTCAACTACCTGATTTAACGCTGTATATTGTATGTATCATTAGTCTTAAGTTGAATTTGAAGAAGCTACTGTTTTAGCGAAACAGCTCTCATTATCTTATTAATAAAGTGTAAATCTAAAACATCTTATGTGTGTTTTATTTATTTATTTGTGATATGGATTTACATCAAGCAAAGGTCGAAGCAATGAAAGAAATAAATTGTACAAAATGGAAATATTTCAGAAAAAAATAAATATCAAAAGATTAAAATTAGTTTCAGTTTCTAACATATTAAAATATGCCCTAATGCCCTAATGAACGCTAAAGATTTTCGATAGGATTCAAGACCGGGCTTCGAGCGGGCCATTGCAAGCGGCGAAAGTTAACCGCCTCCAAATATTGTTTAACCATCCGTGCGATGTGAGGTCGCGCGTTATCGTGCATTAGAGTAAAGTTTTCACCTACGAATGGAGCAAACAGCCGCAGTGATACCATTTTCAATGAGAACAAGCTCAGTTTTCACATACAGTGAAGTGCCAGCCCAAAATAATTATACCGCCTCTTCCAAATACCATTCTTGGAGATATACAACACCCTGAAAGTCGTTCATCAGA
Organism: Melolontha melolontha; assembly: GCA_935421215.2. Lineage (NCBI taxonomy): Eukaryota > Metazoa > Arthropoda > Insecta > Coleoptera > Scarabaeidae > Melolontha > Melolontha melolontha. The sequence continues at coordinate 204,629,158 of OW285236.1, read as the reverse complement.
CCTTCTCCACACACGTTCTCGTCCATCTAGTGAACGCAGATAAAAACGAGAACCATCCGTGAACAATACGAAGCTCCATTGATCCATTGTTCAATATCTATGTTCACGGGCAAATCGTAATCCCTGAACACAAAGAGCTGGGCGCAAAAGTGGACAAACAGCAGGTTTCCTTAACATCAATCCGTATTCCTTCAATCTTCGGCGAACGGTTTGTGCAGAAACTGCAGTACCGTAAACATCTTCAACTTAGTGCGACACAATTGTTGACGGTAAACCACAATCACGTAGTGTAGATAACACTGTAAAGCGGTCTCGCCTGTTTGTGGTGCGAGGTCTACCTAATCCTGGCGATGTCGCTGTATTGCGTCTTGGACAGTACTTCTGGGAATATTCAAGACAGCAGGGATATACCCGTCTTCGTTCAAAGCTGGGCGCAAAAGTGGACAAACAGCAGGTTTCCTTAACATCAATCCGTATTCCTTCAATCTTCGGCGAACGGTTTGTGCAGAAACTGCAGTACCGTAAACATCTTCAACTTAGTGCGACACAATTGTTGACGGTAAACCACAATCACGTAGTGTAGATAACACTGTAAAGCGGTCTCGCCTGTTTGTGGTGCGAGGTCTGCCTAATCCTTGCGATGTCGCTGTATTGCGTCTTGGACAGTACTTCTGGGAATATTCAAGGCAGCAGGTATATACCCGGGATATACTGGTCGGGCTACATTTTGTGCTAGCATTTTGTCAACCAATAAGGGTCAGTATTGACAGTTCAAATGACCCTTCAACACAACAGATAAAAGGTGAATAGAGCACACCAAGATTTTTGGGTTGGGTTGGATTTTTTTGGTTTGTTCTTTTTCTTTTGACTGTTTTGATAAATTAAATGTTTTGTATCTTCTTTAATTTCCAATTCTTATTTCATAGATAATATTTCATGTATTGTTAATAAAAAATTTAAAAAAGGGAATTTTAATTATGATAACTAAAGACGGCAGGCTATGTGCCCACACTGTCAAATTTAATAACACACGGTTAAATTTTTTAAAAATAAATATATAGAATCCCTATACAAAACGTAAAGAAAAAACATAAATAACTTACCCAACATGTTTACATTGTTGCAAAAAAATGCGGATGTGCGCGATGAAAAAACTGCACCATAATATATGTTTCTGTATTAGTCTCGTTAAGGTTCGTACGTAGCGACGTATACAGTACAAATCTCTTCCCTATAGTCACCTACAAACGTGTATTACGTATGTGTGCGTTCGAGATTCGAGGAGTGGGGACGCACATAGCATGTATGTATGTATGTATGTACTGTAAATCAGTTTGGATGTAAGCAGTAAGCACATACATAGTATAAACGTCGATGAATGTGGAACTACCGTCAATAATTGGGACTTTATGTAATAATAAACACAAATAAGTGTGGACTTTTTGGAAGATTTTAATATTTTTAACGTTTAAAACAATGTCAGATATACCTATAACAATAACAATAAATAAAGCGGTAAATCATAATAACTTCAATATTCTATACATAATAAATAAAACTAGAATTAAAAAAAGAAAAAGTAAACTATTTAATGTATTGTATGTTCAAAACGGTCTCCTAATGCAAACAAGCAATGTCCTAATCTGTCATAAAAGTTTCTCTGAACATTTAAAATCGTTTGCGGTTGAATATTTAGGATAGATTCAACTATTTTCGCCCGTAATTATCGTTTCAAACGCAATGGTACGTTGAAAGTTAATTTGAAATACCCGTGCAATTTCTCTTATGCTGCGACCAAGATGATACTGTTTTACGACATATTTTTTTTGTTCAAGGGTAAAAATATCCATCGTGAATACGGACTATTCGCAAAAATTGAGCAAACCATCCAACATCACAAGTAAACTGTAACTAATGGCATGTATGCATCGCTTCGTGCGTCCCCACTCCTCGCTTCTTGAACGCACACATACGTAATACACGTTTGTAGGTGACTATAGGGAAGAGATTTGTACTGTATACCTATATGTTTATATACTGAGAAGGATTGTTCGACGTTGAGAGATGTTATATGTATTTGCATAGTTAAAGTGCTCTTTGTATCTTACAATGGATCTTCAGTATTGGTAAAAAGTTGCCCTAATTTTGTAAAATCTACATTTTTATCTAATACACTGTTAAATTATATTATTAAATATTATTAAATTTGACAGTGTGGGCACATAGTCTGCCGTCTTTAAATTGATAACAGATATTTACTTCAATGTACGGAAGTTTTTGTCCACGAGTGCAGTTAATTATCGTACTAGTTTAATATTAATATCCAACAAATTACTGTAAAAAATTACTTAAAATAATTTTGAAACAAATTAATTCTTCTTATAGTCCTTAGTTTATAACCTTAAAATTGTATAAATTATCAACAATAATGACCATAATAAATTATAAAAGATGTTGAAATTGTCCACCACATTTTTCCAACCATTTTACGCATCTCCTAATGCTAACAAATATTTTTTGTAGTATGGGACCGTATGAACAAGTACCAACTGACAACCTAGTTTGTTGAGAGAGAGTTCGTACTGAAGTTTTTAAGGCATCAGTCGTTATTCGTCTAACAGTACCAATCGCTTCTTTTGTCCGAACTTTTGGTCACTCACTACCCTCTTGTCGTCCCATACTATCAATTTGTCGAAAAACTGGAGCAATTCTCATCAGCGTACACTGAAAAGTTAATAATCAAAAGCGAGGTTGGCAAATTAATCTCGTAATTCTTCTAAGCAAGCTTGAATTGAGTATTTCCATTGTCCGTTAATCTTTTTACCATTTCGAAAATAAGATTCAACCATGAATGCTTTGTGTCAGAACGGTAGTATGGTAATTAGGTTTTCGTTTCTAGAAATTGCTTTTTTAAATTCTAATATTTCGAATTAACCGTGTTTTTTTTCCTTTATTTATATTATACACTAGTGTCTAACCTTGTACAGTGTACTCTCTCCTTACGGACACCTCTCTTAAGCGGACACCTCCCATAAACGGACACTTTTTGCAGTACCAAAAGATTACTTAGGGATTTTTAAAATTTTTCTCTCTTGAGCGGACAATCCTCCCATAACCGGACGCGGACACTTTTTTCCCACACCAAAGTGATTTTAGTTCCCCAATAACCGGACAGCTTACAACACTGTAACACTGTTTTTCCGTTTACTCTTCTTCATATTCGTACAGATGTTGCTTATTGAATAATACGTGTATGTACAAAGGGGAATTCCCTAAATACGCACAGCTTGTTGCTTTGAATGTAGTACGTAAATACATAGTACATTTATAGATTCTTATTGTATACATACATGAATCGCTATGCCTAAAGCAGTGTTGACTATTAAAGCCAAAGTTAATGTCATTGAAATTCAAAAAAATGAGAAACTTAGTGTACGCGAGTTAGCAAAGAAATGTAAGATCAGTAAAACTCAAGCTGCTTGTATCATCAAAAACAGAGACCAAATTTTAAGATTGTGGGACACTGATGTCAATCCGGATAGAAAAAGAAGTATGCTGAACGTCAAAGGTGTTAACATTGATAAATTGTGCTACGAATGGTTTGTGAAGGCTCGAAATAAATGTATTCCTCTCTCGGGCACACTTATCAGGAACAAGGCTAAAGAAATTGCAGATAAATTGAATTACCCAGATTTTAGTGCATCATCTGGCTGGCTGGAAAGGTTCAAAGAACGGCATAACATAACCTTCCGTGCCATTTCTGGAGAAGCCGCTAGTGTAAACCAAGATGATGTCAAAGTTTTACTGAAAAAGTGCCGTCTTTGATTCAAGGATATGATTCACGAGATATTTATAATGCGGATGAGACTGGATTGCTTTTCAGGCATTACCCGATAAAACATTTGCATTAAAAGGTGAAAAATGCACTGTTGGAAAAATGGCTAAGGATTGGCTAACGATTTTGCACTGCGTCAATATGGCTGGAGAAAAGGAACCCCTTTTTGTTATTGGGAAAGCTGCAAAACCTCGGGCGTTTCGCAATATTAATTTGAACAATTTACCAGTTACGTGGCGATCAAACAAAAAGGCTTGGATGACGTCTGATTTGATGACTGATTTTTTAGCGCAGTTCGATAGAAAAATGCAACTTCAAGAACGGAACGTCCTGCTATTTTTAGACAATGCGGCCTCTCATCCTCGCGATCTTAAATTGAAAAATGTTAAAGTTATTTTTCTTCCAGCAAACACAACAGCATTTTGTCAGCCTCTGGAACAAGGCGTTATAAAAAACTTTGTTTTTGTACAAATCGTTATTTTTAAAAAATATTTTGCTGCAGATGGAAGACGCAAATTCTGCTTTAGATTTATCAAAATCAATAAATTTGTTAGATGTCGTTTATTTCATACACAAAGCGTGGGAGCAAGTGGGTCCCCAGACAATAAAACATTGTTTCAGGGAAGCTGGTTTTGAGAAAACAGATATCCTAAATGACAATAGCGGTTGGACCGCAGAAGATGAGCTTCCACTATCAGCACCTGCTCAGTTCTCCAATATTATTAATCAAGTTCAGAGCCAAATTCAAATTGACGTCGAAGACTATATTAATTTAGATAATGAAGTCTTCATTAATGATGAAGATGTGGAAAACATTAATACTGAAATGTTAATTGCTTCCCAAGAAACGCTCGCCAACTCGTCTGAAGATGAGCTAGAAAGTCAAATTGAACACAAGTTAACTTCCTATAAAGAGGCTTATTTAGCTATAAGAAAACTAAAGGCTTTTTCTTTGTATCACAGCGACCTTAAAGGTGTTCAATTGCTTACTGATCTTCAAATACATCTCCAAGATAATGAAATTAAAGGAAAAACGCGACAAGCTAAAATTTCTGACTTTTTTAAATCTATTTGAATACCTTGCATAACAAATTTTGTTTTTTTTCTTCTCGCAAGAATGTTAATGAAAATTCTGTTTACTTTATCTAATATTTATATGTTCTTGTTTTGGAAATAAAATTGTTTAAAAATAATTATATTACAAATTATTATTTACTCTTTTTGTACTTTTCTCATAAGCAGACACTTCTCATAAGCGGACAAATTTTTCAGTCCCATGGCTGTCCCCTTAAGAGAGAGTACACTGTATATCGGGAAAGTGAATATTATTTATGCAATGTTCTGCAAATCAAATTCTTTTATTTCCTCGAATGATGTTTTATTATGTATTTTTAGCCTGATATTATATTTCTAACACTTTGCCTTATATAGATGGCATCGTAATCTTTACAATTTATTTTATATGCACCAGATTTATCCAAATTTGTAATTTTTCTATGTTGTTTGTTAACATGGTACCTAAATTATATTTATTAGTATTAGTATGTTTAGTTCGATTTTGTTTAGTAGTTTATTTATATGTTTATTAACGGTAGGTATCATTAAATACTGTTTTGAGGGTACTGTTAAAAATCACAAACGATTTGCCTGTATGTGACAGAAAAATAATCAACAATTGTTGCATAAATTATTTGCTACTTTACAGTTTCGTAATAAAATTTTATCTCTCAAACGTCAAGATACCAAACAACCACAAGAACATTTCCACCTGACAATGTAAATATACCGCGGAGATTTTGCATTGACTGTCGGGCACTTTGAAGGGTTGACCCCTAAAGGGGTGCCATTAAGTTCCAACAGACGTCCATTACGATGGGGGAAGCAAAGAAGGAAACGCAAGCTTTTGGCTCCTCTTCAATTGGAATCGGTCCGGGAGATAAGCGAAGCGTGTAACGCTTCAAAGTGGGGATGTACAAAGCTCTTTCACTCCTTCTTTGTACATCTATCACTTTTCTTCTCCTACACACAGAGACTATCCGTTCTCGCCTTCGTTCTTTCTTTCTCTATATGTTCGCGATGAAAACAATCGCTTACTTTTACACGACTACATAGAACGACGTCGGCACAGCCAACGAATGAAGTTGAAATATTCGTGAGAACAAACGCAACGCGTTTAACAGAATGAATCTGGTTTTGATTTTTAATCTGACGGCGTGACGAAAGAGCATCGCTCAAATTTACACAAAAAATCGGATTGTTGAGTGTATTACGATTCTTTCCTTTTATTACATGAAAGGATACCTTTATGTTGAGAGGCATTTTTTTGTGCTTTGGAATGTTCGAATAGACGATTTTCTCAGTAACTACTAATTTTTAACAATACATTTTTGTGTTTCGTAGATTTATTTTTCGTCTTTTTATTTCCTTCAATTTGGTTTTAACATTGTATTGTATTATTAGAAAGTAAGAATTCTAAGATGCAACAATAAATTAATTCGAGTATAACCACGAAACTTGTAGTAAGAATTGAATTGAATGTATTAATTACTAAATTCATAATTATTGTTAATTGCATGAGTTAGATAATCTTAACATTGAATATGTAACGATAAAGAGATTATGAATAAACAATGTGTTTAGAATATTTAGCACATTTGAGTGTTAGATTATGTATTCTCCGAACTATTGCATGTAAAATAGTATTGGTTACTGGTAGAAAGTTGCTTGCACAACTTGTGTCAGAATCAACTTAGCGGTTAGGAGTGATAAATGCACAGGCTGTGGTGGAGGTAAGCAAGGGGTGACCGACGACCAGGTAGGTCTCACTAAGTTGCGTCGGTCACCCCATTTCAGTAGCCTAAATGGTTTTGACCAGACAACATCGAACCTTTGGCAGACAGCCAATATGTGATCACAACATAAAGTCGCTCCTAATGGGAACACAATCCTTCATTACCTAGGCGATTGAGGAAGCCGAAGCAGGAGAATGAAAACACCTGAAAATGCGCAGCATGTTCAGCTCAAAAGCATGTTGTTGCATAGGAGGTCAGATTGCAATGTGAGGAGGCTTCTTCATGCAGATTTGCAGTTTCGTTCCTAGAAAATAATGTTGGCTCATGAATTGACTGTAACAGATCACACAAACCGTAAACAATTGTAAATAAGCAGAATTTCCGCTATTTGTCTGAAAATATCCTTCGAATTATTGATGAAAGACCATTACATTAACCTAAACTAACGGTGTGGTGTGCGTCTCACAATTTGGATTGATGTAATTAAGCTCGTACTTGTTTGAGGTAGAAGTCGTGACTGTGGCGGTGAATTCTGAACGTTATGTCTCAATGTTGGAAAAAAATTCTACAGCCCAGAATAGAAGAGAATGTTGAAGAAAAAGAATTGGAGGAGTTGTGGTTGCAATAGGATGGGGCTCCAGCTCATGCAGCCCCTAAACGCACTCAATGTTTTGGGAGAAGAAATGTTTCCCAGATGTCTGGTCTCTCTAAGGGGTGATGTGGGATAGCTGTTTTTGAATTTCTTTTGTAGACAATAGGAGCATGTCCAATATAAATCTATGAATGAGGATAAGTTTGCTGTAAATATCAATAAACCTCAATGCATGTTTTCTTTGATTGAAGGAGTTACATGACTTGTTTTGTTCGCAAGTAAAGTTATTACTGATCGTGACAGTAAGCTGCTAGGCGTCATTGTTAATAAAAGGTTAAACTAATCTTCAGCGCATAGAAAAATTATGTTTCAAACTCGCTGAATCGTGTTACTTCGTTTTCAATATAAAAAATGTTCCAATTTGCATTTAAATCATTTTATTTTGAAGACTTTCAAGCAAGAATGCTTGGATATAGACATTGTAAATCGCGTTTTTATTTACGAAAACTATTGTAATATTTGAATTGCGTTACCGTGTACCGCGCAACGAAAGCTTCAAAATTAATATCTTTAACTTTTTTGATCTATATGAACTTGAGGTTGATGCTACATTAACAGACACAGTAGTATCTCCGTGATTTCGGCTTCCCACGCAACTATTTCAACGGAGACAAACCTTTATTACCTCCTTCTAATAGAACTGCTTCCTTTCTAACAGGAACTGAAACCGAACCCGAACCTGAACCCAAACGGGTTCAGGTTCGCTGTTTATAAAGACTTTGAACCCGCACCCGTTAAACCCAAAAATTCTGCAAGGTTCGGGTTCAAAAATATAAAAAAATAGAGAAATATTTAATAGAAGAATAATAAAAAACATTTACATTTCTTGCATGCAAAAAAAAAATTAAAAACAAAATCAAAATAAAATAACGACTATTTGTAGCGAACCAGTAACCAGTAACCTTCACACAAACTAGACTAAAATGGGAAATCCCCTTTTTCTGTTTGAGCTATGTACAAACATAATATTTGTGTTAAACAAATCAGTAGGCAAACATTTTCTTGTAACCAATGCAAATAGTAGCGACGCAAACCGTGTATTAGTATATTTTAACTTTCTTAAAGTAAACGTGGGTTGTTAAAATCAGCTCTTAAATTGTTTTTAGTAAAGTGAGTGCTCACATTCAAATTTAAAAATTTATATAAATTTTTTGATTTTTCTAACCCAGAGATGACGACGAAATTTACGAAAAGTTTATTTGTTTATGATGCAGGAAAAGATGTATCTATATGCTCAGAATGTAAATATGAAATGGAAGGTAAACATACGGCGAATCTTGGGCGGCATATACAACGGAAGCATCCTGAACTATTCAAGAAAACTCAAAATGAATCGTCAACATCTTAATTGAGTCAGATCACCAATAAAAGAGCAAGAGCGGAGGAAAATACCCTTGAACAGTATTTAAATATTATCAAGATAAAAACCTGCAAACAAAGTTTCATTGATTCATGCGTAAAATTAGTAACCGTTAATGGCCGTCCTTTCACAATCTTCGAAGATTCTGGCATGAAAGAAATAATCGATCCGATTATGAATGCACTAAAAGTATCAGTAAATAGTGATAATATAAGTGATCTTGTTAACAACAAAGCAACGGAAATAAAAAACAAAATTAAATTGGAAATATCAAACAAAATTATTTCAATTAAAATTGATTCTGCTTCTCGTCTTGGTAGATGTATTGTAGGGATAAATATTCAATACATTTTTTACGGAAAAATAAAACTACGAACTTTGGACATGCATCAGGCTCAAAATCGTCAAACAGGAGCCTACATAAAAAATCTTATCATCAGCGTTCTTGATTGTTACGACATAAAACTGCAGCAAGTATATTCAATTACATCAGATAACGGAAAAAATATGATCAAAGCTGCTGAATTATTAAAAGACGAGTATGAAAACTTTGACATGGAAGATGAATTTGATGCAGCTGAAGCAAATGCGCTTTCTTATATTGAACTGGAAGGAGCAGAAACATTAGCACATTCACACCCAAATACTATTCATTTCAGATGTGTTGCTCATAGTTTACAGTTGGCAGTGCTCGACACAATATCTAGTCCTCCTTTTAAGAAAATTCTTGATCAATGCAGAGCCATTTGCAAAAAATTGCGAACACCAAATATTTCTTCTTTAGCTAAGAAGCTAAACTTGAAAAAAGCCGTACTAGACTGTCAAACTAGATGGAATTCCAGTTATGACATGGTTCAAGCCTTATTGGAATACAGAAGTTCTTGTTTGGAATTGCTGGATGCTGAATTAACTATGACTGATATACTTGGAATATTTGTGAAGAATTCGTAGAAGCTTTTGCACCTGTTAAAAAAATAACGCTGAAACTACAAGAAGAACAGATGAATTTAGGCGATTTTTATAGAATCTGGCTTACTTTTAAATTGGAGCTAACAAAAGATGACAAAACAAAATCATTTTCAAAAGAATTATATTTAAATATTATAAAAAGAGAAAACAACTTTATTAACAATCCACTTTTGATTGCAGCAGTATATCTAGATAGCAGATTTAAGGTCATTCTAAGTCCCGAAGATGTTGAAAATGCTAAAAAACATATTTTGAAAACAATAAAAATGTTGAAAAATTTACAAATGGAAAGAGAAAAAGAGAATTTTGTGAGAGAATCAATATCTTTTTCTTCAGAAGATGATGAAGATATGCTCGAACAAGTTCTAAAAAAGAAGAAAAGGTTTTATAAATCAAATTCTTCAAATGTAAATGTCACCGCTTCGATTGATAATTTAGTTAAAAAGGAATTTGATATATATGAAAAATATCCAAGACTGGGAAAAGAAAAAACCATTTTACTATTTTGGGAGCAACATAAAACGGAAACGCCATTATTGTATCAAGCGGCTCAAATTATATTCGCAGTACCTGCTACGCAAGTAAGCGTGGAGAGGGCCTTTTCAGCCTTGAAATTCATTTTATCCCCACAAAGAACAAATTTAAAAGAAGAAAACTTGAAAAATATATTAATTGTAAAATTAAACGAAAATTTCTTTGAAAAATAAATTTTCTACTAATAAAACACATGTAGTTTTTTAAACTTTAAACCCGAACCCTGAACCGAACCCGAACCTGAACTTTTTATTTTGATTAACCCGAACCCGAACCTGAACCCATTTTTTTTCATGGTTTCAGTCCCTGCTTTCTAATGAACCCGGTATTTGTAAGGTGAAGACTGTTTAATGTTTCGTGAAATAAAATAAGAAATAATTCCATCTTACATGTATTTAAAAAGAGAATTGCTTATAATATTCATTGATTAATGTGCTTTGTATTTACAATTGACATATTTCTTATGGCTAACTGTGTTATGCAATAAGAAATACGAGATTTAATTTTATTATTATCAAAATTATGACTAACTCTTAAGGAAAAACGCAATTTAATGGAGGGTCGATAGTTACATATATTATAGTTATAATTCTTTTAGATATGCTCAATAAATTAAGAAAAGTTAATAAATCTTTTTTTTATTAAACTTGGTTAAATATCACTGTCGTAATACTTTACGTAAGCATCTTAATCAAGATGGAATTCCCGAATCTAAATAAACAGAATCCAGATGTGAACGCTCGATACTGTACGTCGTAAATTTTTGGTTTTACATCGGATTAGACCCGCTTACAAGCTACTGTTAAGTTAAAATTAATTTAATTTTTATGGTCTTTATTGGGAAAAAATTAACTGCTTTTATATTTCATCTTTAAATAGTTTCTTTCCAAAGAATGTTACAGGTCATCATTTATAAAATTTGAACCATTAAATTATATCTAAGTTTTATTTCAGTAATTGATGAGGAATGTTGCCAAAGGAAATATTGAAAGCGCCTATTTTATTAACTAATATTTTTCTGGTGTAAAATAAATGTTTTAAGCCAGTCTGCATGGGAGAAAAATTCAATTAAATATAGAGGATATTTCAATAAAGTGAAAATGATTATTTATATTTTGGTTTATTATAACATTGATACATATATGGAGTATAATATCATTTAAATGTCCATCTTGGCTATTGCTACCAGTGGTCCATTCGTGCAACCATATTATCCATCAATTTCACATATAAGTTTGCTGTCTTTCGCCGATAACGAGTCATACGTTGCGTTTAAGGTCAGGAAATATTACAGACAGGAGTAGTCCATAAGTGTTAGATCGCACGATCTTGGAGACTAGTTTATGTGGCCAAAACGAGAAATTACGCGCGCAGGAAACATCGTTTGCAATAAATCACGTGTTCATTTCTTTCAGTTCAGGATGAAAAAAATTTATTAGTATGTCACTATAGCGAGCGTCATCCGCAGTTAATGCATGCGATTTCATTAGCATTTTCCAAAAAGTACGGTTCGGTAACAATAACTGATCAAAAGAAATACAAAACTATAATAACACAGGCCTGCATTTTTCAACTCTTTGAATGTTGATTTAAAAATTTTAACTGTTTTCTAGTAATTGGGTAGCGCTGATTTCAAATCTGCTTTTATTTTTTTTTGTATTACGTAAGGTTATTTTTCAAACCAGTTAAATCAAAAAATATAGAAAAAACACGATTTATTTCATTTATAAGCTAGTCTTATATTATATTAAAAAAAATACAAAAATATACACATAGAAACTATTAGAAATAGTTATTTATTCTTTATGCTTCTTAAAAAAACGTTTTCCTTGTTCAGAAAAGCTTCGTTTGGTTGTTTTTCTGTCATATTCAGCTAAAGGAAGATCTGAAGGTAGTTTGTGGGGCAAGCAAATTTTTTTGTTTCCACCTAGACCCCAGTATGTACTTCAGAAAGATCTTTTGAAAGTCCCAAATCCCTTACTAAATCATTCAGTTCGGCTTGTGAAAATAGCTGAGGTTGGTTTTGACCTGAGGTTGATAGTTCAAAATCACTATCCATCTGTACGGAGCCGGAAGTTGAAGAGGTTTCAATATCTTCTTGTAGTACTTTGGGGGGTATAGGTATAGGTACATGATCACTGTGAGGAACTGGTCTGATAGCTTATTTAATATTGTTTGGGTACAAAATATGTTTCAAAGTTTTTCTATTATGCCCCTTAATATCACAAAGACAAAAGTAGCAATCTTCATGATGATTTTGCGGTTCTCACCAAACCATCGGTATTCCAAAAGGAAGGCTTTTTCTATTCCCTTTGGTCCAATGTCTTAAACCTTCTTCACATACCTTATAAACAACGTGCGGTGCCCAATCTTTATCTTGATCTCCTAATTTGATTTTGAAATAAGCATAATATGCATTTTTCACAAATTCACCAATTGGTCTCTTAAACTTTTTCAAGACGAAATATCCACAAATATAACAGAAATCATCTGGTTTGTTTTTGCAACACCGGCTAGACATATTTTTAAGCAATGTTTATTTATCAAATACCACGCACAACACTAAAGACAAATTAATTTTACTTGTTTACCGATCGACACTCAGAGCTATAATAAAGTAAATGACATTAAAATATACATTTTGTTTGGAGTGATAAACTTGAAATTCTTTTTCGCAGTACTAATAATAGAACTAATAAAGTGAAAGCATAATAAATAGGATTTAGCAGGTAAAAATTCCCGGAAATCTTGTCCAAAATTAATACATGTAATAAAAGATTTACATCAGGTAATGAGAGCCTATTTAACAAATTTCTTTAAAACCACAACAGAAAATCATTTTTGGGTTAATACCTAGAATTTGAAGTAGTACATTCATTTTAAAATGTATTAAAACGCCTATTATAAGATTTTTTTAATATTTTTTTTTTCTTTTGTGCAAAAAAAATTTGTGGGTGGTAGAGACAAACTGTATTTTAATTAGTTATTGCTATATAAAAACTGAGCTTAACAAACACAAATCACGTCATCACAAATTTTATGCAGGCCTGTGTAATTATTTTTCTTGAACGACATGAAGATTTTCAGCTTCCCAAATCTGGCAGTGTTGCATATTACTAAAGCGAGGTTACGCTTTATGTAACAACGCACTACCTAATCAAAAGGGTAATTGAAGAGGATTGAAGAAAAACTATTCGAAAAAGTAATTGGATATTGTCTTTTGTTACATTATACGAGTTTATACACTGATTCAGCTTCAAGTCAACCTTTTACCCCAGAAAATTACTACCTGTGAAGTAATAGTACAAATCACTCACAAGTAACGGTGATATAATCGGTGCAAGATGACTGTCCTGAGGAACACCAGGTGATATTCGAATTCGACGGGATTGTGCATTGAATAGTCTTACTATCTACATTCTATTCTCCAGCCAAGTGCGTATTTACGATAAGAAACCATTAATTTCATACAGAGAAAATTTATGAATTACGAGTATGATCGATCTTTGCGAAAAACTAAGTAAAGTACATCAACTTTCTTACCGGATTCTAATGAATTACTTGTAAAGTTTTAGAGCTAAAGTAAATATGTTCTCATATTTTTGAAACGTAAGAGAATATACAAGGTGGTCCATGGTAGTGGGAGATTTTGAGAACTTTATTATTCTAAAAACAATAGTAGCTCCGGAATATCTCGTTGTTTTTCAACAAAAACCTTGCTTTTCCGATAGCCCCACAAAAAGTAATCACACGCCGTTCGGTCTGACGATCTTGGAGGCCACTCATTGTTCTCGTGTTTAGAAATAACGTGATCTGGAAACACTCGTTGCACAGCAGTCATTGATACCTTGCGGTATGTGCAGTAGCACAGCCGCACTGAAGCCAAGTATTCTGGTTATTTTGTGGAAGCTGGTTCAATTGCTATTTCAGAAACTGGTTTATAATGTCAGCATAGCGTGCAGAATTGACTGTAACAGCATTTTCATTCTGATTCTCAAAAAATTAGGGACCAATAATTCTCATAGAGGACATTGCACACCATACCGTTACCTTCGGACTGTGTAATGGTTTTTGGTGTTCCTTTTCATTTTCCAAAGACCAATAACGACTGTTTTGCTTATTGGTATAGCCTGATAAATTGAAATGCGCTTCATCAGACATCCATATGAATTATGAACATCAATTTCTTGTTGTAACATCCTTTCAGCGAAACGCAGGTGACGAGGCTGATGTGTTGACTTAAGTAGTTGAACAATCTGGATCTGATAAGGATGGAAATGGAGATCCTTATGTAAAATTCGGAGAAAGGTCGTCCTAGCTAAGCCAAATGCCTGACTATGTTTTCGGCTGGAACGTTTCGAACTGCGCTGTATAGTTGCTCTAACTCGATCAATGTTATTCAAAATTCTGATACCTCTGTTTGGTCCCGTGCGTTTCACATTGTTCGCTGATCCGCTTTCTTCAAATTTACGAACCCACTTTTTTATGACGTGATCAGATGGAACTCTCTCACGAAGAGGAATATTGAAATTAATCCGAAATTTACGGTGTACTACGACCACAGAGCTATCATTTTTGTAATACGCTTTGATTACAAAAGAACGTTGCTCACCGGATCAGCGTTCCAAGATAACTGAATGACATAAAATGGCAAATTATTTGACATAGACATCCATAGCAATCTATGATTAATTTCAAAATAAGAACGTTTTCAAAATCTCACGTAACAATGGACCACCACGTAGATATAATATATATACATAACATTAAATGACCACGTTAAAATATTCAGATTTACACTTTATTAATAAAATAATGACAGCAGTTTTTTTTAATTCTGTCCGATTGTGACGATATTATTGAACCAAAATTATCGTATTGTTGTTTCGAGTATTATTAGAATATTATCATAGTAATTATGGCACCTGTAAAAATAATATTACATTAATTAATTATTCAAGTTTGTCGTCTTCCTGATTACGTTTGTGTTTGGTTTTGCTCTTTGTCGTTTTCTAAAATTAATTTTGAAAATCGTTCTCTTTGCCTTTGAAGAATACAGGGACATGATTATGTGTTATGGTGAAGCTAGCTCGATCAAATTCTTCTGAAGCTCAACGTATCTATCGAGAGAGATATCCATTAAGACATATTCCTAATGTTAGAACATTTATTGACGTGCATAGACGATTGGGAGAAATTGGTTGTTTCAAAAATCAAAAAGTTAATAGTGGGATCACCAGAACTAATTGTACTGTTGAAAATGAAGAAGCTGCTTTGCATATAGTTGAAAACAATCGGAGAATAAGCACCAGAAAAATAAGTTCAGGTGTACGGAATGTTAACCGCTAGACAAGTTAGACAAGTCCTCAAAGAACAACTTCTTCATCCGTTTCATTTCCAAAAAGTTCAACACCTATTGGAACAGGATTCTTTACCCCGTGTACAATATTGCGAGTGGTTATTAAATGCAGGGCAAAATTTTCTATCATTAATTTTGTTAACCAATTAAGCAGGTTTTAGTCGCGAGGGTGTTTTGAACCTACATAATATAGACTATTGGAGTGATAAAAACCCTCATCAAACCGTAATACGAAATTACTAGTATGGATTTTCTATTAATGTGTGGGCGGATATAATCGACAATTACCTAATTGGTCCATTTCGATTTACAGGCGATCTCTATCGATATTGTTTGGAAAATGAACTAAACAATTTATTAGAAAATGTCCCATTGAACATTATTCAAAGAATATACCACATGCTATTGAAGAGAAATAAATTTTGTAATAAGGTATGTTAAGACTTTTTTTTTTAATTAGCGGTACGTCAAATTTTATAAATTATTAGAATAAATAGGTTAACATATCTGTTATGAGGAAGAAATTAAAAAAAATAATTTCCGATAAACATTTAAGATCCCGTATTTTGAAAACAAATGGTGATCCGATATTAGTATATAAGAACTTTTTTAGTATTTTATAGTCTTCTACCGCGTGGTACTATGCATTGTAGTTTTTTCAATGTCACCTTGTATATGCAAAATATAAAAGACAAACCTCGAACGCTTCCAGTCGATTCATAGATTCAATAATAACTATGTTCCGTAATCTCTAGATATTTGGATTTCAAAAGTTGAGAAAATTACCTCAAGTCTATGTTATTAGTTAATTGACGAAGGAGATACTTGTTGAACCTTCATTATAACGCTAAGAAATAAGTAATTAAACTTCTAGTTTCAAAAACTCTTTTATTGTAAATACCACTACAATATTGTTTCGCCATACAGTGGCTTCATCAGGTGGATGAAATACTGAATATGTACAATACAAGTTTGAATATTTATATGAAAATTATTGGTGAAATAGTGGTGGAAAAATTTTTACAATCTTAAATTTAGTAGAGGGGAGTTGTTTAAATCTAGTTGGTCATTTAAAGCTAATCCTAAACTATTGTATCTATTAATTTCTAAGTTTTCTAACAGGTTAAGTTTTTTACTTTTTTCTTGAATGTGTAAAATTTTGAAATCTATATTAAATCTATGATTGATATCTATACAATGACTTGCGAAAATTGAATCTGTTTTCTTTTCTTTATGGCTTCTCTCGTGCTCTTTCATCTTAATTGTGAATGTCCTCTCCGTTTGTCCTATGTATACCTTATTACAATCTTCGCATGTTAACTTATATACACCAGAGTTTGATCCTTTGTCTATTTTATCTTTGTTGTTTTTAATAATGTTCTGTATGGTATTGTCTGTTTTAAATGACATATGTTCGTTATTAAGTTTTTTAATGAAAGTACCAATTTTTTCAGAAATTTTTCCTAAGTAATTGATTGAATTATAGGAATTATCTTGTATTTTAATTTTGGATAAACTAAGGAAAGGGTTTTAGATTTTTGTTGGCTATTTAGGATATTATTGACAATATTTATAGAGTCACCATTGTTTAATGCTATTGTGTATATTCTATTTAGCTCAAGGTCGAAATTACTTTTACTCATGGGTACATGAATTAATCTATATACCATTGATTGGTATGCTGATAATTTGTGTGTTATAGGATGAAAAGAATTAGCGTGTATTGTGGTATCTGTATGTGTTGGTTTATGGTATATAGCGAACTCGTGTTTATTAGTTTTGTGTGATATGGTTAAATCTAGAAAATTAATGCTTTTATTTATTTCTATTTCTACAGTAAAATTTATTTTGGGGTGAATAGTGTTGATATAATTATGTAAAGTTTTTAATTGTCTATCTGAACCGTTAAAGCAAATTAATATGTCATCAACATACCTAAACCAATATACACAATTACCAAACAAGGGATGTGTACTAATTATAGTTTCTAAATTATTCCTGAAAATTTCCGCTAATAAGGGGCTTAGTGGGTTTCCCATTGCTAGACCCTCTGTTTGTTTATAAAATTTCTTTTTAAATTGAAAATAATTTTGTTCCAGGCACGTTTCTAAGAGCTGTAAAATGTCGGTCTTTGTGACAATGTTCGTGTTTCTACGTTTTAGTTGTAAAGTAATTAAATCTATTACCTCCTGGGGTGGGATACTAGTGAACAAATTCGAGACATCAAAAGAAATGAGTTTACATTTGTTTGGTAATTGCAAGTTTGAAATTTTTTTAATTAATTCCTGGGAATTTTTAACGGAGAACTTAATTTGAATTTAGTGTGTGTAAGAATTAAATCTATTAAGTGTTTGGATACATTTCTACAAGGTGCTTTTACGTACGATACTACTAGTCGTATAGGTGTATTGTCTTTATGTAGTTTAATTAAACCGTATAATTTGGGAGGTAAGGGATTCCTAGTGGTTAATATACGTTTTTGAGTGTTATTAAAAAGAGAACCTGATTTTTCTATAGTTTGTTTAATCTGTTTTTGAAATTTGTTAGTAGGATCAGATTTAAGTTTTATGAATGAATTATTATCGAGGAATTCATGAACTTTATGTAGGTAGTTTGATTCCCCAATAATTTTCACATAAATATTCAAACTTGTATGTACATATTCAGTATTTCATCCACCTGATGAAGCCATTGTATGGCGAAACAATATTGTAGTGGTATTTACAATAAAAGAATTTTTGAAACTAGAAGTTTAATTACTTATTTCTTAGCGTTCTTTGTTATTAATTAAAATGATTTTATTTTGTAAAACTAAATTTATACGTTTTGATTAGATCAATGAAACAACAATTAAGTATAACGTAATTGTCGTAATAGGGATAATACAAACAAAATATAGAAGATATAAAGTCTTTCATCTGGCCAACATTGATAACGAACTTGTGCGTAAGCAGAGGGGAAAGGGTTTGTTTAAAACATTTTAGATAAGACCGCGTTTGATGCTCGGCTCTTAATGTGGATAATAAAGGAAGGCAAGAGTTTCCTTTTTTATTATTCCGTTAAGATATAAAAAGCGCATTCTGCTAAGAATGTATTCGGATAGTTATCAAAGCTGAGGATGGAAACTTGTTTTTAATGTTGTAGATAAAGATATAGTTAAAACAAAATTAATATAAATAGGTAACATATATACAGTTACTTACGAAAGCCTTGCATATGTTTATCGAAATCATCGTTTGATTATAATTTATAAAATATCATATTTTAAAGAATATAAGATTGTTTTGTTGTCGTTGCATTACTAAATTAATAATATTAATTGGAGCCAGTTTCTCTCTTTGATCCATATAAGATAATAAAATCCATTAAATAATACATAGAGGATCGATATTATATATGGAAATGCAATATCTCGAGAACAGGTCGAGCTATCTTAATGAAATTTTGTATACGGATATAAGCAAATGTTTGATCCTTTTCTATATATTTATTGTTTTTTCTTATCGCATATTTGAAATCAAGGCTTACTTGATTTTTTTTAAATGGCAACAGTGCATGAATTTGGCATCGTTGGAAAGATATTTTTTGCTAAAATCAGTGATGTAAATATGACACGTTTATTTGCCAAAATAGTTTAAAAGAAAACGGGTAAAAAGTGTTTAGATCTCTTTTGGGGTAACAACAATAAAAAACCATTCAATAAATAAGAAACTATTTACAAAAGGTGTTTAAAGTATTCAACATTAACTTCCTGGCAGTAATTGATACGTCGAATGAAGCCCAAGAAGAAAATACCAATCATTAAGAAGGCGGAATATAAATGTCAAATAATTGACAATTATTTGACATTTATATTCGGTTATTTATGTTTTGTATTCTCTTGAGAAAGGCATCATTGCCGAAACATGTAGAGTTATTTTAAATATATATACTTTGAAGTAATGAACTAGACCTTTAATCGCCGACTTATTAAGTTTACCTTATCATACCAAGGTCACGAAGATATTATATATATATATATATATATATATATATATATATACACAAACTACAACGCGATCACCATTTCGATTTTGAAAATACACAGATAATTGATAAAGAACAACACACAATGAAAAGGGAAATTAAAGAAATGTAGTATTAAATAGGAAAAAAATTCAATTAACAACAGAAGTGATATAAAAATTTAAGCAGTATATACTATAACTTAATTATGTAACGATCTGCAATTTACCATGATAATATATGTTGCTGTTATATAATTATATATCTTATGTTATTTAAATATCTATACATTTGCTTATCATGCTGACAGTTCCGTGTTTTGATTCCTGTCTGGCTGTCCGAGTAGGTTTTTGTGGTTTTCCGTCTCGTTTAAGGCGAATGCCGACAGCTTAACATCTTAACTCGCTCCACTGGCGCATACATAACAATAACTCATGTCTTGCGTTTCCCTGTTTTTGTTTTCTATCTATTTTAGAATACTAAGGCATGATTTATTATTATTAAATGGGAATGTATCGTTGAATAATTATATATATATATATATATATATATATATATATATATATATATATATATATATATATATATATATTGACTATTATAATAATTATACAGTGTTAATATGAATATCGATAGCAGTTGTGAGTCGTCGCAATTGTCAGTGTTAGATAAACCTTCATTAGAATTAAATTCAGAGCCGGAAGTGAAACCGCAACCATGTACATCAAAAGCAGAAGTAAATCCAGTCGACCGTCGACATAAAAAAAATAAATAAATTAAGTTCAAAGTCTTTGCGACAAAAAGCATTTGGGTAGCGCAAATAGATAATCAAAATAACAAAGTAAAATGCGTAGTATGCAATAAAATATTAACAGCGGGTAAAAGTGAGTTAAAAAAGCATCAGCAAAGCCAAATTCATATGAAAAATATCAGAGCTACCTATGGTACTAAGAATATATCAGACTTCATATTACCAGTTGTTGAAAATTCGCAAATTGATGCCGAAATTCGTCTATGTCTTTTAAATGTAGAGTATAACTTGAGTTTCAATGTCATGGAAGATGTTATTGAAAACATAAAAAATATATTTAAAGATAGTTAAAAGAAGTTAAATTAAAAAGAACAAAATTGAAAAATATAATAAATAATGTAATTGGAAAAGCGTTGACAAAAATGTATAATGAGCAGCTAAAAAATAATCCTTTTCCATATTAGTAGATGAAAGTACAGATATATGCAACGATAAGAACTTATGTATTTTAATTAAATATTATTCAAATAATAAATCTATATTACATTTGTTGGACATAATTAAATTAAGAGAAGTTGCTACAGATGAGCACATGATTAAAATGGTTTCAGAATGTTTGCAAGAACATAATTTGGATATTAATAACGTCATTGGCTACTGAAGCGATAATGCTAATGTAATGATGGGGAAGAAGGAATTATTTCTGACCCATCTATTACATGACAATTCAGAAAACTTTTGTTGCTATTACATATGCGTTATATGGAATAGTTGGATGTAGTACACCAGCTACAACATTTACCACACAGCGTCCTAATATATCGACAGTTTCGTCGGCACTTATCCAGAGGTACTGATTTGAAAGATGGCTTCTAATGCGTTCTACTGCTTTCGTGTATCACTTAGAAACATAATATTTGCGTAAGGTGGATTCATCAGGAACATTTCGACCAGTATATTTTTGGAGAAATATTTTTGAAGTGGGATTGTTAAGTTTATTTAATGGAATATTAGCCGCCATAAAAGTTTCACAGAGTTCTTCGTTAAAATTGTCAGATTCCAACGGTTCCCATTTCTGCGCATGTGTTTGCGGTGCTAAGTGACGTTGTACGTGCGATTTCATGGAATTATTTAACGATATTTTACAGATTTTGCAATAAATTTCGGAAACACTGACAATGGACATACAATCAGTATGACCGTCAATCCAACTCGCCATTGCTTTACAATGCCGTTCTCGACGTTCTTCCATATCATATCTGAAAAGGTAACTTAAGCAGTGCTCTAGATCTATATAAATGAAAACTAAACATGTATACGTAAGTTATTGAAACTGAACGAAATTCAATGCACACTTACGTCGAAATAATTGGAAGAAGTAGACTCAATCAAACGACATTAAACAGGATCTATCACAAAAATTACGATGTAATTAACAGTTCAAACTATGAAAACAAGAAACTAACTCACAGCACTTTATTTATCTTACGAAAAATAATCTAAATAGACTAAATTATTCAAACTCCACACGCTTCTATCTACGCCCATAAAAACAGAAATTTAACTGCAAATATCCAACAAGAAACTTCGCAATTCTCGATGAAAACAGATGTGCGCGCTAGCCCATTCAATAACTGCGTGATGTACTTACAGATGTTGTAGAATATTTATATCGTCCGTCGTAATGACGATGTTATTTCAACCCGATGTGTCCGGCCTCTGCTAATGATATATCTCTTTCAAATATACTTAATTTCATGCGTTCTATATGAAATACCATTATAATATATACTTATTATTCGATGCCGTTTTTGACATTCATCCTTTTTAATTATTTAGACAACATAAAACATGAAAATTGTAAAAATACAATTATAATGCAAATATACAACGCGACAGGTGGTTTACGAACGCAATCTAAGATAAACCACCTGCGAATAAGTTGTTTAACATTTTCATTTTTCATTTCAAGTTTCATATCAGGCAAGAATTACATCATTTTTGATATGAACTAGAGAAAGACATTAAATAAACAAAAAGGTGAAGTGTGTATATCGAAATAGACATTTACTGATTATATTGGTTTGAGACTTACGATTCGATCTTTTTTGTGTTTAAAAATATGTGAACTGCACAATAAGTAAGAAAAAAAATACGTAGGTTTGTTCATACATATGTATGTAATTTAATAGTATTTGACTATACCACACATATAATTTGAAATTATTTACTTATTGATAAACAAACTTTCAAATTTAAGATAGTTCTCTCATGTAGTGTTGCAATAAATGTTACTAAATACGAATATACCTAACTAATACTAATAAAATAATTTCACCATAAATGAAAATATTTGGAGCAAGTAAAATAACAAAAAATTAAGCGATATTTGTGATTTGATAAATTACGAGTATTGCCACATATTATGTTGCATCCAATCAATATTTGCATTCACAGTTCATAAAGTTTTTCTTTGCAGTCACATGACCACACTTAAGGCAAAAGCTGGAGATGATTCCTTACCAAGTCTTTTGATACGTGACTGTAGATTTGTCCTGGCATATCCTCTGAAATTAATTATTAATCTATCTATAACAACTAATATCTTTCCAGATCGGTGGAAGAACACAAGAATTATACCGGTGTATAAGAAAGGAGATCGTGCGTTGATCAAAAATTACAGGCCGATCTTTATTATTTCTAACTTCGCCAGACCGTATGAGAAGGTATTATACTCCAGACTATTTAGTGGCACACGCTCTCACCGAACCAGCATGGATTTGTCACGGGTAGATCTAATGTCACCATCTTGGCGCCTATTGTTCCGCACATCGGTAAGGTTTTGGACGGCAGAGGCCAAGTTAATGTAATTTATACTGATCTATCCAAGGCTTTCGATTTAATTGATCATGAGATTTTACTTCATAAGTTGGGATCTATTGATCTCGTTCCAACTTCTATCAGTCTTCTTCGATCTTATCTATTTCAAAGAAAAAGTTACCTGACCTACAATGAGTTTTGCTCCAATAATTCGATTCTTCCTTCTGGCGTTCCTCAGGAATCAAATTTGGATCCTTTGCTATTTGTTTTGTTCATGAATGATTTCCTTTTCCAAGTGAAGTGTCCCATTCTCGCCTATGCAGATGATATAAAAATATATTCTGAGATTTCCACAACGGACGATATCGTTAAAGTACAGAAAGATCTGGACGTATTAGTTGCATGGTGTGACCGTTTCAAACTTAAATTAAATATTAACAAATGTTGCGTGGTCACTTATACTCGATCTGCTACGCCTCACGAGTCCTCGTATTTTACTAAAACAATATATTAACCAGTAAGACTGAAATAAAGGACCTTAGAGTCTTATTTGACCCTAATCTTACATTTAGATCCCATATAATCCATATGTGTGTTCTGATGTCTACAAAACTCTGGGATTTATTATGCGTTTATCAAAATACTTTAAAGATATCACTTTGCTTAAAGCACTGTACCATGCCTATGTTTCGAGCAAAATGGAATACGCCTCATTCATTTGGTATCCAACCTATGCTTGCGATTCCATTCCTTTGGACCGTGTTCACCGTAAGTTTTTGAAGTACCTCACATTCAAGACTGATGGTATCTACCCGGAACGTGGGGCATCCCAGGATGATTTTCTTTTATGCCATGGCATGTCATCTCTAAGCGTCAGAAGGGAGAATACTTGTAGGAAATTCTTAACTAAACTGATGAAAACATTATTGACTGCCCGTTCATATTGGAGCTTCCAGGTACGAAGTTACATTTATGGTTCCCTTCACGAAGACGAACGTCTTGAAATAGACTTCTACCTCTCCAACGTGGCCAACAGGGTGCTGGATGATCTATTTGTTTGAGGATGGCTCGCGGATGGCCAGCACTATTTAAGTCCATAGTTTATTTAATTGCACTGCAATGTCATGTAATTATAAGATGTTGGTCATAATGAAAAATCGTTTACATATTACTGCCGAATCATTTGACAGTAGATTTATGTCAAAATAGTGGACTTAAGAATGTAGTTTTACATATTTACTTATAGTCACAAAACACATTCGTTTATTTCTTATTTTATTTAATGATAATGTACTTAATTTAGGTTTAGAAAATGTGGTTAATTTAGATATAAATATAAACTATAAACTTTACTGTACATTTTATAAGTGGACATAAGGCCCACATAAACGTACGGCAACTATTACGTCATGGATTTTAATGGCGAAAGTGGATTGCTTCGTGCGTTGTGCTATATGTGTATTTAGATTGGTAACAGGATAGTCTGGAAAGAGTGGACAAACTTACTTGCACATTTCTTGCGCCTCTGAATTGAAATTAATTTGGTTATAAGTTTAGATTGATAAGGACATAAGTATGTGTTAAAATGTAGGGTATTTTATGTTTTTTGAAACTTCCAAAGAACAAGGCCAATTTTGTCCTTCTGCAGTAGGTTATATCGAATAACGCTACCACTCTTCTTCAATTAGGATGCGTTTTGTCTTGGTACGAATTTATCACTTCATCACTTCAAGGTAGTATGCACCAGTAACCGATTGTCCTTCCGGTAAAAATTCTTTATGGATTACACCTTGAATATCGAAAATCGTAATCAGCATGGTTTCGATTCTGGATTTTTGCAAACGACTCTTTTTGGGTCTTGGTGATGTTTTTTAATCCACTGCATGCTCTGTACTTTCGTCTTAAGATCGTACTGAAACACTAATGATTCATTACCAGTGACAATGTGGTTTTACAGAAAATTTGCATCGTCGCGAGAATTCTGAAGAAAGTCTTCGCACGATGCAACTCTTCTCCGTTTTTGCTAAATCGTAAGATTGTGCGGCATCAAGTTTACGTAAATCTTCCACTTTCCAAAATCCTCTTGCAATATTTATCGAATCGTCTCCTCTTTCATGTATAACTTTTCTGGCATCATTCCAAAGGTCATTCATCGATCTCGTGCCACAAGTTTACGTACTTTTGCTATCGTATCTGCATTTCTACAGACCGATGGACGTCCAGTTCTAATGTTATCTTCTACACCCTGACATCATCATTAAATCGTTTAAACCACTCAAACACATTAGTATGATTAAAGGTGTTATCATCGTACGCAGATTTCTGATTTCATCGCGTAAGTTTTTGTTGCAGTTTTGTCTAATTTACAGCAAAATTTAATATTTACTCATAGCTCCATTACGACTGAAAGAAACACGATGTGTGTGCTGCTAGCGTTCCACTCAGTAACTAACACCTGTTTTATTTTTGGTTCTATTTTAGGGACCCCAATACAGCAGCCCCAATCCAGAAATTAAATTGCTACACCTGGTATTAATATTGTTGTAATTGGAATAGTGGAAATTATATTGAAACAAAATTTCAAAACTTGAACGTCAGGCCGAGAACATTAGTGCTTAGCTCGTATATACAATACACCTCAGTGTGTAACATGTGCACTTGGAATAGCAAAATGTATTCATTAATTCAATCTAAATCTAATATTTTGTGTTATTTGAAATACCAAAGATTACTGATTCAGGGGGAAAAGTTAATTTAGTAGGTATATAGTAAAGAAAAAAAAAGGTTATCGAATTTCAATCTTAGGCATGCTGACGCGTGGGATTATTAATTATATTTCATCACGAATACAAGAAAAACATGTCATGTCGATAAGACAAACAACAAAAAAATCGTAGCATATTTTCTAGTTCCAGGTATATTAATTGTATCGATAAGGCTTTATCTTGTTTACCTGGCATGTAATCTAAAATTTTATTAACTTTCTTCGATTACTTTTGTAAGTGTTTTGTTTCGTTTAGATTCTATATTCACTTGCTCTACTTAATAACATGTATTATTGTCACGAAAATAGAATAAATACAGGATATGGCGCTCTTAATGTTGGAATGGAGGATATTGCAGTATATTACGTTTCCTGTATTTTTGATTGTAGCATATTAATAAGTATACACATGGTACGTACTGATTCCTAAATCACACCTTTTATTTTTTTTGATAAAAATTATTAACATAATACGAGGGGAGCACTGAAAACTTCTGGAATGGCCATGTTACAAAAAAAAAATTAAATTCGTTTTTATTTGACAGCTACATTTGAAATACATATTTTATAAATTGATTGCCGTGTAGTTTGTTCGTTTTGCTCGGACAGTTTTATCCTATTACAAATTTTGTGTTCACTCAAAAATGAATCTAACTAGAGAACATTTTCGTGTTATGATTTTATACGATTTAAATCGTCATTAACGCCTAAACAATGTGAAGATTGCAAATTAATTGTAATGTGAATGTAAATATTGCTTTCTACATTTTACGACGCTAATTATTCGAATTATTTAATAATTAATTGAAGAAACTCGCCCTTAAGCAGAATTCGAACCCACGTCCATGGTTTTCCGGACCATTGCTCTGTTACTTGAGCTATTAAGGACTGCGGTTCCGAATAGATTCGTGTCGATTGGTCGAAGGAAATGCTGAAAAAATACGATCCGGGTGCTTCAAAACACGTCTATAACATCTTAACAGGTGACGAATCATGGATCTACGCGTATGAGTCCAAAAGTATACAGCAGTCGACTGTATGGGTCTTTGAAGATGAGACTAATCCAACAAAAGTTGTTCGCGCACGAAGCACTGCAAGGCAAATGGTCGTTGGTTTCTTCAGAAAAACTAGACATGTGGCAACTATGCCATTAGTGAAACGTCGGACGTTCAATTCGGAATGGTACACGAGCATTTGCTTGTCAGAAGTATTCGGAAAAATAAGGGAAATCAACCTCCGGAGACGGTTCATTCTCGATCAGGACAATGGGAGCTCTCACACATCGAATCAAACAAGAGAGTTTTCGATAACTGAAAAAGTGGAATTGGCACCAAATGACTTCTTTCTATTCCCGCAAATAAAAAATAAATTACACGGTCAACTTTTCGATGCCTGAAGAAGTGGTTGATCCTTTCAAAATGCTTGTCTTGAAGGTATCTTAATAGGAGTGGAAAAAGTGCTTCGAAAATTAGTTCGAGCGCATGAAAAAGTGTGGAGAATATTTTGAAAAACAATAAAGCCATGCACGTACGATAATTAATTTTAGTTTCTGTTCTCTATTCCTGAAATGTAAGAGGCATCCCTCGTATTTTTTAAATCTATCTACTAACGCTGGCGTTTAGCTGTTGGGCGGACACAGCCACTGCTACTGTGTCCCTGACCAAGTGTTTCACTTGTTATTAAGACAGCGATGTTTGTTTTGGCGTACGTAATGTTGACGTTTGTCAATGAGCTGCGCTGAATGTTCTTCTACGCTCTGTCTTAATGACTTTGATGAATGACTTAATGAGCAGCGCTGAATGTTCTTCTACGCTCTGTCTTAATGACTTTTGTAATGGTGAAAGCATCTTTCTAGCAGTATATACTGGTGATTCTATAGTCAAATGAAGCACGTGTCTGCATGTCTGGAAAGATATTTTCACACAAATATGAACTGTGTTATGTACTCCACATCCAGTTTTGAATAATATTTTATATTGTGATATGAGCCAGGCATTGACGTTACACACTCACGCGTCATCCATCTCCTGAACAATCTAGAATAAAACAAAAGTCCGAATGGTTCTCCAATAGGCGGTGGCCTATATATAAGCCGCCGTAAAAGGGATTAGGACAATCAGACGACCAGCAACCGGCAATATTATTAAAAATGCTTTTGTTTTATACAAAATATGGTTAGGTTTTACCTACTCAAATATGTTTCAAATTATTTTGTCATAATCAAAATCAAGTAGCAGGGAAGAGTAAATATTTGTTAATAGGTAGCGACCATCTGTTTAACAGATATTATAATAACTATTAATTGATATGAAGATTTAGATCGTAATTGTAACAATGAGTAGAGTTGGAACATCGCAGGAAAATATCGATTTATTGATATTCAACTTCGATAAAAATGAATATAGATGTTCAAAAAATATCGAAACAGAAATATCACTGTATAGATATTATTGAGTCGTATTATACTGTGATACATCACTATCATCTATTACCATCTCAATGTAAGATATAAATATATTATTATTAGGGAATAATAATTATTAAAGAAGTCTTTCTTTGAAGACTGCGGTTAAGTAAAAACTCAAACAGGTATAAAACCCCTTACCACAATTAATAATCGTATTCTTAATATGTATTTCCACAACTAAGTTGTCACCATCAATAGATAAAATCACTAATCAAAGTGTTGCGTATGGGGCACAACTAAGCTAACACACAAACTCGCACACAGCTTTACACGACGTTTACACTGGTACACTCAGTGCATACATCGTTGTAAAGTTGTGTGTGATTCTGTGTATTAGCTTTACTGTGACCCATGTGCAACAGTGATTAGTGGTTTTACCTACTGATGATGACAACATAGTTTTCGAAATACGTATTTAGGATACGATTACCTATTGTGATAAGGGATTTTATACCTTTTTTGAATACTAATGATTATTGATTAATAAATATCACATTTTTTCTATATTTCTAATTTCAATTTTAGGTAAGTTTAGCAAAAGACGACCAATCCCAACGACCAATACAATACAAGCAGATTGGTAACTAATTAGAATTAGTAAATATTTTGAAACAGAGTGAAATAGAGCGCACAATATGTCATACATATTGCTATGAATAGTGGGTTCGTAGTTGGATGTACCACTATTCACACCAACTCTGTCCAGCTTAGATACTCAGTCGGTTACTTTCTTTAAATGTGACTCCTTTACTCTCCGGGTTTCCAGTGGAAAACGTAGAAAAATAATTGAGTTAATACCACAATCAGGCGCCACACAAAATTTATTTGCGAATATTGTTAATTTTACTGAAGTTACTGTTATGCACTCAAATAAAAGGTTAATCAAAAGATACACACATCTAAACTCAAATGATTCTTTTAATTAAAAAATAAAAAAAGAAAAAACTTCTTTATAAAATATAAAGAATTGTGTAATACAAACTTACACTTAGAGGTAAAAGAATTTCCTGAAACTGACCGCAAAACAAATCCAAACGTCCTCTGATTACACCCGAACTAAATTAAATCTAAAAAATTGCAAAGATGTTTTTAAATTTCACCCCTAATAAACAACTTCAAGAGGTAAACAACCAGAACTGACAGACCGAATTAAATCTCTAACACATGCGCAGTCACATGCAATAAAAAACTCTGCCCTTGAATTCCAACGTGCAAAATTTAAAGTTATAAAAATTTTTTATATTGAAATTTTAAAAACGTTCTTTGTCCTTTATATATCTAAGATAAAATATAAATCAAAACTTACAAGATAATATTAATGATAATAAGAATAAAATCTTTACTTACGTAGAATAGTAAAAAAAAATATATTTTTTTCTTTTCGAGACATTTTTGTACATCAAGTTTAGAAAGACGTATATGAGAAGATAAATTTCTTTATCTTTACTTAATTAACTAGCTTTCTAAACTTATATGTCTCGAAAAGAAAAAAAAATATTTTTTTTTACTATTCTACGTAAGTAAAGATTTTATTCTTATTATCATTAATATTATCTTGTATGTTTTGATTTATATTTTATCTTAGATATATAAAGGACAAAGAACGTTTTTAAAATTTCAATATAAAAAATTTTTATAACTTTAAATTTTGCACGTTGGAATTCAAGGGCAGAGTTTTTTATTGCATGTGACTGCGCATGTGTTAGAGATTTGATTCGGTCTGTCAGTTCTGGTTGTTTACCTCTTGAAGTTGTTTATTAGGGGTGAAATTTAAAAACATCTTTGCAATTTATTAGATTTAATTTAGTTCGGGTGTATTCAGAGGACGTTTGGATTTGTTTTGCGGTCAATTTCAGCAAATTCTTTTACCTCTAAGTGTAAGTTTGTATTACACAATTCTTTATATTTTATAAAGAAGTTTTTTCTTTTTTTATTTTTTAATTAAAAGAATCATTTGAGTTTAGATGTGTGTATCTTTTGATTAACCTTCTATTTGAGTGCATAACAGTAACTTCAGTAAAACTAATAATATTCACAAATAAATTTTTTGTGGCGCCTGATTGTGGTATTAACTCAATTATTTTTCCACGTTTTCCATTGGAAACCCGGAGAGGAAAGCAGTCCCATTTAAAGAAAGTAACCGACTGAGTATCTAAGCTGGACAGAGTTGGTGTGAATAGTGGTACATCCAACTACGAACCCACTATTCATAGCAATATATAGTTCATATATCATCGCAGGTAGCATTTTCGAATTTCCCCCAATTATTTTTAGTAACTTTAACATTGAAATATGAAAATACCAACCATACTACTATTATAAATCATGAATAAATATGTAACTTAATATTTGCATGCTGAAGTTACTAAAAAGAATTCGTAGATATTTCAAAAATGTTACTTGGAATGTGTCTCTTAAATGGTCCTTAAACATTTATATATTTTATCTAAAACTAAACGTGTAAAGAAGTAAGTATGAATAATAACAAATAATAAAAAAACGAATAAATTAGGAATTATATGTAATGCCAACATAAAGACATATCACAAAAAAAATATAAGTGTAAATGCAAATTATTGTAAATTCAAATATACTTCTACCATTTGTGAAAAACATAAAAATATGAACCGATATCATATAATAAATAATAATATAATAAATATGAACAACAATATTATCGATGAGAAAGCATCGATGTTAAAATATCGATATTTTGAGATCGATGTTTTCAAAACTTCGACAACCCTAACAAGGAGTAGAGTTAAAGTAGGTTTCTTCGGTTGTTTTCTAAATGTAGGTCTCAGTTGCCGGGTTGGAACCGCGTCGAGTTAGGCGTAATAGCCAACGTTTCGTCCGCTGTTGCAAGGGACATCATCAGGCTGTACGTAGATGCTCGTCGATTCGTAGTAGCTTGAAGAATACTAGAATAGAGACCGGGACAACTTATATATAGGGATGGTGGCTTGCTATTGGCTGGAGACAATGAGCCAATTGTTGAATTCAATAGAGTTTGCCACGTTGGATGTAACGTATAGCCATCGTCTCTATTAAGATTGTGGGGATGTTTGTGAATTTCAATTGCTTCACGGATTTTCTTATGAAAATAATGCGATTGACGGGACAGAAAGCTTGACATCTTTGAATAGAATTTAATGGCCGGAGGTGAGTTTGTGTTCTGCCAGCGCTGAACCGGCTATATTTAACAGTCTAGTACAGCGTTCATGTTCGGACACACGCACGCCGACTGGCCGCTTAGTTTCGTAAATGTACACACTGCCACACGAACATGGAATGGGACAAACTTCTTGTGCTTGGAGCGGAGATACTTTGTCTTTAACAGAGGGTAGGAGGCCCTGAAGATATCCCTTGCAACAGCGGACGAAACGTTGGCAATTACATTTAACTCGTTTCTAAAACATCAATATTATCGATGGGAAAGCATCTAACCCGGAAACCGAGACCTAGAAGAAGCCGAGTAAATTGTATATGTAACGATGTAGTGTTAAAAATATTTTGGATACTGTACTGTACTTTGGACTGTAATTGTGTTTCCGCTATCACATTATTGTTATTATTACTACAAACATAAAAAGAAGAGTTACGTTCATTTACAAACGTATGTTTTATAAAATTGTCAAGATGCCAGGAAGATATGTTTTGACAAGTTGAGATAAAGTGAAAATGGTGCATGTAAAATCATTACACATACTTAAATATCCTTCTTAAATGCATGTGGAAGTTTCGGAAGATCACAGAATATATGTACCTGTACTTTAGATAAATCTGATATTAATAATATAAAATTGCAAATTGTTAAAGCATCGCATAACTGTTGGCTTCTGGTATATGAATATGTAAGTTAACACTACCATGTAAGTCGTAATATAAAATGTTAAATAAAACATTAACTTCTTCGCCTATGTAACATATTTTCAATTTCCAAAGTTCTTCACAAATGAGAGTAGTATTTCTCAGTCAAAATACAATTTAAGAGAAATGTTATGAATTCGAAAAAGCACTTAAAAAATCAAAGACAGTAATTGAGCACGTGGCAATACAGCGTAATTTATTATAATGCGAGAGCATTGTTGCGGTTCATTATAAAAAAAAGGATCAAGCAAACATGGTGCACACACGCTTGTTGGCGCATCTCTGGCAGGTTTCTATTTATAAGTTAGGTGTGCGTGTGTAAGCAGGCTTTTGGATGTGGCGTAAATCGGCAGCGAAGTAAGAGGATGGGACGCGGTCGCAAAACTTCATCCGTCAAATCCCATCGTAAATTTCCAGGGGATTAGAGGTACCGTTCCGTAGAATGCCGTGTGATCCTTATGCAACAGCTGTTTTTCACATATCTTAAGGCAGAGTTACGGATCGGACATGCGTCCATACGCGGTTTAATTTAAGACTGACACTCCCATTTTCCTTATAGAATATGAAGGAGTTCAAAGTAAGATGAATGCCTTTATTTTTAAAGTAAAAGGTAGATTGATTTTATTGAATATAAAAAAGGTGTAAGAAAAGATGATGTGATTGAAAACTTTATGACTTTATGAAAACACTATTTAAGTCAACGATAAATATACTGCTTGTATATAACGACGATGTGTAAAAAGACTAGTGTTGGATGGGATTTCGTAAAGATGGTAGTTCAATATTGATTGTTAGATATACAAGGGATACTTTTAAATAAGGTACGGTTTTGAATACTAAGAAAAATACTGTAAATATCATTAATAGCTATTTATGTAACAAGTACATAATGTACTTATTGACGAGCCGAGTTTACTAGCCGAGCGAGCTTTGTGAGCGAGGCTAATAAAAAAGGAGAGTAAATAAAGTCCATTATATTTGAGGTACATATAGTTTTATGTTCGACTGCTTTGAATGCTTAAAAGTAGGTAATAATTTTTTGAAAATTCCAACGTCGGTTAATGATTTTTGCTGTTGCCATTGGTTACCCATATTAATGTTAACTTTAATAATTTTGACATTTGGTAAAAGTATATTTAAAATGAAGGAGTTCGAAGAAATAATTTCTGCCGATATAATGAAATAGCGTTGAATGCTAAACAATTACTTTTGCCAAATAAGTCCAAAGACTTATACGAAGAGACATATAGTATACCGCATGTGTCAAATATCATTAGGCATAGGGAATACGTATGAGTACATACGATGTATATGTATATGGAAAAACTGATCCAATGCCGGCGAAGGCCGCGACGGCCGGCAACGATTGTCTCCGATTGTTTCGCAAATACAAGTTAGCAGTAATCATTTGACCATCGACATAGGTATTTGTAATGCATTCTAAAATAACATTTACAAGTTGCAAGGGATTTGCTTTTCTTATTTCTTTCAGTAGATGCAGGAAATTATTAAGCTGCGGTGCGTCGCATAAACAAAAGCGTAATTTTATAAAATTAAAGAATAATCCTAATAAAATAATAAAAAAAAGGATTCTAAAAATTATAATAAATTATACAAGAAGTTCAAAAATTCCTCCTTGCACAGCAAGACATTGTCCTAGGCGGTCGTAGAAATTAGCTCTTACATTTGCTAACATGTCGGCAGTTAATGAATTCGCAGCCTGTTATTTTTTCTCTCAAGGCAACTAGATTTCCTGCTCTACCAGCTTCATGAGTACAAACAACATTTTTAGATATCCCCACAAAAAGAAATCATTTGGAGATAGATCAGGAGATCGCGGGGGCCATTTAATGTTTCCTGTTCCAGTAATAAGACGGTCAGGAAAAGTATTTCCTAGAAATTCCTTTACCCTCACTGCATTATGTGCTGGACAGCCATCATGTTGAAACCAAACGATTTCCTGATTTATTCCAATGTTTTGAATGGCGGGAAGTATTTGATTTTTCAGTAATTCCAGATACTTGTCGGCATTTAATATACCATCAATAAAATAGGGGCCTATGGCATGGTCACCTAAAATAGCTGCCCAAACGTTTAGTTTTTGAGGATACTGAGTGGGATTTGCAAAATTCCGGTGTTGATTTTCCGAAGCCCAATATCGAAAAGTTGATTCATCGCTCAAGAGAATATTTTTAACGAAATTTTCATCTCGATGTATCTTTTTCCATAACGTCTTGACAAAACTCCATTCTCCGGAAATTGTCCTCGGGAAATATTTCTTGAGTTTTCGAATATTTGAAACATTTTAAACCATTACGTTTCCAAATACGTGAAATAGTTGTGTTACTTGTACCCAATTCCTCGGCAGCACTTCTAGTTGATCTCGTGTTATCAATTTCTACAATATTACTAATTAATACGGCGGGATGTATTAATTTGTAGTATTTCCTCAATTTTTTGTGGTGATACCGCTCTTGGTTTGCATTTCGTACAGTTATTGAGACAGAAAGAAGTTTCAAATTTATTTATATTATAAATTGTTTGTCTGCAAGGTGTCGCGGTCTTCGCTGGCATTGGACTGGCTTTCTCATGTACGTATACATTGTATGTACTCATACGTTGATTCTCTATGCCTAATGATATTTAACACATACGGTGTCGCGAATGGTGTTCAAGAAATGAATTAAGAAAAAGTACTGAGGATATAGTTTTGGCATACTTCAACAGTCATTTAGCCAAATATAAAAGTTCCACATTATGGGCCAAGTACTCTATGTTACGCCTAACAATTAACTTAAAGGAAGGCATAGATATTAGAACTTCTCCTAGTATAATTCCGTTTCTCAAAAGAAAAGGAAGGCACTATAAGGCTAAGAAGTCATTTACTTTAAGCAAGGAAAATGTGGATAACTTCTTAATACAGGCTGGTAACGAAGAACATTTACTAAATAAAATCCTTCTTATATTTGAAGTTGCTGGTGCTTGTAGGACACAGTAATTGGTTTCGCTGATGACAACATGTGTTGAAGACTGTCGGACACATTTTTTAGTAAAACTTATTAATACTAAATCAAAGAACGATAGGTCTTTTATTATTGTTCCGGGGAAACTTGAAAACACTAATTTATTAGAACTCATTAGAATGTGCATGTTACTTCGACAGCAAAGGTACCACACAACAGTTTTTTTATCAATTATATTAAAGAAAAGTGTACTATTCAACCAATAGGTATTCACAAAATTTCTAGTGTGCCAAGTATTGTTGCAAAGTTCCTTCATTTAGAGAATTACTCGTCTTATACCGGTCACTGATTTC
This sequence comes from Melolontha melolontha, assembly GCA_935421215.2. NCBI lineage: Eukaryota > Metazoa > Arthropoda > Insecta > Coleoptera > Scarabaeidae > Melolontha > Melolontha melolontha. The sequence continues at coordinate 204,593,664 of OW285236.1, read as the reverse complement.
GACGCTCATCCGCAACTATATTGGTTGATGCAGGAGGAAATATGAAAGACTGAAAAAGACATGGCGGATGGTGTTCAAACACATTAGCAGGATATATTGATGATTCGGAGAGCAATAAAATAAGTGTTGCTTCCAAAATCTTGGGAGGATAATCCTGCCTTAAAACAGAGAATACAAGAAATACTATACACGAACAAATTCAATCAACATTATCAGGAATTACCCTAACTAATAACAGAAATTGTACCATTAATGTAAATTATCAATAAATTTCCAGTTTTTTTTAAAATCAAATTAAATAATAACATTAATTTTTGGCAGTTGACATCTATTTTGACATTGACACTAGAGTACTTTTTGCATCATTTTATTTTACTAGTAACGGATGTTCAGAAACATTCGAAGTCAAAGTAGTCCTTGAAAATATGAAGACATGTCTGAGATAGATTGATACATTTACTTAATACAATTTTATAGGTTATCAAATTAGTATCAGATACTTAAGTAAAGATATACGATTTTTTGTTCAGAGCCCACTTGACTTCGAATGTTTCTGAACACCCATTACAATAAAGTACAGCTTTACGTCCGCAAAACAGTATCATAAAGCGTCTGTTTATAATGCAGTCGTACATAAAATATATTTTTCCGAAATCGTCAGTGAAATAACGCAAAATAGTCAGAGAGGAGAAACTTTTACAGACCCTTATGTGATTTTGCTTCAATGACAAAGGCAGATTTCATCTCTAATCCATATATGCCTGCGTTGCGCGCTGTAGTGTGTCACATTTGATATTTGACAATAAATGATAAAACACTTGTAGACTACCTGAAACTCTGGTGTGATTCTAATCAATTCGATTAACTATACTGCTCAAAAGAATTAGCGGTTATCTCTTCAAAATGACAAAAACAGTAATTGGGACTTAAAGTAACCCCGGCAAATGCTTCGCTTGGTTTTGTTTAGTGACGAGTCAAGATTTAGTGTGCACCCGGATAACAGACGTATTTTGATTTGGCGTAAACCAGGAACACAAAATACCGCTCAATTTGTCCGGGAAAGGCCTCGGTATAACGGTGACGGTGCGATGCTGCGGGCCGGAATAAGTATCGGAGGCCATATCGAATTGTATTTCATTCAGAATGGTTCACTTACTGCTCAAAGGTATTTGGATTAGATACTTGAGACCCTTCGTTCTCCCATATGCAGGAACTGTAGAATAACAATTCATTTATATCGATGATAATGTCCGTCCACATCGAGTAAACATTGTTAGCAATTGGTTTGAAGAAGTAGAAATCGATTGCATGTCAATTCCCCGGACGGTAATCCTATATAACATACCTGGGATGCATTAGGAAAATGTACTGCTTCACGAAATCTTGCACCTCGTTCAGTTGTAGAACTTCAAATTGCTCTTAGAAAAGAGTGGGACAACAATCCCCAAGAATTGTTTGATAATTTGATTCACTGCTGGCTGGCATGGAGCTTGATGTCAAGCCATGTTGACCGTCCAAGGAGATCATACGCCTTATTAATTTTCATTTTTTATAATAATTACCAAAATTATACTTCTATTAAATCTGTAATTTACTGTACTCATTCCTACACAAAAAAGTTAATTTTCTCAAAATGCTAATAGGTAAACATTAAAACGAAACTATATGACAATGTTTATTTTTGCCTATACTTAGTCAAATAGGTCATTAAAGTATTCTTATAATTAAACGCTACCTATTTTAATAGTTACAATGCTTTTTAGTAAAAATAATAAATATCCGCTAATTATTTTGAGCAGTATTGTTACGTGAAATGGATGGAGAAGACGAAATGGTTTACACACCGTCGGAGATTAAACAGATTGCAAGTACGATTATTGCCAATTTATTGCCAAATAAATCGGCTAAGTTGCATGAAAACCAATACCTCATTGTCGGGCTTCACTTGTGATGGATCGGACTACTGTTCCCTACCCTTTCCCTTCTCGTTGTCCTCCGAGGATGAATTAATTAATTTAATGGTCAGTTTTTCTAACAAATGCACCGCTGGAGATGATTCCTTACAGAGCTTTTTGATACGTGACTGTAGTTTTGTCCTGGCATATCCTCTGAAATTTCTTATTAATCTATCTATAACAACGAATATCTTTCCCGATCGGTGGAAGAACACAAGAATTATTCCCGTATATAAGAAAGGAGATCGTGCGATGGTTAGTAATTACAGGCCGATCTCTATTACATCCAAACTTTGCCAAACTATATGATAAATTATATTCCAGACTATTCAGTGGCACGCGCTCTCATATCTCACCGAAGCAGTATGGTTTTGTCGCGGGTAGTTCTACTGTCACCAATTTAGCGTCGATTGTTCAGCACATCGATGAGGTTTTGTATGGCAAAGGTCAGGTTGATGTAATTTATACTCACCAATCCAAGGCTTTCGATTTAATTGATCATGAGATTTTCCTTCATAAGTTTGGGATCTTTTGGTCTGGTTCCAACTTCTATCAGTCTTCTTCGGTCTTATCTATTTCAAAAAAAATCGACAGCCAAGGAACTTCTTTAAGTAACGAAAGAAGTGGAAATCAATGGGTGTAAGGTCTGGACTGTAAGGTGGATGTTTCAGTTGTTCCCATTCAAAAGACCTGATTAGACCTTGTGTTGGTGTAGAAACATGCGGCCTTGCATTGTCATGGAGGAAGATCACAGGGGAAGACAGTAGGCCACGCCGCTTGTTTTGTACGGCACGCAGGAGTTTTCTAAACGTCTCACAATATGTATTAGAATCAATTATTTTGCCTTTCGGCATAAAATCCACTAACAAAATCACTTTCCTGGCCCAAAATACAGTCGTTATATTTAGCTTTCACTCTGTTTAGCGACGAGGTGTGTCGCCATTCCATTAACTATTGCTTGGACTCAGGACACCTAAGTCTCATCTCCTGCAATGATGTCGTCCAAAAATACATTTCCTTCCTGATCGTATCGAGTCAAAAGCGATAAAGCAGTTGTGCTTTATCGCTTTTGACTCGATACTGTATCTTCTCTAGGCACAATGTGATCATAATAATAATGCCCCATTTATTAAAAAAAATTAAGTGATTTTGAAATTTGAGACTTTAATTCAGGGTCGTAATGAGAAAACCAACTCTCGTGACATGTAACCACATTGTTTAAAAACTGCAGTTGCCTTTCCGACAAATTGTCAATTGGTTTTTTGTTCATTGGTCCACACTTTTGGAATCCATTTTGCCGTAACGTTTCGGTTCCCTAAATCTTCATGAACAATTTTTTTAACCATAAGACAAATTAGAAATCTCAGAAATTCGATATATGATCAATTCGACGATCATTTTGGATCGACTCGTTAATTTCTGCAATTTTTGAATTACTCCGTGCTGCTGGTGGTCGTCCGCGTCGAGGTAAATTTTCCACTGATTCACAACCGTTTTTGAATTTGTGATGCTACTCAAACACTCTACATCGTGACAAACTATTGTCTGGGTATGCAGTTTTAATCATTTCAAAAGTTTTATTTGGAGTTTTACCCAAGCGAACACAAATCTTTATAGCATAGCTTCGCCCCGCTCGATGGGTACGTCTAATACTGACAATTCGGTAATTAATTTTTAATAAACGTCAAAAGTTAAATCAAAGCCTACTTGAGGGTAAGTACATTAGAGATGGGGGTTGTTATTCTTCCTGGTTTGAAGGAATTTTTGGAATTTGTTTGATCGAAATATAAGTTTTAAATAATATTAATACTTAATATAGATGTATGAATCTGGCTTTAAACAGTATAGACCGAGAAACTTGTTAATACTTATATTCTTGAAGGGAGATCGCTGAGATCTGGGTCGGAACTGATTTTTTTTCTAACTTATTTTTGCAAAGAAACTTTTGATCCCCCCATTTACAAGGGAAGGAGAAAACAACAAAAATAATTATAAAGAAATTGCTTTGCAAAGATTTTACCCTTCTTCAAGGAAAGGAAGATGACGTAGATTACCAATGTCATAAACAGATTAAAATAAACAATATGCACATAACCGTTAATTGTAATACTGAAAAGTAAAATAAATACTAAATACAAACAATACAATTGTTACAGGTATTGAATGGCAATATACCGAGTAGGTAAATTACAATAAACAGCAAGTGGACTAGAGGTAAAGAACAGTACTCGAAGAATACAGGAAAAATACAATTAAACCGAAATCTCTAAACCTTATCGTAAAAGATGAATACATTGTAACATTCAATATAATAAATACAATAAATGAAATGTAACAATAAAACTTATGCTATTATATAGGTTTACATCTGCAAATTAACGAATTTACAAGAACGATTATATCTGTACTGAGTAAAGAGTTTTATAGCCGTAGAAAACAAGACAATGCAGAGAGCAATATAATACCTGACCAGATTTACGAAATTAAAAAAATTAGTTATTTGGGAAACTCCAAGACCTTTCTACACGCTTAACATATACGAATAATATAAATTTAAAACCTATGATTTAATACGTGAAATAAATACAACTAAATCTATTTGATTATACTTAAATAAAACTAAAATACAAATTAAATCTATATGGACGGAACAGGGGTTTAATGTTCTATTCTTTGTGTTATAAAATTCTAGTTGTGAACGAAGTTATAGCACTAGTCTCCTTATATTTTGATGTACCCCTCGTATATGTATATATATTGCTAGCAAAATGCCAACGTAGTAAACATAACGTTGTGATTATGATATTTATGTTACCATTATTTCCTTTTTTAACGTAACATCTTGTCAACAACTGATATAATAATTATTTCGTCTATACTGGAGTTAAACTCGACCATCCGTTAGTAATGTTTTATTCACGATCGGTATCGATTTACAAGTATGATCAAATCAGACAGCCGAAAGAGTAATGGCTCATCTTTTATTCCGCCTACCTAATTATTAAATTCTAGTCAACGGGTTCGCGTTCATTTTTTTCCTGTTACCCTTGGCATGATCACGTAACGGCCAATGAAGGGATCTCACTTGAACACCACATATCCTGCAACGCCACAAATCGTCAATCCTCTGCCCGCCCTGTTCACCTACGTGCTTCTGTCCGTTATCCATCTTTCTGTCCGCAAGTCCACTCTAAACCACTTCCGCAATTCTCACGGTCCAAGGGCTTTCTCTAAAGCCAGGACTTCCGCTCGTGCTTTTGTTTTCTGCCGTGCCTTTTCGCTACTATTTTGTGCTCTCTTTTTCTGGCCACTTTCACTCTTCAGATAATTTAATAGACCATTTCGCGTCCGCTATGCGCTATTCATTCTAAATGCGAAGATTTAAACCGAATTGTCTAAACCTTTACTACTCTGTTATTGTGATAAATATTGTCTTTATTCCGCTGTAGGCTTTTAATGGTATAGTTTAATACGATTGTGTGTATTAGTTTTTATCTTTTTACTTTTATTATTTCTACAGTGAGAAACAAACTTTACAATTTAATGCACTTCATTCTTTTGAACACATTTCACGTGTTTCGCGGCTAATAATAAATATTTTAAAGGCCCTTAAATATATTATAATTATTCTAAGAGCATCGTTTTTTTTTAATGTAATTGTATTTTATTTTCAGTAATTTCGACTTTGAAAGTGATTATTTACGAATCACAAATGAGTATTACTCAAACTCATTATTAAGGACCGAACACGAGAGGCTGATGACTCATCGCCCACGGGCATACTATTAAAAATTTGTATTTTTAAAGAGTTTTTAATTTTATTTATATATTTGGAAAACAAACGGGTGGTGATCTATAAAATACGAAATGCATTTTTATTTGCTCATTGTGTAGTTCAAGTTGAGTAAAGGAGTATTAATATTAACTAGCAATACATTCTCAAGGCTCTCTTCTGTAAAATTTGTCCTCTAGAATGAAGTACATCCTTGTAGATAGAAAATGTTTTGTGGGATTGTCCCCATACATAATTGCTGCAATCTTATTAAATCCGGATTTCAATTAAAAACTGCGTCTAACTTTTGCTGAAGGCCACATCCGAAGTTATTTGGAAGATTTTTCTAATTTTTAATAGCTACATCTAATGTGGTTAATTCATCATTTAATTTGCGATTTTGATTTTCAAAATAAGTGATTAGTTTTGGCAAATTTCCAAAGTGTTCCTCAAGAAAGTACAACGGATTTTTTAAATTTGGAATTTGTATTAGTTCCTTGCACTCAGAAATACTTCAAGCATCGTTATTTAAACATGTAACAAATTTTTGTAAACTATTAGAATTCCCTGCATCAAAACTAGTAGCTTCCAACCGTGTTCCCCACCTAGTTATTACTGGAGAGGGAGGCAGTGACAAAAATGGAAGTTTTTCCCTGTAAAGAGCTACTCTCAATGGTGCTTTTCTGAAAACTTTTTTAAAACGGATACAAGTCTATCAACTTCCGGAAAGGTGTCTCTGATATATTCACAAATTCTGTGAGGAGCATGTGATACACAAGTAATATGCAGCATACTAGGATATGTTTCCTTTAATACTCTGCCTGTTTTTAAGATACATGCAACACTGTCACTGATAAATAAAAGTATTTTTTCTTTATACTTGTCGTCCGAATGAAGCATTTGGTACATATTAATCTCTTAAATGGTTTTAGCTACTGTTTCCGTATCAACTGTATTTATAACTTTTGTTGCTATAAAATATGCTTTATATGGAATAGTTGGTTATCGTACACCAGCTACAATATTTTCCACACAGCGTCCTAATATATCGACAGTTTCGTCGGGACTTATCTATGTGTACTGATTTTAAGACTGACTTCTAATGCGTTCTTGCGTTCTACTTCTTTCGTGTAGCACTTAGAAATATAATATTTGCATAGGTTGATTCATCAGGAACATTTTGACAAGTATATTTTTGGAGAAATGTTTTAAAGGTGGCATTGTTAAGTTTATTTAGTGGAATATTTGCCGGCATTAAAGTTTCACAAAGTTCTTTGTTAAAATTGTCAGATTCCAACGGGTCTAATAATATCTGTGTATCTAAGTGACGTTTTACGTGCGATTTCTTGGAATTTTTTAACGATATTTTTCAGACTTTGCAATAAATTTCGGAATCACTGGCAATGTACATACAATCAGTATGACCCTTAATCCAACTCACCATTATTTCCCGATGGTATTCTCGACGTTGTTTCATATCATATCTGAAAAATTAATTTAAACAATGTTCTAGATCTAAATAAATCAAAATTAAAAATGTATGCGTAAAATATTGAAACTTAACGAAATTCACTGCCACACTCAAGTCAAAATAATTGGGAGAAGTAGATTCGATGAAGCGATATTAAATAGGATCTATTACAAAAATTACGTGGTACGGTAATTTACAGTTAAAACAATGAAAAAAAGAAACTAATTCAAACTTCTCACGCTTCTATCTACGCCCATGAAGAAAGGAATTTAACTGTAATATTGAAGTAATTGCGTCACATTAAAAATTTGTATTATAATTAGAGACCGGACACATCCGGCTCAAATGATGTCATTGCGACGGACGATATAAATAGTCTTCAACATCTGTAAGTGCATCAGGCAGTTATTGAATAGCACTATTCATTCGGTTAAGCGCACACAAAAAAATAGATGTGCAGTTAACCGAATGAATAGTGCTATTCAACAACTGGGTGATGTACTTACAGATGTTGTAGACTATTTATATCGTCCGTCGTAATGACATCCATTTCAGCCTGATGTGTCTGGTCTCTAATTATAATCGATTGAATCGATTCTGCCTTTACTTGATGTAAATCCATATCAAATGATAAAAACACACAATGTTGTATTAGATTTACACTTTATTTAATAATAATAATGACTATATAACAGCTGTTTCACCGTACAACGGTTTCTTCGGATATAACAAGTGGTACTATAAAACATTTTACTTAAACGTAAATATTTTTTATTTTATTACTTAATGGTATTCTCAGAAATTGGAAACCGAAATATTTTTACCCGCCTCTTTTAGTAGGGATACATATAGATAACATAAATTATATTATAAGTGACACATATCTAACAAAATATTTCAATCACAAATAGGAAATAAATTCAACAGAGGGGAGGAATTAAGCTCTGTTTTGTCATTTAATAATTTATTTGAAAATTTTTGTTTATTAATTTGCATTGCTTCTAATAAATCGAGTTTCTTACTTTTCTTTTCTTCGTGTAGGATCTTGAAAAGAAAAGTAAGAAACTCGATTTATTAGAAGCAATGCAAATTAATAAACAAAAATTTTCAAATAAATTATTAAATGACAAAACAGAGCTTAATTCCTCCCCTCTGTTGAATTTATTTCCTATTTGTGATTGAAATATTTTGTTAGATATGTGTCACTTATAATATAATTTATGTTATCTATATGTATCCCTACTAAAAGAGGCGGGTAAAAATATTTCGGTTTCCAATTTCTGAGAATACCATTAAGTAATAAAATAAAAAATATTTACGTTTAAGTAAAATGTTTTATAGTACCACTTGTTATATCCGAAGAAACCGTTGTACGGTGAAACAGCTGTTATATAGTCATTATTATTATTAAATAAAGTGTAAATCTAATACAACATTGTGTGTTTTTATCAATTATAATCGACCATTTATATTATCTGCCTTACATATCATCTTCTTTATTCTTGGTGTATCAGATATGTTTCATTTCTAACCTCTTATTTTTAACGTGTTTGGTTGAACTAGGTTTATTTACAATTTATATTCAATATTTTCTTACAGTTCCTACACTATAAAATGTGTTTCTATCCATTATTGTAAAATTTGAAGCGTAATCTACTGTAATAGATCACTATTGATAACCTGCTAGGTTTATTTTGTTTGTATTTTCCTTCCATTAAATACATCGTGTTCGAATTTACAAACGTAAGCAATGTTTATTGTCATACTGCATTTCGAACATATTACTTGCCGTTGCTCTTAGTGTATAGTTTACACTGTGAGTGGTGTTAATACTGGATCCTTTATTAGACTGTATTGTAATAAACTCTAATAAATGAGTCAGAACAATAACCAATAAGCTTTGTGTATACTTATTCATAAATATAAATTGTATTCTTATATTTCTCTTCACAAATTTTTGGTGTATTATTATTCACGCACACATCGTACAGACGGCATCTACTAAATAGTTATCATAAATTAGAACACATAGAAAACATACATTTTCTATTTAACGTATTTGTTATTCTCTCCTTTCAATATTCAATATTCCCACAACTTTAAATTTATTGCGTAGAAAATAACCTTGTCTGTAACGTTACCACTTAAAAACACAAAAACATAGTGCATATGGCGTACCTTCTCTTATATTTCGTTGCGATACACACAAAGATATACAGTTAGAATTAGTCCATCATTTAGTCAAGTAAGCAATTGTTGTAACATGAATGTAAAAGTTGTTATACAATAAACTGCATTGTAAAAAGTTGAAGAGTGATTTTTAATAAACATAGTGGTACATTACAGTATGGTAAATATATCAACCATACATTGATAATTTCATAACTTGGATTTTTACATAACGAGTTTCATTAGAAATACAGGGCCTAATATGCTAAAAATGATTTTAAATATTCCTTTTTATAAGAACATGGTATGTTAGCATGAGTTTTTATTTAACTAGATTATAAATATTATTAAATTTTATCATAACCTACAATCTACTGACATTATGCAGCGAATAAAATATTGTACACATCACATAATATACAGGTACACTTAAAACACAACCCATTTTTAACTACGTTTTATGCTTATTTATGCTACATTTAATTTATTTAATTTATAGCAAGGTGAAATATCACAACAATATGCTAAAGGTTCGTTCCAACACGCAGTTTGTGTATCGTACAATGTATTGTTCATGAACCACTTTATGCGCATGCGTTAACATTGTACTACAGTTGACTGATCCGTTCATCGCTTTGTGTTGGAACGGTCTTTTTTGGCTAGCTGTCGACAGTTTCGACTAGCACGTAGATAAAGAAGGTTTCTTCGTTAATTCAAGTTCTAAATCTTCATCTTCGCTATTAGATACGGACTCAATGTCATCAGAGAATCCCTCCGTATCTGAATCACTCATATTTGATAATACAAAATAACAAATAACAGTAATAACACACTAAAATCAAGTACGGATCAAAAGAGATACTAACAGTTGTTGACAGTCGAGGGACTCCAAATCATTTGAGGTTATTACGTTCTGCGCATGTCTGGTATAGCCGGGGTAAACGGTTCGATAAAAATCTACGTACTCGTTTGATCGTACAAGTACCGATTCATGTACCGCTTAACAGTGTGTTGGAACCAACGGCTGTTAGTACATATCACGGTCAGACGTTGTGTTGGAACACTAAATTCATTCTGCGCAGAGACCCGTTCGTCCGAGTAACGATCAAACGGTGTGTTGGAACGAACCTTAAATAAAATAAAACCTGGTTTGTTTTAATATCTCTAAACAACGGACACCACTACATACCGGACGTTTTAGGATTTCCCGTGGGTGTCCGTTATTGGGATGTTATACCGTATAATAAATTTGACAAGTAGCAGTGCTTATTAGGACTGACTGTAAAATGAGAATAGACGAATTGTGGGAACGTAGGGATACCTAAATATCTTTAAACGATAGAGACTTACTTAAAATACACTAATTTCTTGCGTATTCTATCGAACATAGCTGTGCAACATTATTAAATACACAGAATACACTTTCCTGCTGCTATTATACGTGTACACACGATGACCGTGAACAACATACTAAGTAATCGTGAACCAATTCGTTAGTCACGCCTCTGCTTTCGCTCCGGATTGGTCCACTCAATTTATAAGCAACATTTCCTAATTAATTAATAATTATTAGGAAATTATGATTCTTAAATAGTACTTTACTGTTCAGATTAAGTGTTTTCTTTTAATCTTACGAGAGACTTCATTAGTTATCTAAACATAAGGTGTGCTTACATTTCTCAAGAATTTAGCGAACATTTAGGTTATTTAAAGAGTTTATGTTGTTAACTAATTACATTTTTAACGGACCAAAACAAATATAACCGTTTCAAATCACCGATAAGATACTGAACTGGAGGAAAGATCAAAGGAATCTAAATTAGTACACTGACTCATTTGCCTTCCCCATTTCAATTCGATATAAAAACGTCGAGATGTTTAGAGTTCTAAAAGATCATCATTATTGGACAGACTAAACAATGAAATTCGATGAATTACTATATCGTTGTTTGTTTAATTTGTGACGTTCGTAGAAAAATTAACGCCGATCAACTTTTAAAATATTATTATTAGAAGTATCATTTTAAATTGCGTAATTAAGATTACTTGGACATTTACGCAATAAAAATAACAAAATTATTTATATTTTACACATGTATTTACACTACGTCAATGCCAGATATTTTTAAAAGATATTTCTAATTTGTAACAGCTTGTTGTAATACAGCTTTATTAACAAAAAGGTTCACGATCTAAAGTTATAATTCGGCATGATATAAGAATTGCTGTAGTTTTACTATGAAAGAATTCTATTCAACTTTGCCGCAATTATATTTATGCAATCAATCACATACCTTTTCTATATAACATAAAAATACATATACAAATGTCCCGTATCGTTATGTTCAAATTTTAGGAGTGTAAAGTAAACTTCATTTCAAGTAACAAAAACGCAAAACTTGTATATCCATTTTTATTTGTTTCAAAGTTACAGATCTATGAATGTGATTGTCAGATCATGAAAAAAAAATGTAACTCTAATGTCAATAAAAACTGATTTTATTTAAAAAAAGTTATACGATTCAATAACTGGCCTGTGATTGTTAACGTCGCATAATAAAATCTTATCCTAAAATAAATAAACACGTGTCGTTGTGCATACAGTAATTTATTGGAGATCTACAAACAAGAGTACTGGAAATGGATTTATGATAAAGAAGGTTCTTACTTATTTCGTAAGTGCTGAACCATGAATATCATACAATAAACAAATGTTCAGATGACTGTTAACGTTGCATTTTTTAATAAAGGATTACATTACGTTTCAGTTCATACAACAGCTTATTAGTGAGTGGACACGCTTTCTCTATTCATAATGCCTTATCGATTTTCTTTTCAAGAAATGGCTACTGTAACGGCAGTGCACGTCAAGCAGTTAGTGAATACCGACATCGGTTTCCCGATAGGCGCATTCCTAATTACAGAACGTTTCTGGAAATACACAGACAATTTCGGGAATGCGGACTGCGTGATTATCTTTTCGACCGAGGAGTAAATTTGCCAGCAGACTTAGAGGAAGAAGCAGTAGCTATTGCTACAAGGGATCCAACTCTCAGTGTACGTCGACTCGCTAGACAACTAGGAGTGCCACGAACGACGGTTTGGCGAATTTTAAAACGTGAGAGCTTATATCCATATCACTATCGTAGGGGACACGGTTTGCTTGAGGCAGACCACTATGCTCGTCTAGTTTATTCTACCTGGATATTAAGACAGTCATGGCTTCATTTTAATTTCTGCAGAACAGTCCTCTGGACAGATGAATCTACGTTCACGAGAAGTGGTGTTACAAATCGAGAAACCTGCACAGGTGGTCATCAGAAAATCCCAAAGCTATACGCCCATCTAAATTTCAACATGAATTTTCTATGAACGTTTGGGCGGCCTTAATCGATGACTTGTTGATAGGTCCCGTCCTGGTTCTTTCTGGGAGTTTAAATGCAGACAATTACCTTCAATTTCTTATTGACGAACTGCCAGGTCCTTTAGAGGATGTCCCACTGAATGTTCGACAAGACATGTAGTTTCACATGGATGGGGCACCACCACATTTTGAAATTGTTGTACAAAATTGGGTTAACGTCAATTATCCAAGATGTATTGGTCGAGGTAGTCCTGTTGCATGGCCGCCCAGATCACCCGATCTTAATTCCCTTGACTTTTATATATGGGGGTATATGAAAAATTTAATCTACGCGCAAGTTTCGAACACAAGAGAAGAGTTGTTGGATCGTATTCACCTGGCCGCCGAGCAAATTCGACAAAACAAGTATGAAATTCGGATAAGTACTTCTTCTGTTGGCTTACGGGCACAAGCCTGCATTCAACCAGGAGGTGGACATTTCGGAAAATATTATTAATTGAACTTTTTTAAATAAAATCAGTTTTTATTGACTTTAGGATTACATTTTTTTTTCATGATCTGACAATCACATTCATAGATATGTAACTTTTGGATGGATTGAGTCACAAATTTGTACATGCTCTTTCATGACCGAATACAACCTCAACATTTGGTTCTACGAGAGCCGGCTATAAATTATAAATTTGGTCCTTCGAAAGCAGATATACATTGGTTCTTCAAAACGAGATATACAACAACGTTTATGTTTTTCATCTAGCATTCTATTGTTTCAAATTTTGTACTGTATTTATTTAAATAAAAGTAGCTGTAATATAATACTACATATGTAGAGAGTCTTCCATTTTCTACCATTATACATAAGAAAAATGTTTATGTCTATTTATTAATTCTTCATTTCGATTTTTATCATTCTATGTAATACTGGCATCCATGAATTAAATTACAATGCCATTTTACTTTTAGTAAATATCTGCGGTCATAATTTATTAATTTTATGTCTGTCGTACACTCACTGTCCAATAAGACGTGATAAGAGTATATACGGTGATGGCGAACAGTAACTGCACCGTACCGGCGTTTAGTTATCGGGCGATCCCACAATTCATTACCACTAGTTATTAATGCACAATGTGTATACACAAAACATAATGAGCGTTCTAAAAACATGTAAATTGTAAGCCATTTTGTTAGTAGAATTGTATGTATTTTAAATTTATTCCTACTTTGATCATAACCAGGCGCGGCTCGTGATGACGTATTTTGGTTTGCAGTACAATGATACGAGTGCCTCGTGTGTTTTCGGTGTTTACTCAGCAAACGTTACAGTTAGTACACGAGAATACACGAAGCACTCGGATCATTGTACTGCAAACCAAAATACGTCATCACGAGCCGCGCCTGATCATAACTATTTCCTACATTTGGAATGTAGATTAAACTTTAATACGGTAATATTAGAAGAAGTATTTGGTATTTGAAGTATGAGATTGGATTATACACTTCTCTTAAGTATGCATTTGTGTTCCTAAATGCATCTTTGTATAACTCAAGAGTACATAATTCATAAAGAAACAATTCTACGGAATGTTGGCGATTAAATGTACGAAGACGAAATGGAGATATCATGTTTTCCGCATTCAGGGCAGGGAAGAGCAATTGCACTCGAAGAAAACCAAGAGAACAAAGAACAGGAGAAGAGTTGATGCACTGCGCCATCACTCACTCACCCACTTCTACAAAATTACGTACATACATATATACTTTTGCAACTACTTACTTCCAAACTAGTATAACTCCTATGAAAACGGCGAGTCCTAGTAGAACGGAACATAGAACTATCACAGCCGAGGTCTGGAACGAAGGACTGCTGCGGTAACTGGCATCGATCAGCTGAAACAATAAACATCATCAATGTGTGGGCGCAGAGTCGGATTAGGAACAAAAAGAGTTCCGAAAAGCGAACGTAATATCACTCTAAAGATTATTCTACCTCCTTCTTTTTATCAATTAATTGAAACGCAAGCGTATATTATATAGATTCATCCAAATAAGTCTTGATAATTATAGTATTGTTTCGCGATTGTTTTCTTTTCGCATATGTAAAACATATTCTTGAGTAGATGTTAAATAATAAGATATACAAAAATATACTTTTTCTATTTTGCGTTCGAAATGAACTTATTATGAAACCCAAAACAGTATCGAAATGAGCCTCATTTCGATACGCTTTTTTTCATTTTTCAATGTTGGCGTTGTTCGAATACAGAAATAAATATCATTGCTCTCATATGATTTTAAGAATTTATGTACGTTTGACATATATGATATATGTCCGTATTTTACACAAACAACGTATGTTGTATACAATTGACAACAACATATATATGTTTCTATGTCACTCATGTTTATGTTTTTAAATGAAGTATCAAGTAATGTTAACGAAAAGTAGTAAATAATATGTAATATAATATACTTCGCGGATAGCAAGATTTAAATTTGAAAATGTCAAGTATCAATGTGACCAACTGCATGCTTTATATAAAAATTAAACTCTGAACTTTCAAATTAAATAATTCCAATTTAAGCAATTTATTAATGTAAAAAACGCAAAATAGAAAAAATAGTATAAAAAACTCGTTTCATAAGGCCTTTTGCCGCACGCGCTCTTTAGAAAACTCGCCGCAAGCGGCTCGTTTTCTAAACTGATCTCGTGCGGCAAAATGGTGCCTTATGAAACTCGTTTTTTAATATACTATTCTAAGTACATTATCGATGCATCATATAATAGTATATTAAAAAACAAGTTTCATAAGGCACCATTTTGCCGCACGAGATCAGTTTAGAAAACAAGCCGCGATAGAGGCGAGTTTTCTAAAGAGCGAGTGCAGCAAAAGGCCTTATGAAACGAGCTTTTTATAATTTTGCATTAATAAATTGGATTATTTAATTTGAAAGTTCAGAGCTTTATTTGTATATGTATACCTAAAGCATGCAGTTGGTCACATTGATACTTGACATTTTCAAATTTAAATCTTGCTATCCGCGAAGTATATTATAAAAAAATTCATAATTGGAGTAGACTGTGAAATTGGGTTGGTACTTTAGCCACTTCCACATAATGACATTTATTATTTGACATTGAAACTATAAGTTTGTGTCAAATTTTTCAAAACTCTTATTAAGAAAATTAAATTTATTTTAAAAATGGTATTCAACATAGAACAAAAAGCAAAAATTATCGAATGTTACTTCCGTACAGGTGTGAAAGTAAATGGCGAGTGGCAGTATTCAATTACGGAATGCATGGCGGATTTTAGGGAAGAACGTCCTGAATTAGTGTTTGACTACAATGATTTTTAAAATGTTTTGACAAATTGTGTAAAGTTATTCAGAGAGACTGGTAGGGTCGGTCGAAAAACTGGAAGTGGACGGCCATCTAAACGTACAGATAATACTGAAGCCCTTCAGCATATTATTGATGAAAATCCAAAAACATCCATTTCAGTAGTGACCCATCAAACAAATTTATCTTATGGTACGTGCCAATTCATTCTTAAAAAAGTCATACATTGTCATCCATACAAGCTGCAATGTTTTCATGAACTTTATCCAGTGGATTATTTAAGACGAGTGGAATTTTGTCAATGGTTTCAAAATAATCTACACAATCAGGATATCCTTAACACAGTTTTTTTCACGGATGAGGCCTGGTTTTATCTTTCTGGATATGTTAATTCACAGAATATGAGGTGTTGGTCCTCCGTAAATCCTCAGTTTTTTGTTGAAAAAACATTGCATCCCCAAAAAGTTGGTGTTTGGGTTGGAATATGTCGAAGAAGATTGGTGGGTCCCATTTTTTTTTTGAAGGTATACTTACTGCTGCACGATATCGCAATGAGATACTCGGCTCATTCATAAATCAACTGGATGATGAAGAATTACAAAATGGGTATTTCCAACAAGATGGTGCAACAGCACATACGACCAGAGAAACACTTTAATATCTCAGAGAATTTTTTGATAACAGAATAATAAGCAGGAACACTGAAATCCCATATCCAACTAGGTCTTGCGATTTAAACATATGTGATTTTTTCGTATGGCCATACATAAAAAATTCGATTTATTCAACGCCAATTCATAATCTGGAACAACTGAGAATTCGCATAATAGAAAAGTGTGAAGAGATCAACAACTCACCGCAAATGCTGCATAAAGTTTTTGCTGGATTGCGGAGAAGAGTTGGTTTGTGTTTAGATGTAAATGGACAACATTTTCAACAACTTCTATAGCTATATGTAAATTTTGATTATGATTTCGATATTAAATAAATTGTTTGTTTTCTTTTTTGTTGTAGTATCATTGCAATGCCATAACCTTTTTTTTACAATGAAACCAAAGGAAACTGTCAAGCATCAAGTAATGTGTCATTATGTGGAAGTGACTAAAGTACCAACCCAATTTCACAGTCTACTCCAATTATGAATTTTTTCGATGGCTCGTTATTACATATTATTTATTAATTTTCGGTAACATTACTTGATATTTTACTTAAAAATATAAACATGAGTGACATAGAAACTTATATATCTTGTTGTCAATTGTATACACTATACGTTGTTTGTGTAGAGTACGTACATATAGCATATCTGTCAAATGTACTTAAATTATTAAAATCAAATGACAGCAATGATATTTATTTCTGTATTCGAACAACGCTACCATTGAAAAATGAAAAAAAGCGTATAGAAATGAAGCCCATTTAGATATTGTTTTGGGTGTCATAATGAGTTCATTTCGAACGCAAAATAGAAAATAGTAATTTATTTCATACATTTCAGAAAAACTATAAGATAGTTTTTCTGGAACGCTTCAATCCTGAAGAGAATCGACGGCAGTTAGCAACCTTGACACATTAATATTAATATTTAGCAATGATTAAAATTTCTTTAACGTTTTCATATTCATAAAAAAATCATTAATAAACCATAAAATTATAATTAACTATTTTAGTACAAGTATAGAAAACTAAAATATTAGTCAAGTTTGATAATTAGGTTAGATGAGGAGCTAAAAAGAAATTTATCGTATTGAATTACATATACAGGGTTGGGAAAATGTATGGATCCATTCAAATATCTTTGATATGGCTACCTAGATTTGAATAACTTTCCACAATTAGTTAAATGCAAATCGGGGATTCGATGATATATTATATCCGAATCAGACTTCCGGTTTAGACGGAAACGATATTAACTTCTTTATTTTAAATGAAACACCCTGCATATTTTTACGAATTTCAATAGAGCTCTGTTCTTGGAGTTCAATAATAATATGGATTGGCACCCTTTTGTTCAACAACGACAAGGATATTTAATTAAAACTGATATGTATAATGGTTTAATTAACTCAAAGAGAACGTGTTGAAATTCTGATTATGATTATTGTTGAAATATTGAAAAAAAGGAAAAATATGTAAAAAAATAACAGTTGAAATCAGAAATAAAGCCCAATTTTGCACAAAATTAAAATATTGACAAGTATCCTAGTATTTATTAAATATAAAATTTTTGTTTGCAATAATAAAAATAAAAAAATATATTTGCATTATTTACCATCTCACGGAAGAAATATACTTAATACTAGAAGAAAATATAATCCCGGCAAAAAAATAACTTACAACTCTACCCAACTTCGTTTTACTCTTTCGAAATATTAAGTATTATTGTGGAATATTTTTATTTAATATGATAATTTAACTAACAAATCGGAGACTGTGGCTTATAAGTGAATAAAATAAAATTAAAAAACCCTTACCACAATAGAATTTAATGATTCTAAATACGTATTTCTACAACCACGTTGTCATCTTCAGTAGAAATACCAGTGTAACACTTGAACGCACAAAAACACTCACAGAAGGATTGTTCTGAACGTCTTCTAGTTTAACACTCTCAGTGTTAAATATATCAATAAAGGAAAATGCGGTACCATTCTTCCTTAACTTATTTTGGTAAAACTTCAGACAAAATTAGCAATTTAATCAAAAAAGCTACTAATTATAAAACTAATAACGCGTTTGAACGATTTTTCAAAAACAGTAAGGACAAAACGGATAAAAATTTAACTCAGATGTCTATAGGTTAACGTGCGAGTGTAATATGTCTTATATTGGCCAAACTGGAAGAATCTTTGCTCAGTGTGTGTTCGAGGATCAAAGAAGTTATAGAAATAAAAAATCAGATTCCACCTTTGTTAATCATTGTAGATATAGAACAATTTCAATACTTACATTAAAATACTTCATATTCAAGATAAACGCAAAAAACTTGATCTACTAGAATCGTTAGGAATTTCTAGATATACAATATTAGGGTTACCTTTAAACGACCAAACTGAATTATGTAACTCCCCACTACTGTCATTAAACTTGTAATCTATTGGGTTAAGTATACGAGGGTATATCAAAATATAACGAGACCGGTGCTATAACTTCTTTCGCAACTAAAATTTTATAACACAAGGAATAGAACATGAAACTCCCATATAATATAGTATCCCCATATGTAATATAGTTATCTTCAAGTAGGCTTTGATTTAATTTTTGACGTTTATTACAAGTTAATTACTGAATTGTCAGTGTTTGACGTACCCATCGAAAAATTGAGAGTGAAGCAAAGATATGCGATAAAATTTTGTGTTCGGTTGGGTAAAACTCCAACTGAAACATTTGAAATGATTTGAGTGGCATAAGAAATTCAAAGACGGTTGTGAATCAGTGTAAGATAAACCTCGACGCAGGCGACCACCAACTGCACGAATTTATTAAAAAATTACAGAAATTAACATTAATTAATCTTCGAATTAGCATAATATCGAGTTTCTGACATTGCTAATTTGGAAAGCAGGTAAAGTGATAGACTTAATTTTCTTTATAAATGGGGCACTGTTTTGATCACATTATACCTAAAGAACATACAGTAACTGGAGAGCTCTATTCCAATGTACTTCGATGATTCCTAAAGGCAAAATTAAAGAAAAAGCGGCCGCTTTATCAAAACGTCAGTTGGATCCTGCATCACGACAGTGCTCCAGCCCACAGATCAGCGACTTGTCAACGAACACTTATTAATACTAATAATAATAATATTGTTTATTGCGCAACAGGTACAAACCCAATTACAACAATAATAAGACAACAATAAACAAACAAATTCAAGTAGATACATATAAAAAAAATAATAATAATATAATAGTAATAACAATAATAACTTTTCATTAATTGATGTAGCAGACACTTCTTGGTGAAACATTTTGTAATTAACAAATTATTATAAAAAAATAGCAGATAACATAAAATTTTATCCAAAACTAATAAATCTCACCACAACACAGTTTTCAAAGTCAGAAACTAAATTATTGGAAAAAGGTTTGAAATACAACCCAGATATTAATAATAAAAATGATATTAATAACTTAGCAGTAGATTTAGAATTAGCTTTAAAACCAATAGAAGGACATAACTTAGAAAAAGAAAAAATAAAGAAAATAATAGTAACAGAATATAAAAAATTAGAAAAGAACAATAAAAACATAGATGAAAACCGCAACATAAAAACTATAAAAAAGAAATTAAATGATAACAACCTAGTAATTACAAAAGCAGATAAAGGAAATACAGTTACGATATTAGAAAGACCTAAATACAATGATAAAATTTATGAATTACTCAACACAAATGAATTCAAAAAATTAAAAAACGACCCCACTAATAAATACCAAACCAAAATAAGACAGCTATTAAATAATAACAGTAATCTAAAAAACAAAAACTTAACAGTAATGAACCCGAGTATCCCAAGGTTATATGGCCAACCGAAATTACATAAAAATAACACCCCAATGAGACCAGTAGTATCATATGTAAATGCACCCTCATATAAACTATGTAAATATTTAAGTAAAACATTACCGGAAAAAATAAAGTTCAAATCCGATTATGCAATAAAAAACACTATTGAATTAACCAATAAATTAAAAGAAATCACTTTACCAAATAACGCGAAATTAGTATCCTTCGATATTAAAAGCCTGTTCACTTCAATACCAATTCAAGAGATAAAAGACATAATAGAAAACCAAATTAATGATAATATTTCAGACAACATAGAGAAAACACAATTAAAAGAGATATTAAAGTTAATCCTAGATCAAAATTACTTCAAATTTAATAATGATATATATTCACAAGTAGAAGGATTACCTATGGGAAATCCTCTCAGCCCAATATTGGCTAACATTTATATGCATAACTTCGAAATAGGTCTATTTAACAGAAATAACAACTTAATCAAACAAATCCTTTTCTGGGCCAGGTATGTCGATGATATAATTTGCATCTGGATAGGTACAGACAGGCAACTAACAGAATTCTTGAAATTATTAAACTCATTAAACCCCAAAATACAATTCACAATAGACAAAGAAGAAAATAACAAATTAAATTTTTTAGATATTACCATATACAGAAACAATAACAATCTAGCAAATAAAATTTACAGAAAACCAACATTTGCAGATAATATAATACATGCGGAAGCGAAACAAGATACTAAAATAAAAATGTCAACATTCCACAGTTATATACATAGAGCAACTCACATACCATTGAATACTGAGGCTTTTAAAGAAGAAATAATATATATTAAAAAAATAGCAGAAAATAATGGATACAATCCCAACATAGTAGACAAAATATTAAATCGAAAAGAACAAAAGAATATTCAGAAAAAATTCTTATATCCGGAAATAAAAGAAAATAAACCCATTTGGCACGCAATTACATATATCCCCCAAATCACAGACAAAGTAAACAAAATATTAAGAAAATTAGATATTCACATCATATGTAGCAATAAAACAAAATTAGGTACAATGTTAAATAATAACAAAGATAAAATAGAAAATATAGAAAAATCAGGAGTATACACAATAAAATGTAATGACTCTGAAGCTATATATATAGGGCAAAGTGGAAGATCCATTAAAAAACGCATATCCGAACACGTAAGAGATATAAAGTATAGTAATAAAAACACAGGTTTTTCGACACACTGTATCGAACAAAACCATTTGCCCGATATGAATAGCTCCACCGTGTTACATAACGTAATAAAAAGTAGAAGACTAGATTTATTAGAAATACTAGAAATTAAAAAATCACAAAAACAAAATAGAATAATTACGAATACACAGTTAGAATTTGTTAACACTCCCATAATAGACGTGATTGTAAATATGTCCCAACCAGCACCCTAGCACTAAAATATAGGTATAAAAGTTAAAAGGACACGTATTGTAAGTTAGTTTTAAGATACTCTTTGACAATGGCATAACAGCCGAAACATATGTTAGACATAGATCTAATAAAAAATTGTGAAATAGCCAAGTGTGTTTTTATAATAATTTGTTAGTTAACAATAATAACAATAATAAATTCTAAAACGAAAAGAAAATATAAATTCAAGACAAAAAGACAAAGAAAGACTGAGGTCCTCATCCTCAACGCGTCCCTAACGGCGGCTCCCAGTAAATATGTCGAGGTATATTGCATCGGCATTCTGCACCATGTGCGTCAATGGGGCCTTCCAGAAGATGTTTGTATTTACTGCCCGATGGGCAAATGTGGAACATTGCCGGGAGGCAATGCGTGGAACACGAAGGCCAACGCCAGAAAGCAAATCCGGAGTTAATCCGACCACATATCTATTTATACAAAAAACGTGCGCTATGCAGTTTCCTGCGATCAGACAGTGACTGAACGCCGTGCCGCTCCAGAAAAAAAGAATTGTCCGTTCTACGATCCGGATAAATGCTAGATGTTCTGAAACTAAGATACTTCAAAAACCGACGCTGAATTATCTCTACAGTAACATTCTGAGTATCGTCAAAGCACGACGAACACAAAATATAACGTTTTGAGGAGATCGACGTTATTGAAAAATTTGGTAGATCGTAGGATAAAACCTAAAGTTTTACTCGCTGAAAGGCATAAGTTTTGCACGTGCAAATTGAAGTTTAAGCAGGGATCGAATGCTATCCTAAGATCCCTCACAGAAGCAACTCTAGAAAGTATATGACCGTCCATAGAATAGAAAGAAGGAATAGGTGTTGAAGAATTGGGGGTGAAAACTACGGTTCACCCTCTCTAATCGCCCGACCTTGCTCTATGTGACTTGCATTTGCTTCCTGAAGTCCAAAAAAATTGAGAGGGCGAAAATTTGAGTCAAATTTAGAGCTTAGGTGATGGGTATACTAAATAGACTCTCAAAAAATTGTTACTGAGATGTTTATGACAAGTGGACAAAATAATGGGACAAGTGTATGCACAGAATGGACCGTACTTTGAAGGATAGTTTTCTAAATCAATTTTTGTATTACAGCACCAGTCTGGTTATTTTCTGATATTTTCTCGTCTAATAACTTGTACTTTTGTACATTTCCCATTATACATCCACCTGATGAAGCCGTGATATTTCGTTATGGAGTTTCAACAACTGTGTGTCCCTCATTAATTAACTTTTTTTTTAACACTAGAAGCTCTGAAAATACTTGATATGGAAACAAAACTTTGGTAAGGATACTGTCTTTATTTTTTTTAATACGAAACACGAAAAAAATTAAAATGAATATCCGCCGATAAGAGAGTCAGCAAATAAAGAAGTTGAAATAAGAAAATGTCCTAGATATTATTCCGTCTCATGTTTTGCATTAAGCAATAAAATAGTAAGCAGTAAAGTGGTCGAATAGAAGTCGTTCCTATTGTTGCCACGAATATTTTATTAATATACAGAATACGGTCCTGTTTGAAATCCTGCATTAAAATCCAGGTAGCGTCGCTGTAACGCCGATTTACATGGCCATGCCATTTATAAAGTTCCCGCGTTCGAAGGGGAGTTTCAAAAGCCACGAAAAACGAGGCACAGACTTGTTACGCACATACATCGTTTCGAAAATATGGATGGAAAATAAATGTGCGACGGCTGCGTGATATATCCCTGACTACATACCGACGTGTAACTGTATGAATATGAGTGTTATAAAGTTGAGGCTTATGTGTAATCTACCGTCGGCAAATTGTACTATTTTATGAAGGATAATATCGCAAATTTACGATCGCTGATTCGGAACTAATAAAAGTACACCGCGCTCTAACATAAATCAATATACTCTCTCTATTCTAGAGTACTACATTTATGTGCATGGAATTCAAGTACTTACATGTTAACGATAACACAGAAGCAGTCGAAATTTCCATTAAAATCCGGAAACGGAATGAAATAATGCTTTTCTAATAAAAAGAAATGTTATTGTGAAATGGATTTCTATTATTGTCTTCCTATTAACTAGTATTCTATGAACTTACTTTATGAAGGTTATAAATAAGAAATTATATCTTTTCCTTTATTTTGATTATAAAGTTGACCTTTAGATGGTATATTTGTTCTTGAATTATTATTAACACGTTGGCGGCTTCGTGATATACTGGTTGATTGATGGAAGTGCCTGTCCACTGGTGTCGTTAACTTACGTATAATTTGAAATAATTAATAATTGTATGCAAAAAGATGTGAAGTTGTTATTAGATAATGCTAATTACCAATAATACAAATCTGCATAACACAAATCTGTATCTGTACATATGTGCATACAGCATGTATTTACCAACGTTAATTTCAACCACAGACGCATGTGTTTCTGTCTAACGATTTTATCAATGCGGGTTTATTAAGTAACGACTAAATGGTTCGCTTTCTGGTCCAATTTAGTGAATTTTGTCCTATAAAATGACACCAGGAACGAGATTATCTGGTGTCATTTGCTAGGACAAAATTCACTATTGGATCTTATTACTTGTTCAATATTTACCTTTTCCCAGTAGAGATGTAACAACATAAAAATACTTTTTCAGAATTAAGACTAGTACTAGCATTATTTTGCAAAACTTAGCATATATTCTAATTCTGACATCATATTACGGTGATTGGTGAGGTTTAGTTAATTTTCAACGACAGTCGCAAATTTTGGTAGACAATACTTCATCCAAAGAGCATCGAAGATTACATGTAAAAAAACTGAAATAACAAAATTAATGATATTGTTTCGGGCGCTCAAGAAAGTGAGATGACATCGTGAGCATATGGGCTGAAACCATAAATTACATTTTGTACGTGCATTTCGACATATCCAAGCTGTTAGCAAGGTGGGTGCAGCGAATTTTTAGTTGTGATCAAAAACTTTAGATTATTTCGAATGCCAAGCGACAATTTAAAGCTGCTTAACAAGAATTATGATTTGTTGCGGTTGAAGAAACCTAGCTTCCCCACCATCTTTATGAATCCAAACTGCAATCCCAACAGTGGATACATCATGATAGCACTCCCTCCTAGAAACCAAGACAATTCCATCAGCGGCTAAGGTAATACGAGTTTTTTTTTTATTAGCAAGAGACAATTCTCGTAAATGATCTCGCAAAGGGCTAAACCGTAGATCGCATTAAGTCGCTCTACTAGATAAATTGAAAGAACACGTTTTCTGACAAATGGCTTGGAATTTCCCCGTAAAAAGTTCAGATTTTATGTTGCGTCTTATCCACGCCAACGCACTTGGTTCAGCGATGTTTCATTCCTGTTATACCATTTCTGTAATTATCTTTCTCAGTACCCTCAAGAGTACTGCTTCTTTGCTGCAATAAGTTCTTTACTCAAAACTAATTTCCAGCAAGGCTTAAATTTGGGATCTAAATGGAAGTCACTTGGGACAAATTCAACCCTTTCTTTACTCGAAAGAACTTTCATTTGGACGAAGAGCTTCTTGCAGCAACTGAGTAGTAATTCGAGGATCTTGAGAAAGATTATTACAAAAATAGAATAATGGCACTTGAGCATGTTGGCCCCAGTACGTTGATGTTGAATATCTTGAAAAATAATAAAAACCTAATACGCTAACTTATTTGTATCATTCCCGAACTTTCTTCCCGTCAATTTATCGTCGCAAGGGCATCTATAGACCACAGTGAATAGGTTCAAGATACAACACTTTAGGAACACATATAATTATATCAAGAAAGAGTACGAAGAAAAATTCCACATACGAAGGGTTATTTCAATTTAAAACCAGCAAAATTTCTCAAGAATTGAGAGGCAGAAGCCTATTGGATAAAATAATGGACAATATACATTGGCGCTCATTGTTTTGGCACAAACATATTAAATAAATATGTGTGGTCTGAGTTCACATTAGCTTTGTTTGAAAGAACATGACCAAACTTTTTAATAGGCCGAAAATTGTACATCTGGCTATTACATCTTAAGCAAGAAAAGGTGTATATCCAAAAAGTAAAAATATTGAGAAGCTACCACAAAGTAATATACCAAACAAAACCATAAAAGGGAGTATTTCCATAAATCGATGGTTGTTTTGTATTTAAATTTGTAATTTTAAGAGATATACTCTCTTTCAATCTCTTTAAATGCATTGTTAAATAATTAGTTTAAAAATAACATATGAAAAGGTTTGATGATGCAGATTCTACTCCTTGCTTTTATATTTAGATAATTTTCTTAAATTATGGACCGTGGGGGTTCAGTAGGTAGGGGACCAGAAGGTCCCGGTCCGTAACCCAGACTTTCTCGGCCGCAACTCTATCTAGGTTATTGTGAAATGAGTACCTAGAGGTTACTCTGGGATAATAGCAGGCGGTTGATGAATAAGGTAAACCATCCCAGTTGGTTCTAATCGCAAGCGACCTGTTCTGTTACAAACCCAAGTATCTTCCAGATCTGTTATAGATACCTATTACTATCAATTCCCTTAAATACTTATTTTTCTTAAAAACTGGTGAGAAATATATACTTTAGGTAGTTTATTTACCGCGAATGTTTAAGAGATTAATAGCTAGCTAGAAAGCTGGAAAGTTTAGCTTAATTATAATGATATGATTGTTTAAATACGATATTTGGAACTTTTTTGTTTCCAAAATTCTGTAGACAAACCAACAAATACATTTTTAAGCACTTCCTACCGTTTCTTTCGCACAACATAATAAAATTGCTAATAATAGTATTTTCTGAGATACGAAATATTAATTAAATTAACTTAATGCTAAGAAATAATTATAAATAATCTCCAGAAGAGACAATATAAATGATTATATTGGACGTCACCAATATTTATTAAAATGCTGTGAAATGATAAACATGTAAATTGCATTATTAGGTCATTTAATGAATGAAACGGTGGCGCTTTATCTAAAATTTTAAAGCGATCCGTGGGTATTATAAAACCCTGTTGTGCTCTTGACCTATTTCGTGGCACAGGCAATCTAATTTTAGCAACGTAGAATGAAGAGCCGGTGCTAATGATATTCACAGCTAAAGTTGCATTAAATCTAATCCATGTACAATGTACTTCAACTTCCTGCTTAATATAGAAGTTTCACGGTTAAGATTTTCTGAACAAGATATCTCAGCAGAATTTTTTTGTTAATATTTTGTTAATATTGGACACTCAAGTTGACTGAATATTAAGTTTTAAATAATTGGCATGTGATCTATGAAACATAAGTTATTAATTAAGTAATTTTTAGAAATTGTTTTTTATTAGGCATGTTTTAAATATAGCAATACAAGAAATTGAGATATATTGCAATATGGGTAGTGAATTTCATACATTTCTGGTCTTAGAATAAAAGAACAATTCAATCTTTTATATTTTTCAATATATTCATTTTTCACTTTTATATATTAATTTCACCGCATAATTAATAGCTTTTACGAGGGTAAGATGAAAAATTCTCGGCCTGATACAGAGATGGTGTTCCAATCAGCGAAAATTTATGATTCCTATGTGAGTGCACTTGTCATTAGTTGTCACAAGTTTCAACTTGTTTTGTCAAGTAGTTAGTTTACACGAATTTTCGCAGTAGACGCCTTGCTTCCTGTTCCTGTTCCTTCAATGTCAACCGTTAAAAACTGGGCAGCTGATTTTAAACGTGGTCACACATTCCTCGAAGATGACCCACGTGAAGGACGGCCAAAAACAGCAGCCACACCGGTAACCATCGAAAAGGTGCACGATATCGTGTTGGACGATAGGCGTGTGAAGATGAGTGAGATAGCTGAGGTCGTGGGGATATCGGAACAAAGGGTGCGAAACATCTTGCACGAAGAATTAGGGACGCGAAAGCTCTGCTCAAGGTGGGTGCCGCATTTTCTGAATGCCGATCAAAAGCAAATGCGCAAACAACTTTCGCAGCAATGTTTGGACCGATTCAATAAGGATCCGACCGATTTTGTGCGACGATTTATTACTATGGTTGGGACATGGGTGAATCACTACACGCCAGAATAGAAATAGCAGTCGAAGCTGTGGGTGGAAATCGGTGGTTCAGCGCCAAAGAAAAGCGAAGTCGGGAAGGTCATGGCCAGTGTGTTTTGGGATGCAAAAGGGATACTGTTGTTAATTGATTACCTTGAAAAGGGCAGAACAATTACAGGCGAATATTATTCCAACCTTCTTGACCAGCTGGATGCCAAAATTCGCGAGAAGAGGCCTGGCTTGAAGAAGAAACAA
Organism: Melolontha melolontha; assembly: GCA_935421215.2. NCBI lineage: Eukaryota > Metazoa > Arthropoda > Insecta > Coleoptera > Scarabaeidae > Melolontha > Melolontha melolontha. The sequence goes on along the minus strand of OW285236.1, from coordinate 204,565,300 downwards.
ATCATGTTTCACCTGGACAACGCACCTGCTCACAAAAGTGCGTTGGCAATGGGAAAACTGCGGGATTTAGGGTATTATTTGCTCGGCCATCCCCCCTATTCTCCTGATTTGGAACCCTCAACTTCCATTTGTTCCCAAACTTGAAGAAATTTGTTTCTGGGAAGCGCATTGCGGCCAATGAAGAAGTTGAGAGGGCCGTAGACGGATATTTTCACAGCTTTCCAGACTCTCATTTCTGAGAAGGCATACTGATGTTGGAGAAACGCTGGATCAAGTGTGTTGAAGTCAAAGGAGATTATGTAGAAAAATAAAATCATTTTTTAAATGAAAGTCGCAGTCTTTCATTGTCAGGCTGAGAATTTTTCACCTTACCCTCGTATACTCATATTAAGGCTTTCATAAGTAGAAATTTTGTTTGTAAAATTGACCACCATAGCTGTTCTTACTTTGTGGTCCTCCCAAAAATGTAGTATGTATGGAGGATAATATAATTCCTGACACTTGCGGTCGCGAATTGTATCTTGAGCATCAGTAGTAGTTTGGATAAAAGCATTTTCATGCGCGGCTTTTGTAAGTTTTTTGTTGTGACACCATTATTAAATGTGGTCCCTTGTAGACCTCTATAAGGGACATAGTTTCGGCAGTGATAGCTTCGATTGTTAGGAGGGAGATATTCCCATTGAATACATTTTCGCCTATTCTTTCACTACGAAATATGTTAAAAACTTTGTTAAAAACTATATCACCACATAATATTCTATTGCGGATATCGTTGATACACCATGTAAATATCGCCAGTTCCAATTTTATTCGATTATTAATAATACTTTGAGTTTGAGATCTTTACCCCAGTCTACGAGTATCAACCTAATAATTAACATGGTGCGATGATATAATTCTGCTCGAATATGAACAGGTACATTAGTTTCATTTGTAGAGTTTGCAGAATAACTTAAATTATTACGATTTAGAATACTGACAATGGATTGGATTTAGTGTCGCTAGAATAATTAATACATCCTTAACATTCTGAACTTACTGCAAATGAGAATTAATGAAAATTAAATCTCATTTTTACATGTAAATGTCGCCTTATGTGATGAGTTGCTAACTACAATCCGACAAACCAAGTTTGTACTAGCATGTAGAACACATCTCGCCGCGACTCTGACCTTTCTGATTGTTATGATAATTAAAAATTACTGAAAAGCCACGTCCATCAACGGAACGTACAGACGCGTTTCGCTCTTATTGGAGCTTATCAATGTACGGTATCTCGAAGACGGATATGGCTTTTCACTTCTATAATTTGTGTATATATAGTTAACATTCTGAACTTACTGCAAATGAGAATTAATGAATATTAAATCTCATTTTTACATGTAAATGTCGCCTTATGTGATGCGTTGCTAACTACAATCCGACAAACCAAGTTTGTACTAGCATGTAGAACACACCTTGTCGCGACCCTGACCTTTCTGGTTGTTAGGATAATTAAAAATTACTGAAAAGTCACGTCCATCATCAGAACGTACAGACACATAAGGCGACATTTACATGTAAAAATGAGATTTAATATTCATTAATTCTCATTTGCAGTAAGTTCAGAATGTTAACTATATATACACAAAGTATAGAAGTGAAAAGCCATATCCGTCTTCGAGATACCGTACATTGATAAGCTCCAATAAGAGCGAAACGCGTCTGTACGTTCCGTTGATGGACGTGGCTTTTCAGTAATTTTTAATTAAAACATTCTTGTTGCGATTATTATATGTAATGCGTTACACCTACATCTGAGATTAGAATAGATTTTATAATTGAGATCTACCTCATTCGTTTTTATAGCTAGCAATTATTTTGTAACGTTAGACTAGTAACAGACAACGGTGGTAGTGGAACTGGTATCGAAGGAAAAGGAAGCTTTAGAGTGCAGAGACCAAAGCCAAGGTCAAAATTGTACATTGATGATTTGGTCACATTCTATGTTATTTAGTCTATCAATTTTTCGATGGATTTATCGATTTTCGTTGGATCTATCGATCTACCGTAAATATTAAACTAAAAATGGTTTATTTTATGACCATTTTACGCCCCTTTGTAATGAGGCGTGTAGAATCAATTACTCGATGCACATAGAAAATAATATTTAATAACAAATCTATAAAATTTCATCTTTTTTATGTACCTATAATATAATTGGTTTTGTAGGCTCCCGAAATTTCCATAAAGTAGTAAATATCTAAAAATATTGTTACCTGTATTTCATTAGGATCAATTATAAAAATTATTATTTTAACAAATTTTTGTATATACAAGATCAATCTATATGTTCCCGGACTGTTGCTGCAAACATTCGAAACTTAACTTTTATTCCTTATAAGTTTTCATCGTAGCAGGGAAAGTGATCTTGTGCAATGTTTTAAAGAAGAGTGTGAATTTGTTTATTGTAACAATGTGCCAGGTTTGCTAACTAAAACGGGCGTTGTATAATATGACCCAAGTGAGTGGCGCTTGTTTATCGACAGTTCCAGCAGGAGCCTTAAGTGTGTCCTACTACACAACGGGAATGTTTTCGGTTCAATTCCTACTGGATATTCCGTTCAATTAACGGAAACATATGACGACATTGAGGTTATAAAGTTACTAAAATATATGGACCATAACTGGGTCTTACAAAATTTCTGTGTTTTTTGTGCCTCTGGAATAGTCGAGCTAGAAACCAACACTGGATTCAGAAACATTGCCCTCCCAGAACATCCCTAGATGTTGGAGAAAAGAATATTACAAGTCAACCTATAGTCGACAGAAAAAGAGTAATTTTTCCACCTCTTCACATCAAATTGGGTCTTATGAAGCAATATGTTAAAGCTCTAGATTTGCGAGGTAACTGCTCCCAGTACATATTGCTGTGTACTTTGATTTTCAAAATGGGCGCCACTTATTAAACATGAATCGTCAATTATTAAACATGAATCATCATACATACATATTCATAGTTTAAAAATTGTTCTCAGGGCTTTTGGTTTCAAAAGGGGTTCCTTGCAACTAGGCCTAGCATCCAATGTAATAAGGAGAGAAATAATACAATAGCATGTTAAATTTAATACATTTATTATTCACAATTTGCAAAAATATACATTAATTTTCAATATGATAAATATCATTAATTATATTTCCTTTCATAGCAAAAGAATAGCATGTAAATTCTTATATCGGGTCAAAATATACTCATAGCTATACGAGTATATCTAGAAATATAACTTTGAAGATCTTTGTTTGATTTTACTAAATCTTCGAAAATACAGCTGTATATCACTTTAGACCAGTCAGTCTTATACTCCACAAAATACTAAAGTATGACACAGTGTTTTTATTTAAAAATGATAAATTGCGAAGTTTATGGATATTTATAGTTTTTATAAAGTAATAATATTTCAAATGAGAAATGTGTTATTTCATATTCATGTAACGAGACTTTACCCTACCACATAAGATATTCAATATCACAGAATTTATTTTATTCAATATTTCAAATATTTAATGAAAATTTTTAATTGCAAGTTCAAAAGAAAACCAGATATATATTCAAATATTCGTGAGACGTTACTCTGTGTACAATTTAAGCGATATTTGTGTTACATCTTTTGTTTTTAAAACAGAAATTTAAATTATTCCCGAACAATTAAATATCCATATAAACAAGTAATCTTACAAATAAATAAATGAATTATTAGATTTTATACTTTCTTTATATCGTAACAGGTCCAATTTAAGTAACTACTTAGCCGCATTAGTGATTTTTCAAAGAGCATAATACGTGATACGCAAAAATTAATATGATTTTTGGATTCAGTACACCCGAATTAGTAAAAAACAAGTCTCGTTTAGAAGTCAGCAAAAATCGTATTGGCCAGTGTTATTAGTCGTAAAGATCGTGAAAGCATAAGGTATAGTTAATAAAGCTAATAAATATAGAGAGAGCAAAAGTGGCTGTCTTGATCCCACACAACTTTCCGCCAATTACATATCAATATTTACTTCCATTTTGACGGGCGGTTATGCATAAGCGTAGAAGTTTTTATATTTTGTCATAAATATGGGCCGTTAGTTAACCTACTAGACATTCGTGATGAATGTGATCAAGCATAACTGAATTTAGAATTAAATTGGTGGTGCTCTAGCGTAAGCGGCATTTGTCTCAAATTTTGTGCAAAAATAATAAATATTAATCAGCAGAAAACACACCTAACGTACGACTATGAACAGAAAATGATATTATTTTGTTAAATCCACTATAAATAATTAAGGTCCTAACTTCAGATGGAAAAATGGATGAAAGTATTGATATACGCGCCGTGGAAAGTGGTCAATAGAATAATTTGTTTATGCTAATGGTCAGTACAAAACCAACGCATACCGTATGAACGCCGGGGAGTGATTGATCTACCACAATGTAGTAAGACGAACACGAATAGCGAGTTTATGTGGTTAGAGTTGAGAGAGTATATTCAATCTGTTCTACTGTCTAACTGTACGGGCGTTCCATACGCGACATTTCTTTATCCAACACATTCTACATACGATCTAAGTACGAATCAAATAATCTCTCTCTAACACATTGAATATTCCTATCAGTCGCTCATGGTGTTCAAGCAAGGCGAATATATTGAATCGGAAAACAAGCTTGCGACTGGTGATTCAGTTGCTTCTTGTCATCCGTAGGTAGAGTACGTATAGAAATGCTAACAAATGTCCGTCGTAATTTTTATAACAGATTGGGTTACTGCTCGGCTCAAGAGGTGGTTTATTTGAGCATTTACTAAATAATTAGTTTTTCTTTTTAGAATGTTCTTTTATTTAATAATATTACCAATAAAGGTATTTTAGTTAAATTTAATATTTTATAGGTAGTTTATTTAAGGAAACCATTTATTTATACTGGTAAACACTTTATTTATATTCTTGCAAGAATCGTTATTGTTTTGAAATTTTATGCTGTTACAGAATACTTTTTATTTTAATTTTTTTCAATAAGAGTTACGGTTTTGTTTCATAATTTTATATTATTTATGTGTTTTCATTTGAATAAGAATTTTTTAAGTTCTAGCCACGAAGCTATGGTGAAACTTATCATTGAATATTTAGCGATGAAAACATCTGATGCTTCGCCGGTAAGAATTATTATTATGCAGTAAACAGAAACTCTGCACTTTACGGCGGATTGTATTTTATGATACTTTCAACTATATTATATCATTTTATTTAAATTTAAATGTTAAATTTAAAGTATTATGGCCGAAGAGACATAAACAAAAGTATCCGTTATTGTAGGGACGTTGACCGGCATATGACTAATAGTGCGAAAAGCAACGGTGTAGTCGGATAAAATATCCAAATTCGTACATTAACCATAAATAATATACTACAAATATTTTTGTAGTTTGTTAAACAATTAGTTATTAATTTGGAATATTTATTTTGATACATCATTTATTAATAAACAACCATAACGCTTTCTTAGTTCACCACAATTAAATACGCCCTGTAGGAATTTAACGTATGTAGCCCCTCCCACTTGCAGTTGGTCAGTCATTACTTATATATCCATCGATCGCTCGACGTTGTGCACACGGTATATGGTTATATGGTCCGAACTACTTCAAATTATTTCTTATTTTTTCTGTAATAACAATTCTGTAGATACTCATATACTGAATTGTAGTGTATTTTCGGAAAACAATATTAATTTGCTTCAGCGAAAGTGTTTCCGTCATTTATCACAATAATGAAGTAACCTCAATTTAATATTTAACACGTAATTAATAACAACACAGCTAGTGGTGGATTATAAATGATGTTATGGATCAAGGAGTAGGGCGCTTTAAGCACGCACACACGTCAAAAAAAGAACACAAACAAAAATCGAACAATGTTTGTGATAATTATTCATTCTGGGAAATATCGGTTACGCTCCCTCGCGTGTGGATGTTAAATGTTAGCCGTCAATCTGTCAGCGTCCGCTAGACATCACTTTTCCGCATGAGAGAGCAGATGACGGTCTTCGTCCTTGTCAACTGAAATATTTCTATCGGTATATCACATGCTATGAACAAAATACAAAAAACGTGTACACTGTCTGTCCGACAAGATTACTAACTACTTGTACTGTGTGAGTTTTTAATTTGTAAAATTTTTTAACACTACATCGCTCCATTTTAACTATAAACTTTTGGAGTTAGGTTAAAAGTACCTGATAAATTTATTTTACAATTGAACTTAGATTTAACGCATTTTCGTCAGAATGTACTTATACAGAGAATTTCACTTAAGATGCAATATACAAACATGTATAGGTTTTTTATTTCCATAGAAACTAGGTAATACATTCTTACATTGTCCCACGTAAAATGCAACATATCAATATAATTTGACATTAGTTAAGTCAAAAGTAGCAGTATTTCTATTTCGATATTAGCTTAGTATCAATCTTAAATGATATACACAAAGGAAGAGAGAACTCAGTTAGTGACATGGTATCTTTCGGGATTCAATTCAATAAACGATATTTATCGGAAATGTAGTTTTAATCCTGAAACACTACATTGAATTAAATAGGCTCTACTGTCAATAATTTGACAAAACAACCATGAAAGATATCATATCGATCATAACTAGAGAACGGATGCAATCTCCATAAAACGCAATCGGCAATTGGAATTGTGTATAACGTCGCTCAGTACATCCCGGCGTAATTCAATGAAGTATTTGTTTGACTTACCCGGCCACCTGGTCTCGCTGCGATAACAATGGACAACCCAGCTATTGTATTCGGAGAATATAGTGTTTTTCAGTGGTGTCGTGTACATAGATAAAATAAATAAGTTTATCGTATTTCGTAAGAGAAATAGCACGTACATTCCTTTTCCTTTCATTTAAGCAACTTCTTCCAATTATTTTCACGTAAGTGTGCATAAAATTTCGTTATTTAATTTCGTTTATTTGGATCTAGAATATTTTTACTTTTTCAGACAATGGAAGAGCGTCGAGAATGGCATCGTGAAACAATGGCGAGTTGGATTGAGGGCCATACTGATTGTATGTACATTGCCAGTGATTCCGAAATTTATTGTGAAGTGTGTGAAACGTTATTGAAAAATTGCAATAAATCAACCGTAAAACGTCACGTAGGATCGTTAAAGAACGAAAAAAAATTGAACCCGTTGGAATCTGACAATTTTAACGAAGAACTCTGTGAAACTTTTATGGCAGCTAATATTCCATTATTTAAATTGAACAATCCAATTTTGAAGACATTTCTGAAAAAATATACTGGTCGAAATGTTCCTAATGAATCAACTTTACGCAAATATTATGTTTCTAGGTGCTATACGAGAACAGTAGAATGCATTAGAAGCCATCTTTTAAATCAATACATATGAATAAGCGCCGACGAAACGGTGGATATGTTAGGACGCTGTGTGGTAAATGTTGTAGCTGGTGTACTACATCCAACTATTCCATATAACTCATATGTAATAGCAACAAGTGTTATAAATAGAGTTGATGCGGAAACAGTTGCTGAAACCATTAAGGAGAATATGCAAAAAATGCTTCATTCGGACGCCACGTACAAAGAAAAAATACTTTTATTTGTCAGTGATAGTGCTGCGTATATGTTAAAAACAGGCAGACTATTGAAGAAAACATATCCTAATATGCTGCATATTACTTGTGTAGCACATGCTCTCCACAGAATCTGTGAATATATCAGAGACACTTTTCCGGAAGTTGATAGACTTGTATCAGCTTTTAAAAAAGTTTTCAGAAAAGCACCATTGAGAGTAGCTCTTTTCAGGGAAAAATTTCCATCTCTGTCACTGCCTCCCACTCCAGTAATAACTAGATGGGGAACATGGCTGGAAGCTACTAGTTATTATGTTGAGAATTTCGATAGTCTAAAACATTTCGTAACATTGCTAAAGCAGGATGCTAGAAGTATTGGTGAGTGCAAGGAGCTCACACAAATCCCAAATTTAAAAAATCAGTTGTACTTTCTTCACGAACACTTTGGAAAATTGCCAAAACTAATCACTTATTTTGAAAATAGAAATCTCAAATTAAATGACGGATTAACCACATTAGATGTGGCTGTTAATAATTTGAAAAGTATTCCAAGTGACTTCGGATGTGGCCTTCGGCAAAAGTTTGAAGCAATTCTTAATAGAAATCCAGATTTAATTACATTGCAGCAATTATATATGGAGACAATTCCACAAAATCTAACGGCTAAATATGAAGAAATAAAAGAATATTTCCAGTATGCACCTATAACCAGTTGCGTTGTAGAAAGGACGCTTTCTATTTATAAGGATGTACTTAATACAAAGAGAACAAAGTTGACAGAAGAAAACATTGAGAAACTATTGCTAGTCAATATTAATACTCCTTTACTCAACTTGAACGACAAAATGACCAAATAAAAATGTTCCAATTATAGAAATAAAATTAAAAACTTTAAAAATACAACTTTTCAATAAATACATATGTATTTCGTAATTATATCAATCACCACCCGTTTGTTTTCCAATTATATAAATAAAATTAATTAATAAATATATATTTCGTAATTTTAGATAGATAGATCACCACCCGTATGTTTTCCAATTATATAAATAAAATTAAAAACTTTATAAATACAACTTTTCAACAAATAAATATGTATTTCGTAATTTTATAGATCACCACCCGTTCGTTTCCCAATTATATAAATAAAATTAAATATTTTAGAAATACAGCCTTTCGCCAGTACTGCACTGGGCTTTGCGTCATGTGGTAAACGTGTCCGATCTCTAATCATAACTATTACATATTGCATTTTATGTGGGCCAGTGCAAGTGCATAGTATTTTCGAATCTATGGTTACTACATTCATATATTGCAAGTTACATGAAATTCTCTGTATACTATCTGCTTAATGCATCTTAAAACAAACTCATCAATTTTTATCTGTCTGAAGCAAATCAATACTTCTTGCTCAAGTCAAATACTGTAAAAGCGATACCTATGGAATAAGCGTACTTAATATATTACTTTTGCGGTAAAATTTCAATGTCATGTTTAATTATGGAAACAATTTAAATAAATTTCAGAAGAAAAAAGCTGCGCGGTAGATATATATGTAGTCATAATATATAGCGCAATAGGTTATGTACTTGTCAAATTGTAATATTTTGAAGTTATGTAGTATTAATAATACCAGAATAATACTTGTGCATTTTATTAAAGTTTCAAATTTTATTTTACACAAGAAGAAAATGAATAAATACACTTAAAGCATACATTTTAGGTAGTGGAGTAAATTATTCATAAAGGATTCTTCTATCATTGGAATACGTTTCTTTTCTTTAAACAATCTACTTTTTGCTGTATTTATACACCTAACTACAATATTTATGAATATTGGAAATGTTATGTCTAAAATATATCATCGGATAGAGAAACAATTGATTGGCTAATTTACTTGATATATGTAGTTGTTTGTAAAGTTTACAACATTAAGTCACTGTATGATGAATAAAACACAAATATAATATTTTCTACATTTATTTAAAAAGAACATGGTATTTGCTAGTAAGCATTCAAATATTTTGCAAAGTTAATAATAAATAACACAGTATCAGACAAATAAATATATAGAATTTTTTAACAACATGTCGCTGAAACTCCGTTTTCTCCATCCTCATTTGAATTTCTTTCTTGGGAATTTGGGAGCACTATCAGACGAGCATAGAAGGTTTCGCCAAGATATTGCATCGATTGAGAAAAGAAAGGTATACAGGAAAACCGGGCTCAAACATGTTGGCCAACTATTGTTGAAATGTAATACGAGAAACTTAATTTAAAATTATTTTAATATACAGGGTTGGGCAAAAGTAACGCATCAGTCGAATAATTCCCTAAATATAAACTTTAGAACAAAATGTTGTTAACAAAAGTTTTTTGACAAGTTATTTTGTATTGGCTTCAATCATTTGTTTTTTTTTCATGATGATTACATATGACAGCCAAAAAATTTTTTTTTTTTTAAATGGAAATAATATTATTTTTTGGATAATTCGGAATCTTTATTAAGTTCTGAATATGAATGCGTACTATTTTCATGGGGTTAGATAATAAAAATATTGAGAAAAAAATTAAATTTAAAAAAAGTAAACAAACTACAAAATTAAATTAAATGCTCAAAGTGACGTCCTTCTACGACCTGACAGTGTCCTAAACGTTCCCAAAAATGACGAATTGTATTTTGTAAACTATTAGGTGTTATGGCTTGTATCTCACGAGTAATTTTTGCTCTCAAATCCTCTAGGTTTCTAGGTTTCTCCTTGTATACTTGCGACTTCAAGTGTCCCGAAAGAAAGAAATCCAATGGATTTAAATCGGGAGACCTAGCGGGCCAATCAATAAAACCCCGACGTCCAATCCAACGACCGGGAAAAATTGTGTCTAAATACTGTCGAACATTAATAGCATAATGTGGTGGTGCTCCATCTTGTTGAAACCATAGATTACGGTTTGGCATGCTTGGTTGATTGTCGTTAGGAAATAAAGTCAACAGATCTGGTACAATATGGTTACGCAATAAATGTAAGTAACCATCACCATTTAGGTTGTGTTCCAAGAAGTACGGACCTATGATGCGTTGCCCAACAATGCCAGCCCACACACTAAGTTTGTGGCGATGCTGTATATGATTTCCTCGCATCCAATGTGGATTCTCAGTCACCCAATAACGGCAGCTTTGCCTATTTACAAATCCATTTAGACAAAATGTAGCTTCGTCAGAAAATACGATGTTGTTTAAAAAATTTGGATCGTTATTGGACAATTCCATTATTGTTTCACAAAACTGTAATCTTCTGTCCGGGTCAACTTCGTTAAGTTCGTGCAGTAAGTGTATCTTATAGGGCTTGTATTTGTTCGCTTTTAATATTCGTCTAATAGATCTGCTACTCATATCATTTTCTAATCCTAGTTGAGTGGTTGACGTAGTGGGATTTTCCGTTACAGCAAGTAAAACATGAAGAGATCGGTCTTCATTAGTGATTTCTTTTGGTCGGCCAGCTTTAGGTATATCTCTAACATCGCCCGTTTCTCTAAATTTAGTAACCAATCTCGAAACTGTTGATTGAGCTATAGGATCTCGATCCAAATAAACATTATTTAATAAAGTGCAAACTTCGTGATGTGAACGTTTCCTGTCACCATATCCGACCATCATAAGAATTACTATTCTTTCTTTAGTAGTTAATTTGACCATTTTCACACAAAACACGTATTAAAAAAAGCAAGTTTTGCGATGGAAACTATTTTATTGTGAAACGTCAATAATTTAATGACAGTCAAAAAATCTACAATTTCCAAAGCAATCTACAAAACACTGCACTAGTCCAAATGTACGTTTATTAAATTTTATTTTTTTCTCAATATTTTTATTATCTAACCCCATGAAAAAAGTACATATTCATATTCAGAAATTAATAAAGATTCCGAATTTTCTAAAAAAAAATATTTACACTTAAAAAAAAAAAATTTTTGCTGTCATATGTAATCATCATGAAAAAAACACAAATGATTGAAGCCAATACAAAATAACTTGTCAAAAAACTTTTGTTGACAACATTTTGTTCTAAAGTTTATATTTACGGAATTATTAGACTGATGCGTTACTTCTGCCCAACCCCGTATATATTAAATGTAATAATGGATATATTAGAGAGCATACCTCATAAACACGACTTATAGGTAATAACGGACCACCGTTTTCTTTCTCTTTCTCAAAATAATCCAGAAGGTTTAGCACATGCTACTGTACTTGTAAATTTAAGCGCTACCGAAACATATTTATGTTAACATCAATTTTATTTATTTTTTTAATTTTTAATAACTTACCGAAAACTTGATGTCATACTTTTTACTTTGTTTTCAGAAGAACAGATTTTTGTAATATTTTGATAGAATATAGTAGAAGCAAAGAAAACCCAAACAGAAAAACGCAATAATTACAAATTACAGATGATTGTAAGACAATTTGATTAAACTAGTAGTACTAGTTTAATCATGAGCATGAGGGTTTTCGATTGCCGACACATGTTCGTTGTGGGAATTGTTGATTCCATCTCTTGTAAATGTAGCTTCGTCACTTGAAAGGGTATCCAGATGATCGCTCCACCATTCACAAAGACTAACTCTTTGGGGAAGATCCGCGGGGAGAAGCTCTTGTACAGGCTGGTAATGATAGGGATGCAGTCCATTTTACAGAAATTCTTCTCGTACTAACACCAGTATCATTCTATTGTTTCTTCGCATAAGTTGTATTTCATAAGTCGGTTTAGGGAACGCACCTGTTAATCGAAGAGTTGTGAAGGTACTGAACATTTGCTTGTCTGGAAGATGGCGGTTTGGATATCGTCGTTGATATTCCTTAACTGAGGCGGTGCTACTACCGTGGCAATATCCATAGACGAAAATCATGTCTTCATTTGAATAAATTACAGGCATTATTTGAACACAAATGATGCAATTAAAAAAAACTGTCAATGATGACAAATAACGAACTAACAATCAATATTGTTTCAGCGTCTATCCATGCGGCCTGCCAACTTCAAAATCCTATATTTCAAGAACTGTTAGGAATTCGAAAAAAGTGAATAGAATCACTTTTGCTTAAAATTAGTCATTGAATTCATATACGAAGTGTCTCGAATACCTCGGCGGACACCCGGTATTTGTACATAACATAACTGTTTATATTTATATAGTTTATGAACTTTATGTATAAAATGAATAAATATGGCAAAGAAGTAACTGTTTTTGTACTTTTTGAAAAATTCCTAACGTCGATATTAACATCGGTATTAAGGTAGAACGTTTAAAAATACAGATTACCGATATTGTATTTTTGCTCAGGTATTGCAATCACTAAGACGACAAGTGTATACTAACTTTTGTAGTTCACTGTATGTATGCATGTAGATACATAGAGAAACATAAACTTATATATCTATTAAAGTCATTGTACAATTGGAATGTGTTACAAAAAAATAACATCTGACAATCTCCGATAAAACGACAAATAACAAAGTGTTTTGGAACAAAAAAAATTATCCTATTTGAGTAGTCATCAGGCAATGGAGATAACCCTATCGAAAATACATTTTTAATCATTCCGACATGAAAGTAGGCCGATATTCGTCGACAAGGATTTGGACATTTAATTGAAATTCATTCGATTTTTGTCTGCCTTTTCTATCCTTTTCCACCGGAAAAAGATATATATGGACGGATAAAAACAACGTCAACCTTAACGAGCGGGGTTCAAAGTTCTTTGAATCGTTTCGAAGAAAAACAGCCGGTCGTACTATAGCAACAGGGTGTAAACCTCCACCATCACCACCGGCGACATCCTATCCTTCACAATTTAGCTTCTCTGTCCGTCTCTTTGCGTTAAACCAGGGTCGGCTTTGTAAGATAAGCAACTAAGGCAGTTACAACGGTATACGGAATTAATGGGTTATGTTAAGGTCGCACTTCGAAGATTTCCTTTTCCATGGTGTAAATCTCATGAAATTCATTATGTTCATGACTCAGAACATATTTTATATGAGGTTTGATTTATCATTTCATTTCTATCTCAATGTTCACGTGTATGAAACTACGAAGATTGCCCTAAGATAAGGTTTGTAAATGTTTGGTTAGTCGGTCTCTATTCAAATGTTACCGAAAAGCTTTAAGCTACCACTTTTCATTGTGATAAGTTAAAATAACTAATCCTTACTACGGTATGTCGTGTAATGTTAAAATATGTACAAGTTTTAAAAAATAAGAAGACATTGTTTTGATATATGAGGAACGCCTTTTATATTTCGGGAATAGGCGATACTGGTGCTGCCATCTGACAACCGATGTCTCCATCGTAAAGTTCGACATTTTTGACAGAATACTCAAATACTTATCTCGGCCTAAAAATTGAATTAACTCGTGAATATTACCGTGCGATTATTTTTTACAACTTTCGACGTGGATTATTACAACAGTGCACCCAATGAAATTAACTCGACTTTTGGCAATGAATCACCATAAAAAAAACTAGCGCAGATTGGTGGAATCGTGCATTAGAAAAAGCCTGTCTCTAGTGAGCCAAGATTTCTAAGTAACATCAAAAAGCACGTCGTAATTTTACTAACATAAATTTCTTAAATCACAGTTACATCTAAATGACGGACGGCTTTAGAAAATTGTAAGGTCAAGAATAAATAAAATTTCGTGTTATCGTTTTTATTAGATGACACTAATGACATTAACATTTGACAATACAGAATGGTGCGGTTAAGTTACGACATACCTAAGAATTTCATGGCCAACTCTGAGGCTTTTTTTTAAACTCACGATATACTCAATTCAATCGTGGTCGTGCTTCGCTCACTAATGAATTTCGTGAAGGTCGTCCAAAATCGGTTGTTGTTCCGAAAAACATTGCTGTCATGCGTGAACTGATATTGCAAGATCGTCACGTGGCTTATCGTGAGATAGAGGTAACCTTGGGCATTAGTGGGGCCAGCATACATTTAATTTTACATGAATATTTGGCCGTAAAAGAAAATTGCTCGTGTTCAATCCCACATAATTTGACAATTGGTCAAAATAAGGCTCGTGTCTGTTGCTCGGAAAAAATTAAGAAAAAACTATCGAGTTGCTTCAAAACACGTTCATGATATCGTAACAGGTGACGAATCATGGATCTTCGCGTATGAGCCCAACTGTGTGGGTCTTTCCAGATAAGCCAAATCCAACAAAATTTGTTCGAGTGCACATTGACGCAACTGGTCGCTTGTTTCTTACGGAAAAACCGGACATGTGGCAACTGTACCATTAGTGCAACGTTGGAAGGTCAGTTCTGAATGATACACAAGCATTTGCTTGCAAAAGTATTCGGAACAACAAGGAAAACCAACCGCCGAAGACGGATCATTCTCCAAAAGGTCAATGGGAGCTCTCACACATCTCCTCAAACAAGAGAGTTTTTGACAACTAAAAAAGTGGAGTTGATGGGTCATCCACTGTAAGGTCCTGATTTGGCACTCAATGACTTCTTTCTATTCCCGCAAATCATAAATAAATTACGAGGTCAACGTTTTTCGACGCCTGAAGGAGTGGTTGATGCTTTCAAAATGCATGTTTTGGAGGTACCTCAATCGGAGAAGAAAAAGTTCTTCGAAAATTGGTTCAAGCGCACGCAAAACTGTATTGATTTTAATGGAGAATATTTTGAAAAACAATAAAGCCGTGTACGATGATTAATTTTAGTGTCTGTCCTCTATTTCCGAAATATAAAAATATACTTCCTATTAAGTTTTTATTTTTAGATTCAACATAGGATGGAAATTGAATGCACTTGCGCAAGGGTAGAATAATATCGTCCATTTTCTTCGAAATCTGCTTAAAATAAGGACTTTATTAATACGGTATGCGCCAAAATAAACAGCACTGAAATGCGTGCCATTGTTATGCGCATGTCTGCTTTTTGACGTATGATACTAGCAGCGTTATGTGTTTTTAGTAGTGCAAAGAACGTTGTTATGTGATGTTATAGTTGAGAATGGGTCTCACGACTGAGGAAAAAGTGTTTATCGTCGAGCATTATTTTCGATCGTACGGAAAAGGCAAACAAGGTGGACCGAGTTTGAAGTTAGTGACGGAAACATATCGCGATCAATTTCATAAAGAGGCACCTACCAACAAAGTTATGCTTTCTATTGTTGAGAAATTTCGTCGTTCTGGCAGTGTGTTGTGCCAACGGAAGGGAAGGTCTGGTAGGCCAGTAACTGTGAGAACGAATGGGAACCATGGACGTGTCCTCATCAGGTTTTGCAATCACCTAACCGAAGTCTTCGGCGAACGGTATTTAAGTTGAATATCAGCAGTACGTCGATTCGGCGTTTGTTCAAAGATGTAGGTGGATTTCCGTACCGAATTCAAGTTGGACAACGATTGTCAAACCAAGATATGAATGCCAGGGTTGCGTATTGTGGCCAATTTTTGGCTATGTTGTACGAGGATCCAGATTTCTTGAATAATGTGTGGTTCTCAGACGAAAGTCATATTCACTTGGAGGGTTACATCAATAAACAAACAACTCGCTTCCTTGGTTTCGGTAAGCCAGATGTGATTATCCAAAAACCGCTACATAGTGCCCGTGTGACGATATGGTGTGCAGTGTCAGCACACGGTGTGATTGGTCCGTATTTCATTGAGGATGATGATGGCACACCTCTTACTGTTACCCAGGAACGTTATAGAAACATTGTGGTAACGCCATTTGTCCAAGATCTCAAAGGGTTTTGCCATGCCAGGGACCTTCGGATGGAATAGCAGTGGTTTCAACAGGACGAGGCGACCAGTCACACTGCTCGACAATCGATAGCATTGCTGCAGGAAACTTTTGAAGGACGCATCATTTCCCGCAATTCTAATTTCAACTACCCATCACATTCCCCCGATCTTACATCACCGGATGCCTACGTATGGGGTATGTTAAAGGAGCAAGTCTTCAGCGGTACAGACCCACCCAGAACTGTTAATCATTTACGTGAGAAGATCGTCTCCTTTTTCAGGAATATGCAGCAACCTGTGTTCTCGAATATGTTTGACAATCTGCGTAACCGTTATGAGCAGTGCCTACAACGCCATGGCGCACATTTTGAACATGTATTCTATAGACATAATAATGTATAAGTAATAAATAATATACTTCAGTAATTTCAGTGTTGTTTATTTTGGCGCATACCGTACAAAGGTATTTTTAATAATATAATATATTATTAAAAATCTGGTGTGAAGAACACAAATGCAGGTTCACTATTAATATTTTCTGTGAACGTGTCCGAATATATCCTATCCCCAGAGACGTAGATACGTATTTCACCTTTCTACAGGCTCATCGGTACGCCCCTGCTGGAGAAAGGATATTCCCAGACACATTCACAGAAAAGAACCACATCGCCCTATCACCGTAATTATTCAGACCGAGCGCAGAAGTAAATTCGGCGCTGCCTGTTGTCAGACAGCCGAAGTACCTCGCATACCGTCCACATAATTAATGTGAAGTAACGACGTCCTTCCAAAGGTTGGCACAGCCAAACTCTCTAGAAAACTGCATTTTATTTGTGTCTTCACTCATGCTACGGCTTAACCGCATGTGTAATATATCAGAATAATTGAAACATACATGAGTAGGTAAACCCCACCAGTTTTGTATAATACAAAGGTATTTTTAATAATATAAAATATTATTTGTGTTCTTCACACCAGATTTTTAATAATATTTTATATTATTAAAAATACCTTTGTATTATACAAAACTGGTGGGGTTTACTTACTCATGTATGTTTCAATTATTCTGAAGGACTTTATTATTGCCTTTATTATTACGGCTGCTTATAATATCATATTTTTTTTGTTACACCTAATATTAGTGGTGGCCCCTAACGGCCCCTTGAAATAAAGAAAATACACATCGCATTTTGACGACTGATGCCTTGTCATTTTACTATTGGTATTCGGATTATAATAAGCATATACTTTTTATTTCATTAATTATAATTATTACATTTAGTTTATCTTCATTTTGACATTGCCGCAATAAGTTATTCTTACGTTTAGAATTAGAAATATATTTAATACTTTGGAATAAGTATTAGCTTAGGTAAATATCACGTCTTAGTTTAGAATTATAAAGTACTGGGAACTTTCGTATGCTATTATAAGCAAAATTGCCTGTACATTTATTGCTGTACTTATGTTGTATAGGTGTCTTATTGTCATATGTTTATAGATTAGCTGCTAATCAAATTAGGTGTAGGGTTTTTCCGGTTTGACCCGTAATATGTTTGGTCATTCTTATTATTTTTAATTTTATTGTCGTTCATTCTGGGTAAATGGGTGATCAGGAATGCTATTTTGAACAAATAAGTTCCTATGTACTATCGTCAGCAATTGGAAGTTAACACTTTATTATGTTGGCATGTCGAAATTTCAAAATTTATCTAATGTATACAGTACTTTTGAAGTGTCAGTGTCAGCATTTAATCATAACATAAATGACATTAGCTTGACAATTTGGTAGAATTTACGCAGCTATAATAGTGCGTTTACTTTCAATTTTATTGCTCACGATAGTACATGTGGCAAATCTTTAATAGTTTGTGATATACTGGGTTTCTAAATTATCTGTGCGCAAACTCACAATAATACATATCTAATTGCATAAAATGCACTCCGCGAGTTGAAATGCACCTAGTACAGTATCATATGAGGTAGACTCCCTAATTGGTGTTCAAGCAACAAATGAATATAATAGAATTGTCAGATTGTTACTGCATTTACTCTATTTTTCTGTAAACATCTAAGAAACCTCTGAACATAGCATATTTTAGTTCACTTGAGTATATAGATGTGATTTTTGTTTATAGTTTTTGTGATGGTAATAAAGTAATTGTCGATGCTGTATTTTGAGTATATGGAGAATTTTACATTGTGAACTGCTTCATTCCTATCATTCTCAAACTGTTCAAGCTTTATCGAATAGAGATTACGGTGGCAGGCTGCAATTTTCTCAATGGCTATTAGATCAAGTAACAGAACATCCAACATTACTATCTAATGTACTTTAATTAATAAAATATTTGTACTCTATTTGTAGTATTGTGAGTTTGCGCACGGATCATTTCAAAGCACAGTATATCGCAAACTATTGAAAATTTGGCACACGTACATAGATAGGAACTTATATGTTCAAAATAGCATTCCTGATCACACATTTACGTTTGTCGTATAAGTTATGAATCACCCTGTATAGTTCTCAAGTTTATTGTTAGTACGTTTTCGATTGTTTAAGGTTAGAAATGGCGTTTTCATCGAGTTATTATTAAGATCGCAATATTTTTACCTCCCTTATCATTGGAGTTTAATTCGAAATTCTGAGGCCATAGATTCGGTATACCGAAATATACACTGCTCAACTTTTGAACTGGTACACTTACAAGAACATATATAAATAACAATTTACTAGTTTTTGAGCAACACTTTCTTGCGTAATTGATGGTATATAGTTCTGGGAAACATTTTTAACGCGAAGAATTAAAAGAATCAATGGTCATAGCAAAAGAACCCACTAGATGTAAACCGGCTGTAGATGACAAACCCATCCGACAATGTATGCGATGCACATACCTGGGAGTCGAGATAACAAGCTCCAAAAACTTACAACAGGAAGTCAGAACACAAATGAATAAAGCCTCAAGAATTTCTGGCTACCTAAGGGACCTCATATGGAGGAATAAATACATGTCCATCGAAAGTAAAGTCCGCATATATAAAACAGCCGTAAGACCGGTGATTACATACGCAGTGGAAACCCGAGCGGACACAACAAAAACGAAGAGCATGATGAGAGCAACGGAGATGAGGACCTTAAGGAATATCAGAGGAGTAACCTTGAGAGATAATGGAAGAAGCAGGGATATACGAACAGACCTCAAAATTCAAGACGTGGTGCAATTCACGAGAAATAGACGAAGATACTGGCGAGACCACGTCGACCGAATGACGGGGGATCGATGGGCAAAATGGTCAAAGAACGAAAAACCGAACTCAAGGAGACCTCCAGGCCGACCTCCCAAGAGATGGTGCGAGAGCTGGATATCTGCTTCCCAAGAGGCTGTACAAAATTGAAAATAGTAGAAGAAACAAGACTAAGTCTTAAGGAAAGAGAAAGAAGAAGAAGAAGAAAACTTAAATAACGAATTTCAAATGTTTTAATAGAAAAATAACAAAATCTTCATTTTAATATTACAGAAAAGTTTGCTTTGGAAAGAAAAGATAACCAAACACTTAAAGATTAATAATGTGTGGGACCTCCTCTGGTTCTTATGACAGTCTGGCAACGTCTTGGCATTCTGGAAATCAAATTCCGAATGTAATGCTGAGGAATATTTTACCATTCTTCCAAAGCGGCAGTTCAGAGCTGATGGTGGTTGTTTGGATGCACTCCTCGTTATCTTATCAACCTCTTCAGGTAATCCCATACTTTCTCTATGGGATTAAGATCTGGAGAGTTCGCTGGCCAATCCATGTGCGTAATATTGTTCTCTTTAAAAAATGCATTGATTTGTCTTGTTCTATGAGGACGCGCGTTATCATCAACAAACACAAAACCATCGCCTATTTCATTAGTAAATGGCAACACTCCAGGTTGTAATACCTCATTAAGATACCTGACACTATTCATTGTAGCATTTTCAAGCATAACCAATTCAGTACGATGAGTCGCAGAAATACCTCCCTAAACAGTAATTAAACCACCTCCATAAGCTTGATGGTAAGTCACGTTGTTCTCAATATAGCGTTCTCCTCTTTTTCTTCAAACTCTAACTCTTCCATCTGATCTATGGAGGCACACTCTGGTGTCGTCACTAAATAAACAACGACCCCAATCTTCAACATTCCAATTTGCATGTTGATGTGCCCACTCTAGCCTTCTTCTTTTGTGGGCTCTGGTCAACATTGGGCATTTTTTAGAAGATCTGGACCTTAAATTCACCCCATGGAGCCTTCTTCTTACTGTTTGAGTGGATACTTGAGTACCTGTTGCATTCAATAACTGGATTTGGAGTGTTCTTGCAGTAGAAAATCTCTTCATTCGACACTGAACTGTAATAAAACGGTCCTCCCTGACTGTTGTACTGCGATTTCACCATCCGCCGTGTCTATGTTTGACAGATCCAGTATCATTAAAACGCATTCGAACTCTTCTGATCACATTGTGGCACACATTGAAATGGGCAGCAACAGTTCTTAGCGATGCACCAGTCATAAGCATTCCCATAGCTTGGCTCATCTTTTCAATACTTAAACGCCTTAATGGCATCTCTAAAATGCAATCAACCACTCTGCATTAAAACTTATTCGAGAAATTAGCAAAAATTCTCTGAAAACTTTATAAAAGTATAAGCGTCCGCGAGCTCAGTAACTGCACTAATGACAGATAATAACAACAAACAACAATGCAGTCGCAAATGTCATTCGATAGACATTTGCTTGCATTCCCAAACACAGCCCTGGTCATATAGGAAGTCATGCCTAACGCCTACGAAGGGTTGTTTACTTTTACTGCATGCTACATAAGTGTACCAGTTCAAAAGTTGAGCAGAGTATAATAAACACCCAAAAGTATTTCAAAGAGGAAAAAAAAACTTAACAGCGTAATTTTAATAAGAAACTGGAATGCATGAATATTCAATAGTTGACGCAAAACGTTTATTAATTAAGTAATATTTTTAGCAGATGTGTTTATTACCTCCAATACGAAGTTACAGTTTATTACAAAGAGAATCTCTTAATATTATATCTCATAATAATTAAATCTTTTTAAAAGCTTCTGATAGAGCCATAAACAGATATTGCGTTTATACAGGCTTTTGTCTTACATTTTGTTTAATTTATATAGAAGACCCTTTCGTCATTCTCTTTTTCACTATCTTCCTGCGTCTTAATACCTTTCCACGATCATTTCAAGTCAGATAGTCGGCAACCGGAAAACATTCAGAAGTATTAATCAAGATAATTAAGCCTGCCGCTTCTCCTAGAGTTGATTAAATTTAATTAACCAGAAGAATAACGTATTGTGTCCGATGCGTTCATAAACAAACGAAACACATGTTAAGAGAAGATAATGAATTTCGGAGTTCTTTCGGCATTCCGTTTTCACTATTTTCCCGTCATTTATTGTTGTTGTCGTTGTTGTTGATGTTGCGCGGATGTCGTGTTGTAATTAATTAATATCGAAGATGAATAACCAGAATGTCGGATGTGATAAAACGAGATGAAGATACGTAATATGAAGAACGTATATATGAAATTTTTGTATTGCCATTCCGAAATGAGATATGTAATTTTCTGTTATTGATATCGTTTCGATGTTTATTAATCCTGTTAGCGTTCACATATGTTTCATATTTCCAGTTATCGCTGAAATTGTATTTTATCGTTATTATCTATATTAACTTCTTGTTGCACGCGATGGTATCGGTATTAAGTGTCGTAGTATAGTTTTTGTTTTGAGTAATGATATGTACATTCTTAAATAAGTAATATAATGATTAATTCTTGAAATAGTATTGCATTTTCAACTGTATAGGAACAACAAGAAGTATTATTAATATGTATTTTAACTGAAATTATTATAAAATAAGAAATTAAATTACTTTTATAAACACATTAATCTAGTAATTAAAGTAATCTCTCCAGAGACCTGGAGAGAAAATTTTACAAATATATGAACTTGTATTGTGTTCTTTCACTACTGATTTTTAATAATATCTTATATTATTAAAAAGATTTTTATTTTGTACAAAATTTGTGAGGTTTTGCCTACTCAAGTATGTTTCAAATTATTTTGTTATATACGTATTCGGTTCGTCCGATAAAGAATGAAGGCACGATAATACAGTTTCTATAAATACAGTTGTGCCGTTTGATGGAAACACTTTGTTGAGTTCCGCATTTGTTATTGAAGCAGTGTTTAGTTGGTTCGGCGCTTTGTCATTGAGCTGCATTGAATGCTCGTCTACGCTCTGTCTTAATATCTGTGATAGAGAAGTTGTTTTTGTAAATGTATCTCTTCAACAGGGGCGTAGCGATGATTTTGTAGACAGATGAAATACGTATCTACGTCTGCGGAGAGATACCTTTTGAATTACATGAACTTGTATTGTGTTGTTCACACCCGATTTTTAATAATATTTTATACAGTGAAACTTCCCATAGTCGGACATTGTTGGTTCTGACAATATTGCCCGGTCAAAAGAAGTGCCCGTCTATCAGAAGGCAGAAAAATTAAGTAAAAACCCGAAGTTAAACTTTCATTTGAAAACAATGTAAGATTATATAGATATGTACCTACAACATAAATTAAAATCTGGCAAGCGCATTTATTAATTATCCCTATATTTCGCAACAACTTTGTTGCTTCTTCCAGAGATAAAAATATAGAGTTCAAAAAAATAATAAAAATGACGTACAAGGACAACAAAATTTATTAGATTTGATTGATTTTTTTTATTGTCCTTGTACGTCACTTTTATTATTTTTTTGAACTCTACATTTTTATCTCCGGAAGAAGCGACAAAGTTGTTGCGAAATATAGGGATAATTAATAAATGAGTTTTTAATTGACAGACAGCTGTTTTGATCGATCATTTTCCGATCAAATTCACGCAACCACTCTGTCATTATAAAATAAGTCACCCAAGCCTTGTTATTTGAATACCAATAGACCGGACGAAGATTTTCAAACGCGCGAGGACGTGCTGATTTTACGATAACCAACAGTTTTTCTTTCTCCCTTGTCGTATTCACACAGTTCGTTATAGTTAATCTTTCTTTCGATAACTTTCCGCCCACACATTTTTAGCCTCTTAATGCCATTGTCTTTGTTGACAGTGCCCGAAAAAATAACCCTGTTTCGTCCAAATTATAAATATATCACAAGGTTTGTACTCTTTAATTATTAACGGTAACCTATTTATGAAAGCTTCGACATCTTCTTGATTTGCGCTAGTGGCTATGTCAGATATCATATGGTAACGAATATTATGCTGCTTTTTGAATTTATCTAGCCATCCACTGGAAGGGGAATAATTACAATTGTCTCATTTCTCAGCACTTTTCTTCGCTTTATGCATAATTAGTACCTCTGATATTGGCATATTCTTATTTATAGCTTGCACAACCAATTCATATGTTAACTGGTCTATTTTGAGGCCTTCAGTTTCAAAAAATCGCTTTTTAATTCCACTATTGTCATTTGTTTGTTACTGTTTTAGATATTAACCTTTTTTTGTTATTACTTGCGCGGCTTGTGTTTTGTCTGTGTTAAATTCACGTGAATTAAACTTGTTTTAATGATTATATTCTATGATCGCAATTCGTTTTCATTGATATTGTTTTCTAAAATAATTAAAATACATACATAGTTGATATGAATTATGCCATAAAAACAATTTAAAACAACAGACAACCTACCCAGACGACGTTGACTTGCGAACTTAACAAGTATCATATTTATACTGTTCAAATGATATCATCGACGAAGGCAGGGGATTTTCCTGGCCAGAATTATTACATCTTGATTCTAGCGTCCGTTTAATGGAAACTTTGTTGTCAAAAAGCAGCTAAATAACTGTCCGAGCCCGTTCAAGGGAGCGTCCGCATAAGAGAAACCCATTTATTAGGAATTTCCCATTTATAATTTCGGGAATGGATAAAATGACCGCTTAAGGGAAGTGCCCGGCTAATAGAAGTGCCCGTTAAGGAAAGTTTCATTGTATTTGTACTCTATATAAGTTTTCTGACAACTAATTTGCCATCTTCAGTAGAAAAAAATAACTGTGCTTACATAGTTACTTTAATAACATTTTACTATACGTCCACGGTCATACCCTAGAAAAGTACTTCGTAAATCAATCCCTGCGTATTAGCTTTACTGTTCCCCATGTATTGTCAGTATTATTATTACAAAAGTTACTCTTTATGTACCCAGAATAACAAACAAAAACGAATATTTGTTATTGAGAATGGTTTTCTTTATTTTTAATATTTTCCTTGAGGATCAATGCACTTTTGTATACTTTTGAATCAAACTTCACAGCACTTATTCCATTTCGAACCGTTTTTTCTGGTGTCCAAAATCGTTGACCAAATCATTTACGGATATAAAAAGAAATAATAATCATTGGGTGCAAAACTGGGGTTATACGACGGATGACCTATCAATACGATGTTTTGACCGGTCAAATATTGAGCTGTTTATGCCGATGTGTGTGCTCGAATTGTCATGGTGAAGAGGAAATCTGCAAAGAACTTCTAACACAATCGTCTGTGCATCATTTAGAATTGATCGTTTTACGTTCCTTTACTGTAGCCACATATCCATTAAAAAAAAACGAAAAACAGGGGACCATTTGCTTCGAAGAGTTTCCTGTGGAACAACTTTTGTTCCGTAATTTAGCTTGATTCTTCGAAAAAGTTTATGAGCGACCCATGTATTCAACTTTTACCTTTGTATATGGCATGAAGTTCATGAGGACAACAAAAGGGTAGCCTTAAGGAGGCGTATTGTCACCGCTACAATGTAGTCTAGTAGTGGATAATATCATCAGGACATTAAATGACCAGGGTGTGTGCCAGGAAAAATTCCCGAGGAGAGTGGCGGGCATGATGCGAAATGCTCTAGTGGCGAATTGTGAAAAGATGGTGCTTTAAGGAGGGATTAACTGTCAATCCATAAGAAGCCAAGTTGATAACTTTTACCGATATGAGAAAACTGAATGATCTGGGTACCATAAGGCTGTTCGGATAAGAGTTAGAACTATCCAATGAAATGATTAGGCACTACATTTAATGCGTAAGTGAATTGGAGCAGGCACCTAGTCAAAGTGGTGGACAGAGCGACAAAGCTCTTCTGGAGATGCAGAAGAGCTGTTGGTAAGACCTGCGGAATAAAACCAAGTGTGGTACACTGGCTGTACACAGTAGTAGTAAGACCAACGATTACTTAAGGGGCAGTTGTCTGATGGAGGAGGACGGGACTGACATAGACGGGATCTTTTGTGAATCACTGGAGCCAGGAACATGCAGGAGAATAGCCTTCATGGAGGCCATCGTTGGTCTCCCTCCGTTGGAGCTATTTGTGAAAGCGGAGGCCATTGCTGCGATCCTGAGGCTGAAGGCCAATGGCGTATGGTGTCCTAATAAGGTTGTAGGGGGGTATACTGATATCACAGAAACTATACTGGAAGAACCTATATTTCAAATTATGTTTACACCTAAAACAGGAAAAAAATCGCCCGAGCGATTATGTACCTAGTACTCGAATGGATGACAATTCAATCGGTGCACAGGAGCAGGTATATGCGAAATATGCCCAAGAAGGAAGATATCGTGAAATTCGAGAAGGCGGCTACACGAACAAAAAAAACAACACAATGACTGATAGGCAGCTATTAAAGCCAGTACAAATCCATCTACCAGATCTAAACTAGATCCTAGATCTAAAACAGATCCTCAACATATTGGCACAAGATAATACTGTATCACTGATGTGGGTACCAGGACATGAGGGAATTAAAGGCAATGAGATAGCCGACGAACTGGTCAAGGAACGTGCTAATAGGAACTTAATATGACCAGAATCTATATGAGAAATCGCTAAGGATTCTGCTAGAAGGGAGATTTGGTTATGGCTAGAAAGAGAACATGAAAAGGAATGGAGGCTATCGGTAGGCCAACTCCATACTAAAACACTACTCAGGGCGTTGGATGCGAGATTTTCAGCCAACCTAATTCCTAGTAACAAAAAAGAAATTAAAATTATTACCAGCTTAATAACCGGACATTTTCCTTTAAAGAAGTATCTGTACAGCATGGGATTGGTCAGCGAGCTCTAGTGTAGGAGATTTGAAAAACAGAAGGAGACTAGCCCTCATGTAATATGCACTTGGGAGGAACTGAAAAGACACAGACAAACACTTCGGAAGAGATCCAAAATTCCCCTGAGGAGGATAGTGGCTTTTATCCAGGACACAAAACTAACAGAGTGGAAGTGAGAAATCTATTGGGTGTGGCACAAACGGAACTGTGCTCAAGGCTCAAGTGCTAGGACGTATTGGCGTCCAACACAAAATTAGAAGAAGAAGAAGATAGCATAAAGTTGCCTGTAGTGTTATAATATGGTTAATATTTGATGAGTCCCTAAGTTCTTTCGAGGTTTGAATTGGATCTTTCTTCCACTATACTTCTTAAAACGTTATTTGTGGACTAAGATATAGCTTAAATTAGAAAAAAACACAAATAAATAAATATTTGAACAAAATACATGTTTACAACATACGCTCCAAAGATGACTTACTTTATATTACAAACTTCGTTATCAAAAATATTGCACAATACTGCGTACTGTTTCTGTACGAAAGGAAAAACTGACGTTTTATGTACTTCGACTTAACACTGTAATGCGTTTAAGCCGTAATGCTTTTTTGTTAACGATACAATGAAGTCGTATATGTACGAAGGATAGTCGAGAAATTTCGGGACGTTTTTGCCCATTTGTCAAAATAACAGTCAGTTTGTGCTGAGTGCAGTTTTAAAGGTCGCTAATTGTATTGAAAATGAATTTATTATGATTTTTGTGGTTTTTTAACTCAATACTAGTGCATAGAACGTTTAATTTCACGAGGCGCCATTAAACAATTCAAGTGTGGCCGTACTTCGCTTCAGGATAAAGCAAGGGAAGGGTGACCTGCGACAACTGTTGTTGCGGCAAATATGGATGCTCTATGTTGAATGATTGAAGAAAATCGTCATCTAATGTATGATGAGACATACAGACATGCCTGCTCATTTCCAGGACCTCGATACATTTAATTTTGCATACTCATTTAGCCGCGAGTGAACTTTGCTCTCGTTGAATAAGGCATAATCTTTCCACAACTCAAAAACCGATTGCGTAAAATGGTGCAAAACTGTGCTGAAAGAATTCAGTCACAAATCTTCAAAACATGTATAGAACATCATTACAGGAGACGAATCAGTTTGGGTGTTTTAAAATGAACTTCTGCCAACAAAAGTTGTTCGCTCGCGAAGCACTTCTAAACAAATGATTGAGTGTTTCATAGCAAAATCTGGTTATGTTGCTACAATTCTGTGGTTTGAAGCTAAAAGGGCCAATATTAAAATGTTCATATTTGAGAAAATTGCACTTGAAGTTTTTATCAAAAATACTTTTAATTACAGCTTAAATTGATGCAAACTTTACTTACCAACTTTGGCTCAGCACATGGAATACTCGAACAAAATATGATAGTGTATTTATATTTTTTTAAAAATTCGTATATTTTGAGGAAAATATGACTTTGGCCCTTGTTGCATAAATTTTAATTTTGTTTTATGTTTCTTTTATTACATAGGCCCTCTAACAAGAACGGTAATAAATAATAGCATTATGTTTGAGTGGTTTATTACATTGTTACAAAGTTTATTGCATCAAAGGCAACAGAAACTAAAACTAGTATTAAAAAAGCTAAAAACAGTAACAAAAAATCAGAGAAAAATCAGAAATAAACGATAGGCATTTTGCGACTGACAAAACTTCTGTTATTCTTGTAAATCATCTTCCTCTTCCGGAGATTCTGGCAAGCAATCCACTATGTTGTCATTTGTAGTTATTTGTTCAATGAAATGATGTAATATGTACGGTTAGTATTGGTAATATAAGGTAAAAGTGCTTGTACGTCAGTTAATTTCTGTGCTCAAAGCAAGTGCTTTATTGTCAAGTCGTAAAAGCGCAGAAAGATTACTCAAGAAAATAAATAAAATGCCATTAAGAATAGAAATAAAACTACTGTTTTAATCATCACTTTTAATCATTACTCGTAAAACGACAATTGTTTCGCCAACACAGTGGCTTCCTCAGGTGTTTACCTCTAAACAGTACGTTACAAACTAAATAAAAAATAAATAATATATCTATAAAATCAAGAAGGATGGTATTTAAAATATTTTTAAAGAAATCTATGAATTACAAGTATTGTCGGTAGTGAAAGAATGTGGCGCATCTGGTCGGCCCTAACTGTATATTATAGGGTACTAAACATGTTTACGCATAAATTTGTTTAATAACCTACATATACATTTGTATTATCGTCTAAACAGATTTTAAGTAAATAAATTTAATAAAGGCGAGTTATTTAAATCTAATTTATCATTTAATAAAATTTGTGACTGTTTTAAATTTATTGATTTCTAAACTTTCCAGTAAATTTAATTTCCTGCCTTTATTTTCTAAATGCAGAATTTGAAAATCTTTATCGAAAGTGTGGTTTTCTTCTAATAGATGATTCGCAAAAGTAGAATCTTGTTTTTTATTTTTAAACGAAGAACAATGCTCGGCAATGCGTTTTTCAAACGATCTTCCTGTTTGACCGACATATATCTTACCGCATCCACACATTAACTTATAGACTCCGGATTTCTTATTTTTGTCTGTTTTATCTTTATTGTTTTTGATGTGCTTTGATAACTTATTATTAGTTTTGAAAACCGTGTTAATATTAAGTTTTTTTAAATCACTTGAAATATGCTTATTAGGTGTCCCAATGTACGTTTGTAATCTAATTTTGAATTTTCTTTATCCTTTATTGCAGGGTATACCATAGAGATTGCTTTTTTGAAAAGTTTTTTTGTCAGCATATTTTCAATTAAAGTATCTGTGTAGCCGTTATTGATAGCTATTTGTTTGACTAAATTTAATTCGTTTTCATAATTTTCTTTAGATAGTGGATAATTAATTAATCTGTGTAAAGAACTAAGGAAACTCGCTAATTTGTGTTGTATGGGATGTGTTGATGAATTATGTATAGTTATGTCAGTCTCATACTGACATAACTGTAGGTTATTAAACAAATTTATGCGTAAACATATTTAGTACCCTATAATATACAGTTAGGGCCGACCAGATGCGCCACATTCTTTCACTACCGACAATACTTGTAATTCATAGATTTCTTTAAAAATATTTTAAATGCCATCCTTCTTGATTTTATAGATATATTATTTATTTTTTATTTAGTTTGTAACGTACGGTTTAGAGGTAAACACCTGAGGAAGCCACTGTGTTGGCGAAACAATTGTCGTTTTACGAGTAATGATTAAAAGTGAAGATTAAAACCGTAGTTTTATTTCTATTGTTAATTATGGATCTTCATCAAGTAAATGCCGAATCAATTCAATTAAAATGCCATTGGTTTACTCAAAACGGCAACATATTGACATTGGCCCTTTCAGCTCCAAGCCACAGAATTATTCTGGAGAATCGTCGAACTGTAAATGCGGAATAGTGTACTACAATTTGTTTGTCCTAAATTATTGGTGAATGGCAAAAAAGCAGCCCTAAATGTGCGATCATCCTTCATCATGATAGTGCTATTCCCCGTACCGCTCACGCAACAGTCGAATATTTGCAAAGTAAAGACATCGAATTAATGATTCATCCAGCCAATAGTCCTGATTTGGCCTCAAGTGTTTTTTTTACGTTTCGGACAATCAAGAAAAAAGCCGGGTCATTGTTGTTCCTATCCAGAAGGGGCCATCACTGCATTGGAGTCACATATTTTGAGCACGCCAACTTTAGAAAGGCGTAAATACTTCAAGGTTTGGTTTGAACGAATGAAAAAGTGTATAGAATTTAATGGTGAATATTTCTAAAAATAATAAAGTCATTTATTTGCGTATTAAATGTCTTCCTCATAACCTTTCCCAAAATTTTTCGACTGTCCCTCGTATGTGTTCGCACATTTCATATAACAACCGTTACCTATTAATTTGAGAAAATATTTCGCAAATAATTTGTTGGAGCAACACGAATTGTATACACATAGAAACGCGCTTTATTCTTCGGACATTAACACTTGAAACCCGCGTTGTTTGTTTAACGTCAAAAAATTCAAAATAGTATATTATACTAAAGGCTAATGTATTATAAACTTTCGCAAACAACGTCAAACATTCCATACGAAATTAATACAAAGATCTCCTACGTTTAACATTTATCTTTCAAACGGTCGAGGTGTTTACGTATAAAGTCGGAAAATATTTACTTTGCACAGTATAATTTTATGAACTTCACGCGTCTATGTATATTCGCATGAAAGAGAGATACGGCTTTTGCGTGAACGTTAGGCAAACACAAATGTACAAAGTGTAATGTCTTAAACACCCACACAGAAACTAACGCTCTCAAAGAGTACAATTTGGGCGTATCATATTAAGATAAACTAGACTAGTATAAACCTAACTTAAAAGAGTAGAAACCATGGATGCCCTAACAGATCTTGTTACCAATATACGACTTGGTTTTGAAAAAAAATGCAATGATAGGGGTATATTAATAGACAGCCAGAATGCATATAATTGCGTAGATTTGGATATATTAGAATTGAAATTAGTGCAATTTAAAATCCCGTACAAAGAAGTCAAATACACTCCACCGCAAAATTAAGGGATCATATATTTTTTTGGAAAAACTTCAAAATTTCTATAAATAAGCAATTTTTCTGTCAACGAAATATCTTTTGTAACAGGTGTTTTTTATAGAGGTATAGAACTTTAAGTTGGCAACACTTTTTTAACTGGCGGCCATTTTGTCAGCTGTCAAGTGATTTGTTTAGTTTGGTTTGGCATTTCAACATGAATAGACTGACGCCTGAACAACGCTTCCAAATTGTGCAAATTTATTTTGAAAATCATGGTTCTGTTCGAAATACGTATCGCGCACTACGTCCATTTTACGGTCAACATAATCGTCCATCAGAGCAATTAATTCGATTAACTATGGAACGTTTTCGCACCACGTTTACTCTAAATGATAATACGCATCCACAGAGACGTCGTACAGTGCGTACAGAGGAAGTCATTGCTGCTGTAGAGCGTAGCGTAGAGGACGACCCGAATCAGTCTATCCGCCATCGTGCACAGGAATTGGATATGTGTCCATCCACTTTATGGAAGATTTTGCGGAAAGATCTTGGTTTGCGTGCTTACAAAATCTATCTCGTGCAAGAATTGAAGCCATACGATCACCTAGCAAGGCGTAGATTCGGTGAATGGGCCCAAAACAAGATTGCCGTTGATCCCGATTTTCATAAGCAAATTTTGTTTAGCGATGAAGCTCACTTTTGTTTGAATGGATACGTCAATAAACAATACTGCCGTATTTGGAGTGATGGTAATATTCAAGAGTATGCTGAGACACCGTTACATCCAGAAAAACTGACTGTTTGGTGTGCTTTATGGGCTGGTGAAATCATTGGTCCGTACTTCTTTAAAAACGATGCTGGTCAGAACGTTACAGTCAATGGTGACCGCTATACAGCCATGATTACTGACCATGATGTGCAGGAGCTGTGGTTTCAACAAGACGGCGCAACATGTCACACAGCTCGTGCCACAATTGATTTATTGAAGGAAACGTTTGGTAACCGCATAGTTTCACGTTTCGGACCCGTGAATTGGCCTCCAAGATCGTGCGATTTAACGCCGCTACACTATTTTCTGTGGGGATATGTGAAGTCGCTAGTCTACGCCGATAAGCCCGAAATGATTGACCACTTGGAGAACAACATTCGCCGCGTTATTGCCGATATATGGCCACAAATGTAGGAAAAAGTCATCGAAAATTGGACCTCCAGATTAGACTACGTCCGAGCCAGCCGTGGCGGCCATATGCCAGAAATCATATTTAAATTATAATGCCAGAAGATTATCTTTCGAATAAAGTAAATTTCATGTCAATTTAAAAAATTCATCTTTGTTTTATTACATTTCAAAGTTCTATACCTCTATAAAAAACACCTTTTAATTGTGTCTTATTGTTCTATCAGCAAGTATACTTAACACTGTATTAATTACACAAGCCAACAAAATTTTTTCTTGGTGTCGAGAAACTAACAACTGATTTTGGATATATTTAGTGCGCTGATTCCAAATATACCTGACTTTTTTCAGTAGCAGCTTCAGTTTTTAAGATACATTCTTCCAAAAATAATGAAATAATGGTATCTTTACACAAAATATCCTTCTTTTTTTTTGTTTTCGGGACAACAGAACTAAAGATCAGCACTGGGTTAACAGAAATTGAGCCTTATCAAACGTCATGGTTCCAGGAAAAGAAAACGTAATCAACGAACCTTTCGTTGTGAGAGAGAAAATCATATTTCCACCGTTACATATCAAGTCGGGACTTATAAAGCAATTCGTGTAGGCCTTAAATCGATATGGACTTTGCTTTGGGTACTTAATATGTAAATTTCCTGAGCCTAGCACGCAAAAACTGAATAAAGATGGCCCTCGGATAAGACAGCTTAGAAAAAATTACTTACCACAGCAACGAACGAGATTGAATCTAATGTTTGATATTCATTTGTTCAAGTAGTACAAAATTTTTTTGGCAATCATAAAGCAGCGAATTACACGGAAGCAGTAGAATATATGCTTTCTAAATTTAATGTTCTTGATTGTAACATGAGCATAAAACTTCATTACCTCCACAACCACTTAGATCGAATCCCATTAAACCTAGGTGATTACAGTGAAGAACAGGGTGAAAGTTTTCAATAGGACCTTCAGACGATGGAAGAACGATATCAAAGATGTGATACCCACATGATGGCTGATTACTGTTGGAGTCTGCAGCGAGACTGTCTTACTGAACTCCATGCTAGAAAATCGTATACAAGATTCTTTTTAGTAATAAGCCATAAATGCATATTTACATCTAGTTTGTGAATTAAATACCTTACTTTTTATTATTTGTTTTTTTTTTTTGAGACTTTGTCTAAGATACTGGTACTTATAACCCGAAATGTATATGAATTAAAAAGAACATGATGAACAAGGTCAATTTAGCGTGCCTCAAAAACTAGATCTGATAGACTAAATCTGACAGTTGTTTTGGATTCTACACCTAAAAATTACCTAGAAACAGTTAAAAAAGAGCAGGCACCAAAATGTATGTTGGGCTGTGTTATAGTTATAATTGAAAGTACGTATTAAGTATAGCAAACGCCAATTAAGTTGGCGCGAGGAGGGGTGCGCAGAAGTAGTTTTTAAAAACGTCCCCCCCCACTACTCAAGTAATTGTCAGAATACATTCGTCATTCACGCTTGACGGAACATAATGTCTTTGCTAGGGGATCATAAAATGATACACGCTCAGAGGTTAGAATTATCTGACATTTGAAGTAAAACCAAATACAAATCTCCCCACTACTTTTAATCCTGCGCGAACTTACTCCTTCTCGCGCCAACTTAATTGGCGTTTGCTATACTACAGCATATTTTTGGACTTTCTGTTTTTTTTTTATTAAATCAACAAAAAAACTACAAATGTCAACTTAAGTGACAATATGAATCAGCATCAGCATTATAATCATTTATCAAACACCAACGTTGTTAAATTGGTGACCCTTGTCAAAGTATTCCCAAAGAGAGGTTGCTGCAAGAGTTAATGTGTAACAAAGTGTAGTGAGTAGGGCATAGACTAGATACCAGGAGACATTAGATTATTTTAGAAGACTTGGACAAGGCAGAAAAAGGAAGATAAACCCAATAAAAGATCATTTTATATGTTTAACCGCGAAAAAAAAAGGTTTGGACTGCAAGAGAATTATAAGTTTGCCTAGTCTAACTTAAGATTATTTAAGAACTACAAATAAATTTATTTTTTGGATTTCCTGTTAGACATTTTACACGTATTCTTCAGATTCACATAGCTCTGTCGCTATTCAGCGGTAACCCAGTATAATATATACATCTATAATAACCTCTTCACCCAGTTCTATTGCAGATACTTACATTAATATCAATATTATAATAGCTATATCTTGGGCCTTATATTGAGGATTCAAGGAAAAATTATTAAGGCAACAAGTCTTTTAATAAATATATAGATGTAACAGAATAATTTGAAACATATATGAGTGGGTCAAAAACTCATCAGTTTTGTATAATACCGTCTCTAGAGAAGGATACATTCAAAAAAATATTAATATTGAACTTGTATTGTGTTCTTCACAACAGGTTTGTAATAATATTTTATATTATTAAAAATACTTTTGTAAAATATATACATGTCAATCCAAAAAAATAACATACAGGTTGCTACGGTAATAAATTTATAAATGCTCAACCTTAAAACATAACTTTACCCAATCCATACGCTAAACTCCAAAGCTTGACATCGGCAAAACATACAATATCCATCCCTAAAGCATACGCAGGATGTTGAACCTTCAAACTACTACAACATATATACGCATATACATTAATTAAAAAAAATACTAACCAAAAACCATCATTAATATATAAAAAGAAAGTACATCATTTGTCTTTGTAACAAGCTGGAATGGAATTGTACCGCTGGTAGATGTTATATGTGAAGGATCTTTCAAAAAGCGTCAATCTGTGCTTAGGGGGTCTGATCAAGTTGGTGTTGCGAAGATTTATATTATGCACATAAGACCGGAAACGCATCTTTTCAGTTAAGTTCGATGGAGTTTTTAAAGTTATAATTTTATGGTACAGACATAAGGCTCGAAGCTTTCTCCTGTTAGTCGTATTCATAAACCGCAACTCGAGGAATTTATGCAAATTTACGTATACCAAAAATATAACGCATACACGCATTCTGAACCTTCTGTGTGCGAACCTGATCAACACTATCCAAGAAAGCGCCGTAGACTGTGGACCTATAATTAAATTGCGACAAGACAAGATTTTCGTATGTGACCTAGAAGGAGGTATCGCTAAATCTGGGGTAACGTACGTCGGTTTTCTAGACTGAATTGTTTGCAGTCGCAGCCTGCACCGAGGAAATTGGGGAAACCGGCAGCGCAAACATTAAAAAACAAGATGATTGATAGTCAGACGGCTATTAAAGCCATTATGAATCCATCTACCAGGATTAAACTGGTGAAACATTGCAAACAGGTCCTCAATTGACTGGCACAAAACAATAGTGTTTCATTGAGATAGGTGTCAGGACATGAGCAGATTAAAGGCAATGCACCGACCAAGAGAGGAGCTTCATAAGACCAGAACTTGTCTGAGGAATCGCCAAGGATTCCGCTAGAAGAGAAATCTGGTTATGACTCAAAAGAGATCACAAAGAGAAGTAGAGCTTAACGGAATGTCAACTCCATACTAAGACACTACTAGCGGAGCTGCACGCTAGTCTTTCAGCCACAACTTCGTAGTAATAAAAAAGAAATTAAAATTATTACCGGCTTAATAACCGGACACTATCCATTATGGAAGCTGGGCTTGGTTGACGAGCCCTAGTGTAGGAGATATGAAAAACAGGGAGACACTAGCCTTCAAGTGCACTTGTGAGGAACTGAAGGGAAGAGAGAAACAGTTGGGAATCATCTATTAGATCCTACGAGGGTACTCAAACTTCCTCTGACGAGGAGAGTGGCTTTTATCAAGGACCCAAGACTAACAAAATGGAATTGAGAGATATATTTGGGATGGCACAACGAGCAGCGTGCTCAAGCGCATGGAATTACTGGCGTCCAACCCAAAGAATCAGAAGAAAAAGAATCTTTCGCATAACATGGTTTTAGTCCGAATGTCAAAAATTGATCGGATATACAATGTTTTAAGATTGACATAGACTAAGTTAATAATTTTTGAAAGATGTTCCTTATATCTGAAGGTGTTATCAATGATCAAACCCAGATTTTTTTACCGAATCATCCGACGACACTTCTGTATTATTAATTATGATCATGATTTGTTCTTTCATGCTCAGAATTAATAAAGGGTTATCAAACAAGTGAGCACTGGTCTTTTCTGGATTGATCTTTAGTAAAGCCGCTTCGATAGGCGCTGAAGTATGGAGTGCGCTTTCCTGTATCTTGCTTAATGTCAAAGTTTTCGTGTTTTTGTTTATTTTTTTTGTCAAATTACTACATTACTGATATTGGAATTTTGCTCAGTGGTACTTATGGGCAAAGATCCCGAAAAGTCTTTTATAAAAAAAATCTAACTCAGATATTAGAAGTAAATTGTTTAATTATCAAATAAAAACTCCGAGTACTTATTATTGTGATTTTAACAAGGATCGTCAGCAAAAATATAAAGTTTTATTAGTGTATAAATGTAAGGGAAGACGAAGTGTTTAAAAAATTATATTGACGTCTTTAAAGGACAACATTGAAATGCTATCATTAACTAATGTTGTTCGCTTAGTTTATCTTTGAAATGTTAGCAGTAACTTCTTGGTAGTTTATTTAGGTAAATACATCGTACACAATCGTTAGTTTGCTGAATAGTTATTATAGCGTGCGACTGAACTTAACACAGCCCTTGGTAATGCAAATACGAACGACTCTATTTAATATGCCTCACTCGATGGTTTCGTTTTAGTGTATATTTGAATATAGATCGTTAGGGGCGAGTAATAAAATTTTATTAAAGTTCTCGAGTCTAAGAGTCACGAATAATGGCTTAATTATAAAAACTGATGCAAGATAATACCTTACAAGACGTAAACTTAATCTTGGATCAATATATCTGCAATATTATGCCGCATATACTGGACTAATTATGGAAAGTTTAATATAGTTTTTAGTACCTACAAGGTCTAATTATAATTTTACAGCAAATGCTTCTATAAAAGAAACTGATGAGTTCTTCAAGTTTCAAAGTTTATTTTTAGATGATGAGTCTAAAAACTGGTATTAGGTTTACTGTAAAGAAATTACGATATTTTCATTAACTAGGAACTATTACAGAAACTTGCGTTCTGATGCATAAAATTATAAGTGCGAAGTGATTTATTAAATCTAATTTCAGACAGAAACAAGAAAAATCCGTAACCATGATATAAATTAATAAACTCGACGTATCTCGTATTTCGGCAACTAAGTTATAATCTTTAGTAGAACAATCTGAAAACGAAAGATAGTGTTCAACGTAGCGTCTTTGCCTAAGGTACAGGGTTATTCATTGTAAATTACTCACCTTTGATCATCGTTATTATTGCATATCTAAAAAAAATATTTCAAATAAAGGTTATGTGGTTGTACATAATTTTCTTTACATGGCATCAAAAACCGCTTTCGCGATATTAAATGTCGAATATTGTAGTTACTGTAATTATGGAAAAGTTAACATTATTAAAATAAACAACGGAATAGCTGTTTTGTGTTGGTTGATTTCTTTTCTGAACTGTTTAATATCTTAACAGAGCTGTTTTAAATGTGTTCATTACCTGTTCCCGTCGTTCGAATTTCGCACGTTCTGTAACGTAGTCACGTGACTAAAAACAAAAGTGAAGGGGATAAAATGCGAATTCAGAGCCCTGCGTTAAATCTCTTGGGATTTTGGTCCACTACTCTCTTACTTATTATATTTACCCGAATCTGAACTACATTAACACCCATTCATAATAATTTATAATATATGTATGTAGTCGAGGATCGTGGTGGCGTAGTGGGCAGCACATTAGACTATAGATCTGATGAAATGTGTTCAAATCCTGGTCTCAGTCATTAATATGGATGGCGTTTCTTCGGTTTTAGCTCGATTCAAGCTGATAAAAATTAGTATCTGGAAGTAGCTCTGAGATGATAATCTATTGGTGCGGAGCGCTAACCATGTTCCAATCCTAGTGGACCGTGTGGCTCGAGTCTGAACAAGCCTATTAAGTTACAACCCCCTAGGCCTACGAGGCCTAGAGGGCTATATAAACTGAAATCGTATGTATAAAGATGTCTGTTAAATCTAAAACATGCATGGCATGCTTTTAACGAAGTTGTACATAAATTTCTAGGGAATTATAAAGACACAAACTATGTTGAGATCGTTGAAAATATGCTGGAAAAATTCAGGATTCTTGGTTGCAATATGAGCATAAATATTCACTTTTTACATTCCCATTTGGACTATTTCCAAGAAAACTTTGGGGACGTGAGTGAAGAGCAAGGAGAAAGATTTCACCAGAATATTAAAGAGATGGAAAAAAGATACCAAGGGCGCTGGGACACAAAAATGATGGCCGATTACTGTTGGACATTGAGAAGAGATCTTCCTTTAGCTGAATATGACAG
The DNA here is from genome assembly GCA_935421215.2 of Melolontha melolontha. Classification (NCBI taxonomy): domain Eukaryota; kingdom Metazoa; phylum Arthropoda; class Insecta; order Coleoptera; family Scarabaeidae; genus Melolontha; species Melolontha melolontha. Next base: position 204,526,517 of record OW285236.1, on the reverse strand, counting down.
AAAAACAACCAAACCAAGCTTTTCTGAAAAACGAAAATGTTTCTTTAAGAAGCATAAAGAATAAATAACTATTTCTAATAGTTTCTATGTGTATATTTTTGTATTTTTTTTAATATAATATAAAACTAGCTTATAAATGAAATAAATCGCGTTTTTTCTATATTTTTTGATTTTACTGGTTTGAAAAATAACCTTACGTGATACAAAAAAAAATAAAAGCAGATTTGAAATCAGCGCTACCCAATTACTAGAAAACAGTTAAAATTTTCTGTGTTACAAGAAAGTTGACAAGTGTATTTAATAAGACCAAATACTGTACGTAACTTGGCGCTATCATGTTTTTATTAACACTATACATTAATTATAAATAATAACACAATATCACACACTTAAAATTACTAATTAGCATAAGTAATTTTATTTACAAGAACATAATCGAATATTCCAAATTTTTTAGTTGATTAATCGCGAAAAATTATTTATTCAATTGTATAAAAGCACTAACGAAAGTAGTGAGCTGTACCTCGACAAAATTTTATTATTTCATTTGGAATTGGATTGAAATAGCGAAGCCAGTTTCGTATATAATAGGTTTACTACATAATCACGTTTATTTAAATTTGTTCGCATTACCTATTTTTAATGTGTTAATTACATCAAATTTCCTTTGTGATTTTGATTTAAAAAAATATTGTGAAATAAACTGAATGTTCGTTTCTATTTTTAAAACAATAGAGTGTTATCTGATGAGTTGATGAGAGTAATTGACCTTGGTTATCTAATTATCTCTAAATGCACAGGAAGTGACTTCATGATTATCGAACTGAAATAGCATTTTATTTATCAAACAAAATCTATATAAGGTAATCATTAATATGTACTTTCACCTTTGAAATTGAGAGATAAAATTATATATACATATTTCTTTACATTACAATAGTAATATATTTCTTATATGTTATATATATATATATATATATGTTATATATATATATATATATATATATAGATATATATATATATATATATATATATATATATATATATAGTAAACCTAATCAGTAGGCGATTAAAGGTCTGTATATTACTTCAAAATATATGTGTTTAAAAAACTCTACATGTTTCGGCTGTATACGCCTTTATCAAGAGAATACAAAATATGAATGACAGGATATAAATGTCAAGTAATTAAGTTGCTATGGTTTAAATTATTCAAAGATACATTCTAGTAATAATAATAAATCATGCCTTAGTATTCCAAAAAATAGATAACAAGGTGTGAAAATATGTGTTGTTCGCTGCTAGCAGTTTGTGTCTCCTTCTGGGTATGAACTTGTGTGTTGGTTGCTGCTGGCAGCTTGCGTCTCTCTATGGGTGTGTGGTTTTGTGTGAGAGCGTAAGTGTAGGGTTTTGTATGTCGGTGCGTTCGTGCGTGTGTTTAGTGATCGGTCGCATGAATTTAGAGAGGTCGGATAACCAGCCGTTGCGTAGGGCCGCCAAACCTTTCCCGACAACTTCTTTACAATTCCGTGCAGTACTTCGACGGTCTGACCCCCGCCCCAACGAGGCAAGGCGCAGACAGGCGAAGCGCACCCTGTACGGGGTTGCTCATCGCAACCAAGGGAACACTCTTAGTGGCTACCTCGGTCGACGATGGTCACACTTATGCCATCTTAACGTTTTCCGCCGAAGCGGGGGCATAGCACACACGTCGAACGTGTGTGTGCTGTTAACGGCAGCCTAGCCAGGTTGTCGCCCAGGACCGGTCCTAGTGGTGTGTGCATTGCGCGGCGACGAGATAGCGCCGCGTAGCATGGTTCCTCACTCTTGCTGGAAAGGCGGAATGGCACCTGACTGCCCAACGGGCAGACCCCCCTAGAGTTTTGTAGTCAGGTGCCATTCCGCCTTTCCAGCAAGAGTGAGGAACCATGCTACGCGGCGCTATCTCGTCGCCGCGCAATGCACACACCACTAGGACCGGTCCTGGGCGACAACCTGGCTAGGCTGCCGTTAACAGCACACACACGTTCGACGTGTGTGCTATGCCCCCGCTTCGGCGGAAAACGTTAAGATGGCATAAGTGTGACCATCGTCGACCGAGGTAGCCACTAAGAGTGTTCCCTTAGTTGCGATGAGCAACCCCGTACAGGGTGCGCTTCGCCTGTCTGCGCCTTGCCTCGTTGGGGCGGGGGTCAGACCGTCGAAGTACTGCACGGAATTGTAAAGAAGTTGTCGGGAAAGGGTTGGCGGCCCTACGCAAGTTCATACCCAGAAGGAGACACAAACTGCTAGCAGCGAACAACACATATTTTCACACCTTGTTATCTATTTTTTGGAATACTAAGGCATGATTTATTATTATTACTAGAATGTATCTTTGAATAATTTAAACCATAGCAACTTAATTACTTGACATTTATATCCTGTCATTCATATTTTGTATTCTCTTGATAAAGGCGTATACAGCCGAAACATGTAGAGTTTTTTAAACACATATATTTTGAAGTAATATACAGACCTTTAATCGCCTACTGATTAGGTTTACCATATCATACCAAGGTCACGAAGTTATTATATATATATATATATATATATATATATATATATATATATAATGAACTTCATGTGTATGAGAATTAATAATTATTAAATCTCATTTTACATGCGATTGTCGCTATAATTTGTTGCATGTAAAATGAGATTTAATAATTATTAATTCTCATACACATGAAGTTCATTACAGTTCGTATATATACACGTAGTATAGAAGTGAATATCATGTCTGTCTTCGGTAAGGTGCACTGATGATCTGTAAAAAACAGTGAAATATCGATATATGCACATTCCGCGCAGATAAGTTTTTCACAAAATTTTTCATATATATATATATATATATATATATATATACAGTAATAAAACAATATTTCTATTATTTGATCAAGAAGGGGGATGTACAAGTCAGATATAATATTAAATTTGTATCACGAGTTTTTAGTAGATAAATAATAGAGGAATTGTTAAGTTTATTTTTTGGAATATGACTATTAAATACTTCAATAAGAGGCACAGTAATTAATCTCTATCATCATATCAATTATTCTGCATTTACATTTTATGGTTTGTTAGGCAATAGTGATGGATTTGTTAGTTCTGTGATAATTTAATTTAATAATGTATATTGAAACCTATGTATGTACACTCGAATATAGAAAATTCAGTAAACAAAGTTCTAATCGTTGAGCAAACATCACGAGCATTCATGGTATATCGCGGAGTGAAAGAAGGGTATCCAATTTCAACGATTTTCTTTGATATCGTACTGGAGATAATTCTACAGTCTAGCCAAGTACATGATACTCTGTATTACCATGATTACTAAATCCTGGCACATGCTGATGATGTAGCAGTGGTAAGTGGAACCAATCTGTAATTTGTAAGCGTGTTCAGACGATTATGCGTGCTGTCAACCAGACCAAGATGAAGTATATTGTCATAAGTAATGACCAAAGGCCAAATGAACACCTAACTGTAGACATAGCAAATGACGAAAATATCCAATACATCTGTTAAAAGATTTCAGCCTTCGACCATTTCGAAGTAAATTTAACATAGAATAGTGATGAAAAAGAAGAGAATTAAGCTATTAGATATCTAGCGGAAACAAAAGCGCTCGCACTGTCTTTAAAATCATGAAATCTAGGGCAATATAAAGAAAAATTAAGAATATGTGAAACGCTTGTAAAGCTCACAATTCTATATTGTAATCAGGATGATACGAAGGATTTAGAAATATAGGAAACGAAGATACTAGGTAGAATTCTTTATGGAAAACAGCCATGAAGAAATGAAGAAATCATGTGATTACATGGTAAATAATAATAACAATAATAATAATAATAATAATTCACGTCTTAGCAACCCCCAACAGGTTAACGCCAATTATAGGTGGCATTGGCAGGCCATGAGTTATTATTACGCCCGCGCCCGTAGAGCGACTTAAGATGTTTAGCTGTCGGCATTCAACTTAAACGAGATGGAACACCCGCAAACGTTCTCGGAAAGTTTAAACCGTGGATAACATTACAAATAAGGGCAAAAAGAATTCGTCCAGGAAGAGCGGTAACGAAAGTACTAAAAAGTTAAGTAAATACGCAAAAAAAGAGAGGGAAGCCAAAAAGTAAGTAGATCGATAAAGTCTAAAAGGGCTTAAACGAAATTATAATTAAAAATTATAAATTGGAAACACAAGGTGAAGCATGGAACGATATGGAAAGAAATTGTTAAACATGTGCCGAATCGTCTTGCCTTGTGATGCTAATATGTATACTCTGTAAGTAAGTATAGTTTTAGTGTAACTAAGAAAGATGCTAAATAGGTAATATTTCAAAATATTCTTTCGTATATTTAAAATGAAATTAATTTAATATTTACAAAATATGTGATTGTTGTGTTAAATTTGGCATCGATAAAAACGCACAGAATTCTCGCAAAGATTTAAAAGAAAGTGTTTCTAAAATTAGTTTGGAGTATGTAATTAAGAAATACACAACTAATAATATTATTACAAGAGCAAATTTGTCGTCGCTAGAATTAAGATAAATGTCGTTATTTGATCAATGAATAAATAATCATCTGAAGATTATACAAAGGTTTATAAAAAAACTAATAAAAACTCAAAAAAAGTATAAAACTCCTTACTACAATTAATAATAGTATCTTAAATACGTATTTCGACAACTAAATTGTCATTATCAGTAGGTAAAACCACAAATCAAAGTGTCGCACATGTGGCACAGTAAAGCTAACATATATAAACGCGCAACAACTTTACACGGCGTCCACGTATACACTAACTTTAAAATAAAAATCCACAGATTAAAAATTACGACAAACTTACCTCTTTTAAGAAAACGGAATCACATGTGTTTATTCTATATTCTACCGCCTTCAACCTTTTCTAAGAATGAAAAAATGGAATCGGACCATTGTGCGAGTACAACGTATTACATTTGTTTTTAACGATATGGATGCTTGCGTAGGCGTCGAGATCTCTGGCGTTATTGATGGCTTTGACAAGTCTTTACCCTTTAATCGACACGATGTGATCTGTGTTTAATGCACGATAAGCCACACTAGATTTTTCTGGTCTATTAAATCTAATACGTGATATGTGTTCTGTAAAGCGGGTTATTATTGAGCGTTTCGTTTGACCTATATATTTTAAATTACAATCGTCGCAATTAATTTCGAGAAAGGTAGGTTTATCGTAATTTTTAGTCTGTGGATTTTTGTTTTAAAGTTAGTGTAGTGTATACGTGGACGCTGTGCTTTTGCGCGTTTGTGTGTTAACTTTACTGTGCCCCATGGGCGACACATTGATTAGAGGTTTTACTTACTGATGATGGCAACCTGGTTGGCGAAATGCATATTTAGGATACGATTATTAATTGTGGTAAGGATTTTATACCTTTGAGCCTTTACTTAACCACAGTCTTCAAAGAAATTTAAATATTAACGCGAATATACATATATAAATATATATTATAATAACATATTATTATAACTATAACAAATCATATCGGGAGTTCCGCGTAGGTCTCTTTAAGGACCATTGCTTTTAAATGCATTAGGAATAGTATAAGGTAACACTTGTTCGCAATAATGATAGATTGAGCCACATACTCATTAAGTTTAATGTCAAAAAGAAGAATATATATACATATATATATATATATATATATATATATATATATATATACATATATATTAATATAGTACAATTAGCTCCACCGTTGGGCTGACCAAATTAATATAAACCAAAGGGCATATAATAAGCTCCACCGTTGGGCTGACCAAATTAATATAGTACAAATGATGAGGTCGTATAAATAAAAAATACAAAATTCATCAATTACAAATAGCGGAGCTGGTATGTTAAATGGCCCTTGCGTTTGGTCGTCTAAATTGTAAAAAGCCAGTTGTAACAGCCCCTACGTTGGGTCGAGCCAAATTGTTAAAAGGCAGAAGGGCCTTAAATCAATAAGTGTAATTTGAAGTAAAATAAATTAATTGATTACTTTGAAAAATACAAATTATTTGAATATTCACACGTACGAAGTTAAAGAAGGGTTATAGAGATGGCGTTGAAGTTGTATTTTTACAGTTGTCATATATGTAACTTAAGAACTTGAATACAATAATAAATAAAATGTATACTTAACCTCTTTTTTGCCTCTTTTACGTGCTAAAGTAATTACTGAGTATTTTATGGGTATCTTAATCACACTACGACTAGCTCAGGTTATCGTGAACAAGATTAATGTTGATGCGAGTTCGGTGCCTTGATAGAAAACAGTTATTTGTTTAAACTAAGATATGCAAAGTGAATTATTTTCCGAGTTGTTAAAAAGAATAAAACAAAAGGATAAATGGTAAATATTACTAGTTTAATTGGATTCTCAAAGCATAACAGATAAGTTAAAATACCATTTAGTATTACATTTGCATTTAAAAGTCACGTGATTCGATATAATGGAAAAGTAAGGTTAATGTTGTTATGAAATTTTTATAACTCAAATATTTAACTATGTAACACAAATTCAAAGTAAAATTAACTGTATTTTTCTGTATAAACTGTATAGTGATCAAAAGGCTAATATTTAAAGAATTTAAATGAAATATGAACGATCTTTTTCGCAATGTAACAAATAAAATTTTATATTTTAGGAGATTTAAAAATAAATACTCAATTTTGATGCTGGTGGTTTATCTGTGTGGCTGTTGGATGTTCGAGTCTTGGTTCACAGGAATTACGGGCTCTGGTACAGGAAAAAAACTGGCTTTGGTTCTGAATTCGGGTTAGCGTCCTTCGGATATTGGAGTTTGGTTATCGGTGCTTAGCGGGTTCAGTTGCAGGTAACCTTCCGTAAAAACGATGCTAGTGAATCGGGAACTTATCTTTTTGGTAAGGTTTCGTTAATTTATTTTTGGTTTTATATCACTTTATTCCTTTATACACTTTTTAAAACGTTAGACGCGTTGTACCAATTTTAATTACCCAAGCGGACTCTCTATTGTTTTCTTGTTAATAATTCCAGGCATCTTATTCTCAATGTTGTTTATACTTATTTAATCTCGACAATAAATTACTCAAAATAAAATAAATTACTACAATCAATCGTTTTGACATTTCATTAAAATTATTGTATTAATTTTACAATGGATAAAAGTCATAAAAGTTTATTTTGAATGTACAATTTCTGCTAATTACCTATTTTCGTTTTGGGATAATTCCCGCCTTATTTGAATTTAAAATAGGTACAGTTATGATTATCATATGACATATAATTCCAATCAATTAAGTTAAATATCTTCGGAAAAATAAAAATGTAAATGAAAATGACTAACTTGAATGGTTACAAGAAAAACAATAATTATGTGATGCAAAATTGATAAATTAAAAACGCGGTATTAACTTTATTGATATGGCATGTGAAAAATGCAGTTCTAACAAACAAAACTTATGCTAAATTTACAATTTAAAATATTATTGCTGTATCTTTGCTCTAGGTCCCTCATATACATGGTTCGCCTCATCACAATATATATATATATATATATATATATATATATATATATATATATATATATATATATATATATATATAGTAAACCTAATCAGTAGGCGATTAAAGGTCTGTATATTACTTCAAAATATATGTATTTAAAAAACTCTACATGTTTTGGCTGTATACGCCTTTATCAAGAGGATACAAAATATGAATGACAGGATATAAATGTCAAGTAATTAAGTTGCTATGGTTTAAATTATTCAAAGATACATTCTAGTAATAATAATAAATCATGCCTTAGTATTCCAAAAAATAGATAACAAGGTGTGAAAATATGTGTTGTTCGCTGCTAGCAATTTGTGTCTCCTTCTGGGTATGAACTTGTGTGTTGGTTGCTGCTGGCAGCTTGCGTCTCTCTATGGGTGTGTGGTTTTGTGTGAGAGCGTAAGTGTAGGGTTTTGTATGTCGGTGCGTTCGTGCGTGTGTTTAGTGATCGGTCGCATGAATTTAGAGAGGTCGGATAACCAGCCGTTGCGTAGGGCAGCCAACCCTTTCCCGACAACTTCTTTACAATTCCGTGCAGTACTTCGACGGTCTGACCCCCGCCCCAACGAGGCAAGGCGCAGACAGGCGAAGCGCACCCTGTACGGGGTTGCTCATCGCAACTAAGGGAACACTCTTAGTGCGCTTCGCCTGTCTGCGCCTTGCCTCGTTGGGGCGGGGGTCAGACCGTCGAAGTACTGCACGGAATTGTAAAGAAGTTGTCGGGAAAGGGTTGGCGGCCCTACGCAACGGCTGGTTATCCGACCTCTCTAAATTCATGCGACCGATCACTAAACACACGCACGAACGCACCGACATACAAAACCCTACACTTACGCTCTCACACAAAACCACACACCCATAGAGAGTCGCAAGCTGCCAGCAGCAACCAACACACAAGTTCATACCCAGAAGGAGACACAAATTGCTAGCAGCGAACAACACATATTTTCACACCTTGTTATCTATTTTTTGGAATACTAAGGCATGATTTATTATTATTACTAGAATATATCTTTGAATAATTTAAACCATAGCAACTTAATTACTTGACATTTATATCCTGTCATTCATATTTTGTATCCTCTTGATAAAGGCGTATACAGCCGAAACATGTAGAGTTTTTTAAATACATATATTTTGAAGTAATATACAGACCTTTAATCGCCTACTGATTAGGTTTACCATATCATACCAAGGTCACGAAGTTATTATATATATATATATATATATATATATATATATATATATATCGTTTGATCTAGCTTAGTTCAAGCTTCGTATAGTATTGTATTTACTTTTGGTATATTTATTAGTATAAAACTGTGTTATATATAACATATATGTTTTAATAATCCATTCTTAATAGTCCAAGGATGTTATCCTGAGTTACTGGGGATTATAACTTTTACTAAATGGATATATAAATGGATATTCGTTGAATCAGTATTGTGTTAGTTATTGTGTGGTATCATAGTCTAATTATTAAGTTTTGTGTTTTACATAAATCACCAAGCGTTTTTATATACCTAAAATCATCCATAGAGTTTTATGAATACTGGAGCACCATAATTTTTTAAATAATATTTACATGACTAATTACAAGTACCTATAATTTTTGTTATACTAATATGTAATACATATCTGTTCATATTTCTATAAGCCTTTCATTGAAAAGGCAATGACTTTTGAGAATTTGAAACTGATATGATATTTATATTCTGTGATAAGTGATAATCAGCGTTTCTTTGAAACATGTTCGTTCGGTTATCGGATAAAAAAAATAATTTGCATGTTAATTTTCGCGACAGATTTTATGATTAAGTATTGATAAGTGCAGAAATTTTAAAAATAAATATTTTAACAGAACATGCAAACATGTGTACACAAAAACAAAATGGGTCTTGCATATGAGATGAGCATAGGCGATTACTGAATTAAAGCAAACAATATCTTGGATTAGGATTTCAGATGCGTTTGTCAACGGTGGTTTTTTGCCACTATCGAAGTTTAAATTTAAAGCTGATATGCAGCTTGCTTTAATCTAACTTCTTTAAGACATATTTTCTGCTCGCGATTTATACATTAGAATATAGGTCAAGCTCACAGAGAGACAATTTTAGTTAAAGTTTAGACGAGTAAAACTATTCAAAGCAGTGTTTATAGTATTAAGGAGTGTATTCGTGCTTAATCCAGATTCTTGTTATTTTACTAATGTAAACATAAGCAGTAATATATGTCCTTGATACGCAACTAATTTATGTAAATACCAGTGCTTATTTATTTATATGCGACTAAAGCAAATAAATATATATGAACACATTAGTCACACTACTCCTTGCACTGAAATTATTCGCACGAAATTTCACAACTTTATTCTAAACATATTACCCCATAAAGATAATACACTTTACTTTACGTACTCATGGAAGATATTGTACAAACAAATTAGTAGAATTGATTTTCTCTCATGAATTAGTAATATTTATATATCAGAATAAAGTTATGTGGAAAGGAGTAAGCACAGTAGCTATAATTTTAAGATTTTGATTAGTTTCACCTTTAAAGATATATTACATATTACAATAATAAATATAAGGTACGAGATATGTTTCCTCCTAACAAGTAAGCGGCGGTTAATGAAAATATGAGTTTAGCAAAAGTGATTTAAAAACGCATGGGGAGTTAATGAGAAATGATGAAACAAACACAATTTTAAGCGTGGTTAAATCGAAAAAAAGTGTTTAAGTGAAATGAAGAAGTTTAATAACAAGTCGTTAGCTACTGCAAAATGCTGATGTAATGAATTTTACTGTAGCCCTAAAACATTACACTTGTATAGGACGCTGTCTGTGACACAAAAATTAAGATTGTACACTATATGAGAGAAGAAGATTATGCAGTTATTGCTTGCTGAATTCAGAAAACCTAGGGCGTTGTTGCGAAAGCGATCAATCTACATTGTACGATAATTTATATCAGCGATTCTCAGCCATTTTATCTCCGCGACCCCCCAAATAGTAAATGTAAGAAAAAATAATATTTCGCGACTAACCTTATCCAACGGTGTCTAATCGCATGATCTTGGCTGCCAATTCACATCGCCTCGGCGCTAGATAACTCTACCTTCAAATTTCTTTTCTACAATTCAATTGTTTCGTTCGCTGTATGGCAGGTTGCGCCATTCTGTTGAAATAACATGTTTTCGAGATCCATTTCAGCAACGTGAGGGCAGAAGAAGTTGTTTATCATCTCGCGGTAAAGAACGCATTATCAGTCATATTCTTGAAGAAGAACGGTCCAATCACTCCGCCAGCCCAAAATGTGCACCAAACAGGCTCGTGGTGGATACATGGAATGTTGAAGGATCACTCTTGGATTCTCAGCTGCTCAAATGCGACACTTTTGTTTGTTGATATAGCCCCATTAAGTTCGAAATGCGCTTCATCAGAGAAGATAATTTTCTTCGAAAAATCACCATTCACTTCTTGCTGTAAGATTCATTCTGTGAACTTTCGGCGCTGTGCATGGTCTTCTGGATTCAAATGTATATACTGAATCTTGTAAGCATACAAATGCAGATCTTTAGTCAACATTCGCTGTAAACTGCTTCATGAAAGTCTTAATTGCTGAGAACGATGGCGAATCGAGGTGGAAGGATTCTGGTCAACATTCACACTAACTACTGCAATGTTTTCATTACCGACAGGTTTCTCCTGGGTTTGAACTGACCCAATCGCCTCTAATTTCTCTATTAATCGGACCAGTCTACGGCAAGGAGGTGCGTTATGGTGACCGAAAAATCTACGACATTTTTGAATCATCTCCGCAAAACTCGCCATTTCAGTAGTGGATTTTCACAATTTCTATGCATTGTGCGTCCATATAATCTCCTTGACTAACTGTCAATGTTCACTCATGGCAGCCGTCAAACAACAACGCTATGCGACCGTTACAAAAAAATTACGCTAAATTCAAAATAGGCTTAATGAGACACTTATATAAACATATTGCACCAATTTTATACATTAAGAAAATACCGACAGTATTAAAAATGTAATACATGCTGTCACCAGTATAAAAAAATAGCTTGCGATTGCACAACTTCAGTTAAGTTTCGAATGCGAAGCGTGCGTCTGGTGTTTTTATTTTAGCGTGCGGTCAACCGTGAAACCGAATAGTTTTTGTAAATTTCTTATGCGAAATGAATAGATTGTGAACAAACGAAGTAAGCCATCTACATCCAGTGAATCGGTTGGGAAAAAAACAAAGTTGTACAATGGCAGTTATTTAAATTATAGTTTTACCTCATTGGATGGAAAGCCACAGTGCGTTGTTTGCTTTCAAGTTTTCTCCGATGAAGGTATGAAGCCATCAAAATTAGTTCAACTCTTGGAAACTAAACATCTGGCTTATAAAAACAAACGCCTTGAATTTTTCGACAGAAAATTACATACCTTTAGAAATCAACAAACTTTGTAAGTCAAGTAGTCATACTGATAAAAGTGTACTTGAATCATATTACATGTAACACTAAAAGTAACGCAGATGTCCAAACCCCATACAGTCGCCGAAAACCTCATATTGCCTGCTGCAGTTGACATGGTCAGTGTTTTAATAGGCCCGGAAGCAAAAAAAATTGAAAAGAATCCGCTTTCTAACGACAAAATACCAAAACGAATCGATAACCTGGCGATCAGATAATTCAGCAAGTGAATTTTTTAGTATTAAATTTGACGAATCAACCAATGTAGCAAACATGTCTCAATTCTTATGCTCTGTGAGGTATGAATGTGATAGGGATACATGAATCAAAGAAAATATGTTATTTTGCAAAAGAGTATCGGGTCATGCAACATGACAATGTTTTTTTGATCTTTTTATGAAAATACTAGAAACTATACTATCATAGATTGAACAAAACTGCATTGCAGTAGTAAAAGTGATAACAGGAAAGAATAGTGTATTAATGAAAATATTTAAAAGATCATCTTATACCAAGGACGGAATCGATAGACTGCTTCCTTCACAGACATGCTCTTGTCACAATAAACATGCCGGAAAATCTAAATTAAATTCTTTGTGAAGCTGTAAAAATGGTTAGTTTTATTAAAAGCCGACCGTTACAGAACAGGCTGTTTGCTAAACTATGCGATGAAATGGGCGAAAATAAAAAATCTCTTCTTTTCCATACAGAAGTTAGATGGCTGTCACGAGGGAAAGTGTTAACCCGGGCATTGGAATTGCGAGATGAATTAATAAGTTAGAGAAATAATATCTCAATTCGTACGTTCTTTTTAAAATTTCCTATAATATTAAAAACATATTTTTTAAAACATGTCTTGTAGTTATTGCGTTACTTATTTTTAATTACGTTCGTTCTTATCTACAATTTATTAGCGTACAATAGATTTTTAGTAACCATAGATTACGGAGCATTCGTAAAATTTACGATGCTAGGTTTACTTCCTTGTTTTCGGGCTATTTTTAGTTAACATATCTGCCCGCCGTTCTCGGTACCTTCCTAGTTTTCGTAGTCTGTTTACGAATAGTGATGGCTGCAGTTCAGCAAGATCTTGTGGCGTTGTCATTTCGATCAAGTGTCGAAAATTTTACAAATATCCCACGTTACCATGTTACATGTTGTAAGCCGAACGTAATTGCATATTTCGAATTTTAGTTCGCAAAAGTATTCTACAGCTCACAAGTTAATAATTAAGATTTCGTTTTATATGTTTGCAATAGAAAATTACATTTCCAGATAAATGTCTTCAAGAACAGTATCGCCAGAAAAGAAATTGCAAGATGCAATTCAAAAGGTTTCGATGGTAGTAGTAGTGATTGCGAGGAGGATAATCTTGAAGCCGAGCTGCAGAAACCATTGATGAACGTGTTCTATTGGACACAATTTCTTACTTCGCTAACTAACATAAAACTGGAAAGTAAAGTGAAGTAAATAGAGGAGACGGTTCATCTGAAGAAAATGTATTACGAGGGAAGATCAGTAAGTACCCGTGTTTGAAGACAGGTGGCGCTGCTGAGGAAGTTGGCATTACCGTCGTGTACTACCATCTGTCAGACAACACCATAATAAATTTCAGACTGATTCATGGGTTAGTTTTTATTTGGCAGCCAGTTGTATCACACGTGTTTCGTGTTTCTCGATAAAATGGAAAAAGAGCAATATCGATCCGTAATTCGCTTTTTATTTTTGGATGGAAAAACATGCGAAGAAATAAAAGCGAAGTTGGATGCTGTCTATGGGGACCCTTCACCATCTATGACAACCGTAAGATATTGGTTCAACGAATTTAAACGTGGTCGTACATCTGTTTTTGATGAGGAGCACCCAGGCCGCCCGGCAGACGTGGTTACCGAGGAAATCGTTGAAAAGGTCCACGACATGATTCTCGCTGATCGCCGAACGAAAGTGCGCGAAGTAGCAGAGGCCGTAGGCGTGTCGTACGGAACGGCAATTAATATTTTACATGATAAGTTATCGGTGAGAAAGGTGTCGGCCCGATGGGTGCCGCAATTGCTCACGGTGGACAACAAGCGGATACGGTTGTAAATGTCGAAGCAGTGTTTGGACCTTTTTAAGAGAAATTCGCAGGAGTTTTTGCGTCGAGTCGTCACCGTTGATGAAACCTGGATCCATTATTACACGCCAGAGTCCAAGCGACAGTCAAAACAATGGATTTTTCGGGGTGAATCTGCTCCGAAGAAGGCAAAGACGGTCCCATCGGCCGGAAAGGTCATAGCCACGATTCCAACGGAATAATCCTCATGGACTTTTTGCAGAAAGGAAGAACGGTCACGGGGCAGTACTACAGTGGAATATTGGACCGATTCGATATAAAATTGAAGGAGACACGGCCCCATTTGGCTAAGAAAAAAGTGCTGTTTCACCACGATAATGCACCAGCACATTCATCTAGAATTGTCGCGGCAAAGTTGCATGAACTGCACTACCGCTGCCGCACCCACCGTACGCGCCTGACTTGGCTCCCTGCGACTTCTTTCTGTTCCCCAACATGAAAACGTGGCTCGGGGGAAAAAGATTCAGCTCAAACGAGGAGGTTATCGTCGAGACAGAAGCGTATTTTGCAGAGTTTGACAAATCGTATTTTTTGGAGGGGTTAAAGAAATGGCAGAAACGTTGGGAAAAGTGTATTGTACTAAAAGGTGATTACATTGAAAAATAAAAAAAAAATTTGTGAAAAACTTGCGTCTTCTTTCCTGACACGGGTATTTATTGATCACCCTCGTACATTCAAAAGATATAAGCTTGTTAGGCAAAAACTATCATAAGTGGTCAACTGAACTACATGAAACAGAAAACTGTTTTCACTGTGCTAGCCATAATGACGCATGACAACTTATTATCAACAATGTAAACATGTAATGTGTGGTGAGCACCGTGGAAACATTTGCACTCTGTGTGGTGCAAATTAAAATCATTCGTCTTATTATTATATATAATGTTAAAAAAAAACCAAAGATCGTAGGTACGAGCATATTATTTTTTGTAGATTTTAAGAATCAAAATTATTTTGTATAAAACTAGTGATGTACCGGGACCTAAAAAATACCGGGTAACGGGTATCGGAGAACGGGTATTGGGAAAGAAAAAAAATCGTACGCGGCTGGGTAACCGGATACTCGGACGTTATGTGAAAGTGTGCATCCTACGCCATCTGATGGAAAGGCTGCGTATGTAAACAAAACCGGGAAATCCCCTGAGTTTACACTGGAGCTGCTGCTGTTTTGAATATAATATACTCTCAGTTCGCATTTAATTTCAGTTCAGTTGCATATGGGTCGAATTACAATTTTTTACTTTCTTACGTATGTACCGTTTCAATAATGAGTTCAGTTTTGAGTTATTTTAAAGTGTCTTCTGAAGACGAAACGAAAACAGTGCGCAGTTTATGTAATGCAGTTTTATCCAGAGGTGGCACAAATACAAAATCCGACGGAACGTCAACGTTATTGAAATATTTACGTTTGAAACATTCAGATGAGTTTAGTGATTGTGACATTGTTAATGTTAAGAAAAAGAAATTAGACGATCCGACACCGGGACCTTCGCGCCCCATTAAACAATAGCCATTGCTACAGTGTTTAGACAAAATTATCACATGGGACATTAATAATATCAAAGCAAAGAAAATCCATGATAAAATTGGCGAATTGATAGCTGCGGATAACCAACCTATTGCAGTAGTCGAGAATGTTGGATTTATTAATCTATTGAAAACATTAGAGCCCCGATATCAAATACCTTCACGAAAATATTTATCAAAAATTATTATTCCTACTACATACGATAAATGTTGTTCCGAAAATTTGTGATTTATTCGATATTGAAAAATCACAAGTGAATTTGATCTCTTTGACATCTTTGACATCAGACCTGTTCTGAGAATAACGAAAGATTTATAAGCATCAGTGGACATTGGCATAATGAAAAATTTGAAAAAAAGTGCGTGGTTCTAAATGCTCGCCATTTTCCTGGAAGCCATACAGGTACTGCCATTAGTGATTCATTAAGCGAAATGCTACAATTCTGGAAATTAAACGCTGAAGTATTGCTACGAGATGGTGCTCGTAATATGATCAGTGGATTAAATATTGCCCATTTGAGAAATGAGTCATGTTTTATTCATAGCATCCAATTGGTAATTCATGATAGCATATATTCTCAAAAATCTATTTCCGACATAATTGCAAAGTGTCGCAATATAGTAACACATTTTAATCACTCGCAAGTAGCTAGTACTAAGTTGAAAGAAATACAAACCAAATTATCGCTACCACAATACAAATTAGTACAAGACGTAGTCACGAGATGGAATTCGACGTATCATATGCTCAAGAGAATATTAGAACAAAAAGATGTCATCGCACTATATTCATCTAATCATGATATATCAAACTTGAATGCAGGAAATTTGAAGCTAATTGAAAATATAGTTATCTAATTGGAACAATTTTACATCGTTACAGTTGGAGCCAGTTCAGAGGAAGCTCTTATTGCGAAGGTAATCCCAAATGTAGTTGCTTTAAGCACTTTCTCTGTAAAAAAAAAACTACACGACGAAGGAACAGTAACCATGAAAAAAGAAATGCTAAAATCTTTAAAGCCTCGATTTTAAAACGTGGAAAAAAATAAGTTGTAGGTATTAGATCCCCGTTACAAACTAAAATTTTTAAAACCCGATACACAAGTTATTGCTAAAAATTGGATTATAGAAGAAATGAAAAGTATTTCTCCGATAACTACCGATAAAAACAATGACAATAAACAAAGAGAACCTCCAGAACACGGAAAAAATAATCATGATAAAAATGAAGATGTGTGGGCTTGCATATATGAAATATTATTTGAAAATAAATCCATTGAAGAAGAATCTGTGGGAAATTCAACAGATAATATTCAACTTTTAAATTTTCTTTATTCGTCGTACTGAAAATCCGTTGGTTTGGTTGGCAAAAAATTCAAATATTTATACAACACTATCAAAATTGGCTAGACAATACCTAGAAGCTCCTCCTAGCAGCATACCCAGTGAAAGAATGTTCAGCGAGGTTAATCTCCCATTATTGAGATTTAATTATAAATTTAATTTTTTGTTTTGTATTTTTTAAGAAAATGTCTAGTTAAAATAAATTTTGTATAATTTATTTTCGTTCACTTACTATTTTACCTTTTTTTCAAATTTCAGATAAGGAACCCATTACCCGGCAATATTTGCTGGATCCGGGAAATTTGCGGGTACTGAAAATTTTGCCGGGTATGCCGGATACCGGGTAATTTCCGGGTACCCGGTACATCACTATATAAAACCAAATATTTTTGAATTAGTAAATTTGACATGCGGCGTACGTACTCCCGTAATCTTGGGTTAATTGGCTAAATTAATAACTTTAAATAAAAATTAATAATTAAAAAAGGAGCAACTATATAACATTATTGTATACGAAAAAAAGAACAGTTTTTCCACAAACATGTGAAATAAAAAATAATTAATATACGAGCGTACTGTAATTATGTCAAAGGTGATGTATTACGATCTTTTGGACAAAAATGTAGTAGCATATTAAAATTATGATGTATAACCATGCAACGACTCTAAGAATTTATAGTGTATTCAAAATAACCATAGGAAAAATATTAACTATTATGCGGTGATTTAGTAGAACAATCTACACATTCAATTGCTACATAATGTTATTTCTACATCATAAGAATCCTAATAACTTACATAAAAATTTAGGATGATATATTAGCTTGTTTACAAGCGTAGTATTCAAAAAATTAATGTCACTCGCGGAGCCATTAGTTATTTGCGAAATCTTTCCTCAGTCGAATATTTATTGACTGGCAGTTTTGTTTACGGTTTTCCCACTTTGAGCTAACGACTACTTCATATAATTTAAGACTAACATATGCTCTTTCTGTGTTTCAGCTTAGACAAGTTCCTGTTCTGTTTTCGGTAGTTATACGGAATACTGATCTTGAGTTTTACGTCCTTTTTATTAGACGTCAGTGCTATGTCGAATTACAACACCACTCTGTCGACGGCTTTACTCTCGTTCGTTTTATTGTAGTGACGGTCCTTAATGTGCAAATTTCCCATTACTCTCAGAGCTCTGAAGCTGTTCTTTCCGTTATTTTCTCCATCATTATCAACTTGGATATTATCACGCGTCCTAATAGGAATTCACTAACGATGGAATAATGAACTTGTTATTATAGATTTAAGTGTTCCATCAGGCGTCTTGCTTTCCGTGAATAGAATATTATCATGCTAATTGTTTTTATTTTATTCTTGTTAAGTTGTAAATGTTGTCCATAATAAAAAATAAGATGTTGTTGCTAGTGTAATTAATCTTGATATTATATCTTACAAATCGTCTTTGGTAGGTTCCAATAAATACAATAAGCAACAAAATTATTAATCGTTATTTAAGAATACAGCAGTTTGGGTACCCAAATTGAATAAGTAAAGTTTTTTTTTTAAGAAATACTTTATCTTCTGATATAAACTAATTCATGTTTAAGAATTGTAATATAATATCGAAAATAAAAATGCAACTGCTTAATATTAATTATATAATCTATATTCCCTTCTATCATATGATGGTGTTGGTACGAAACTGTATTCTTATTCTAGGCGTCTACAAATTCTTTCCATTCTTTTCTATCTTCCGCCATTTTTTTGCTTCTGTCTTATGTCCATGTTCTTTCCTTTCTCTCCAGTATTATCGCTATTACTCCATCCAATTGCGTTTTTGGCACACCCCTTCTTTTGTTTTTCAGTATTTCTGCCTCCCACACTCTTTTAGCTGGTCTTACTCCTTCCATTCTTTTGTAAGTGGCCCCACAAACCCAGCTGTCTCTTTTCCATGAATTTAGGTTTTGGTTCTATTTCTACGACTTCTCGTATTTTCACATTTCTAATTTTACTCAGTTTAGTAACTCCTCGGACTCTTCTCAGGTATTTCGCTTCGACAGGCTGTAACTTGCTTTTTCGCCTCTCGCTTAAAACTCAGGATTCGCCGCCAAATGTTAGTATTGGTCTAAATATCGCTTTAAATACTTTCGTTTTTTTGTCTCGCAAAATTTCTTTGTTGTTTATGCATTTCTTGTTCATCATATAATAGAGCTATAACATTTTCTCTATTCTCTGATTGATTTCTACTTCTCGTGTTACCTTTTCATCTATTGGCAGTCCAATATTTTGAAAAGTCACTTGCGCTATTTCTACCCTGGTGATTTCTATATTTATGTTTTTTGGTGCATTTCCCATCGTCATCACTTTTGCTTTACTTCTATTCATTCGAATTTGGTGGTTTTTCAGCTCTGTGTTCCATATTTCTAAGTTCTTTTGTAGTTCTTTTTCACTTTTGGCGATTATCAGATCATCTGCGAAAGCTCCTTCCGAGATGTCTACTCTTTGTAGTTGTAAGTGTCTAACACTTACTAGTTTTTGTTTTACATTTCTTTATTATTCTATCCATATATGTTACGAAAAGTGTTGAAAGAAATGTAAATTTGTAATGGTAATTACCATTACAAATTTACATTTCTTCCTTAAACATTTAAAAGACATCCCGTATAAATAAAAAAAACTATCCAAAATAGGAGGGTTACTTTCCAAGAGTTGGCAGCATTTTCACCATTATAAGTATAGCTTCAGAAATTTCGATTGTGTAGGGAGTCAATTCAACACACCCAAAATACGGAAGGCCTATTGAAACAAGATCTAAAGAAACCATTAAGAAGGTCGAGGAACAGATCTTAACAGATCGACGAGAGAAGGTATCGATTATTGCTGTTGAAGTTGAGATATCCGAACACACAGTAGAAAAATTAAAAATTAAATTTAAAATTTTACATTCGATTTAGGAATCAACAAAATGTAACCATGTTGGATTTCCAGATTGTTTACTCCCGAAGAAAAATTATGTCGCCAAGACATTTATGAGGGAAACTTGAGGGTTTTAGTTGACGATAAAACCTTTTTTTCGAAAATTATAACAGGTGATGAGAAATGAATGACAAAGTCGACAAAACAATAATCCATGCCCTCGGTCGACATTCATCCCTCGGGCCAGAGGCCCTCGGGCTGAATTAACGTCGACCTCAGAGCAATAAATACCCATGATGCCCTTGGTGCATAAATAACTATTCTGTCACTCGACAGGTAACAGTAAAGCTACAAGCGGCGCAATAACCGCTAATTCAAAAACGAATCCCCAGGTGATGCACCCTTGTGTTGCTAATTCAATACATGAAGAATGGCTCTACAATAAGAGGAGAAGCATATAAGGAAACAATTCAAAATTTAAAAACTGACATGCAGTAAAACGGCCACCAAAACTTTGCTCAAACGATTACGCTGCGCCATGATAATTGCAGAGTTCACAAGGCTCGCCAAGTTTGATAAATAATCTACGACTGTAGCTTTATATTTATAGATATGGAACCCTACAGCGCGGACTTGGTTCCGAGTGGTTTGTTATATCTTTCCTAAATTAAAAAGGCATATGCGTGGATTACTTTTTTCTCAGGTGATTGTGTGGAAGAAGCAGTGGAGGAGTTTTTTGAAGACTTATCAAAAAATATACTTTTTGGAAGGTATAGTCTTACAAGAAATATGCCGGAATAAGTGTGAAGCAGATAGTGAATCATATGTAGAATAATAAAATCTAGCTTTCATTCATAGCTAAGTAGGTAATATAAAAATCTGTTTATATTTATTTTAAAGCAATGAATAGATACAAAAAGACTACGCCACTTTTGTCACTAGATTATCTGGTGACACCTGACCTGGACAAAATTTGCTATACCTGTAAGGGGATCCATCAAATTTTACTTCACTAGTTAAACTAACGAAGTCTATGCGAGACAGAAACACGTAACTTTGGCTGAATTAAATGTTGAAAAATACGAGGTGTATGTCCATGTGTACAGATACTGATGTGTGTAATGCATGTCTGTTTCATTTGTAACAAATGCGTAAGGAGCCGTTCAAGAATTACGTAAGCAGAATTTTACGTAAGTTTGCTTGTCAGCAAGCAAAAGTAAGCAAAGCTCTTAAGTGTTGACATAGTTTTTACAAAATCTGTTTAAATCTCTTTATTGTTATTCATGGCAACTATCTATCATAGTTATTAAATCTGTCACAATTAAATAAGCAATTTATAAACTATACAGAAATTTACTGCACATTTAATATTTATTCAAGAAAATCATTAACATCATATTTAAATATTATATTATTAACATATAAACGATATTTATTTATTTTGTTCTATTTAAAAATTTGGTAAACTCAAATTAATCGTCCTCAGTCCAAGACACTTGAATTCATGACCCCCCCGTCCACCATGTCATCAATAATAACAAAGGTCTACAGTGATTTTGATGTTTGAAAGCTGTTTGCTAATTTGTATATCCCCAAACATATACAAATTAGCAAACAGCGTATTCCAAAAAACGCCATATTTTTGCTCTATCACGTAAATTTTTTTTATAGCGCTCTATATCTTAAAAATGTTAATTTATTAATATACATACCTATGACAAGAATATGTTTGTTCCATGTTAGGCATGATTTTTAAATGAATTGATTTTTATGAAATTAAATGTGATTTGGCAACACTGGTTAATATTAGATTTCTCAGCAAAGCAACAGAGTCGGCGCAGAAGCGTCAATACAACGTTGAAACCTGCTTATGTGCAGTTTGGTTGTGTTAGTCGTCGTGCTACTATGTCCGCGCGCTTGTTGTCTTCGTTGTTGCGTATTTTAAGTGTTCTAGAACGTATAAATATGGAAAGAAGATATTGTGTGAACAATCCGAATAACTTTTGTTATATCTGTGGTAGTTATGTCGTAGTAAAGCAGAGGCAAACTATAACTTCGTTTGTGAAAAATGTATACCACGCTTATTTTGGTGTAAAAATTGGCGACCAAGACAAGTCCTGGGCTCCTCATACTGTTTGTTCCGTTTGCGTTGAAGCATTAAAAAACTGGAAAAAAGGTAGGAAGAAATGTTTAAGCTTTGGTGTTCCTATAGTATGGCGAGAGCCTAGAAATCACAGTGATGATTGTTATTTTTGTTCGTGTAATGTTCAAGGATTCAACAGAAAAAATAAGAAACAAATTGTGTATCCCAATCTTGACTCTGCTATTCGAACAGTTCCTCATGGACCAGATGTACCGATACCTACAGCCCCAAAAGCACTAGAAAACGCCATATCGTCAGAATCAGAGGAATCTAATTGCGACCCAGATGACTCAGATTTCACACCAGATATCAGAGAGCCCGAAGTGTTTAACCAGAGCGAACTAAATGATTTAATTAGAGATTTGTACCTTTCAAAGGATGCATCCGAATTGTTAGCCTCCCGACTTCGTGAGAAACATTTACTGGCACCTGGCGTCACATCAAGCTTTTACCGGGATCGCGAAAAAGAGTTATGTCAATATTTTACTCAAGACGGACCGCTTGTGTATTGCAACAATATTCCAGACTTAATTTCAAAATTAGGAAATGTGCCGTATGTAAAAGAAGAATGGCGCCTGTTTATTGACTCAAGTAAGCGTAGTTTAAAAGGCGTTTTATTGCACAATGGTAACGAGCTGTCCTCGGTTCCTGTTGCCCATTCGGTACATTTAATGGAAACGTGTGAAAATTTTGAACTTCTTTTAAAGAAAATAAACTACCAAGAACATCAGTGGATGCTTTGTGGTGACCTTAAAGTGCTGTGCAGCATGCTACTAGGACAACAAGGAGGTTATACAAAATTTCCATGCTTTATTTGTGAGTGGGATAGTCGAGCAAGGGATAGACATTGGACTCAAATAGAATGGCCCTCTAGAACAAGCCTTACACCTGGTATCAAAAATGTATTAAGAGATAGCTTGGTTGACCCCAAAAAAGTTTTACTGCCTCCTTTCCATATCAAACTTGGCTTGATGAAGCAGTTTGTTAAAGCCCTAGACAAAAATGGACAGTGTTTTAAATATTTCTGCGAGACATTTCCAGCCTTATCCGATGCCAAGTTAAAAGAAGGTATTTTTGTTGGGCCACAGATAAGAACATTATGCAAAGACAAGGATTTTAAAAACACAATGACCAATGTCGAGAAAAACGCCTGGGTTTCATTTAAAGAAGTAATTGATAAGTTTCTTGGGAACTCTGAGGACGAAAACTACGAAAATATTGTTCAAAATATGTTACAACACTTTCATCGTCTAGGTTGTAATATGAGTTTGAAAGTGCATTTCCTGTTTTCACACTTGAACTATTTTCCTGAAAATCTTGGAGCAGTTAGTGAAGAACAGGGAGAGAGGTTTCACCAAGACATTAAGGAAATGGAACGGCGATACCAAGGCAGATGGAGCATAACGATGATGGCGGACTACTGCTGGATGTTAAAACGGGATATGCCCTTAAAAACATACAACCGAATGTCCGGACAACGCAGCTTTCTGGCAAAAAGACAAAGATTTCACTTAAAAAAGCCTGAGTAAAGTATTTTTTTCCACTTTTTTAACTTGTATTCCACCTTTTTACTCAATAAACAAATAATTTGTTTTAGAAATATCGTTTTTTTTCATTTAATATTTGCAAAAAAACCTTACGTGATACAAATAAATGCATAGAATTTTTTAAATCAGCCTACCAAAATTATATAAAATCAGTTTTTAAAATAAAAACATCTGTCAAAAAGTTTAATTTTGTAGACCTGTATAATCAAAGCAGAGACCTCCCCCCCTTTGTTGCTTACGTAATACTTTAACGGCCCCTAATACGTGCTTAACGTATTGATGAACTTAAATTTCTTTGGTGTAAATGAATAAATAGATCGAAAAAATACAATTTAATAAAATTAACATTAAAAAAAATAAATTGGAAATATTACAAAAGTGACACCTAAATAGAAGGTAGACGAATTCTGATTTCTGATTTTAATTTATGGTCAATTTAAAGATATGAAATATATTGTTTGTTGTGACTTCTACGGAAGCGCTGCAAATATAAAAAAATACCTTACCTATGAAAATAATAGTTTAGTTTATCATGAATACAGCTTCTTCTTGAGAAGCGTTTGTGATGTAAATACTCAGGATGGTAAATGAAAACGGGGTTTTGTAAAAATTTGAAATAGATCTTCAGCGTGGTTGAAGGAAATCGAACTTGAAATAACCAAGACATAGATCAACGGTGACCAAAACTTGTTAACGAATTAGACATTATTAGAAAAGTTCAAATTCACAAAAACTTCTTAAAAGGACAGTTTAAAATTAATTTGTTGATGTTCAACGAATATTTTGTTATTTTTTTTATCGTTAAATTAGGCTCTTAATTGTTTTAGTTTTTATGTATTTAGAATAACTTAACTTCAAAAAACTATCAATGGAGAAGAATCGACCCAGTAAACTGGAATGATAGGCTTTCGTCAACAGCAAAATCTATTTTGTAATTTGGGAGATTTCATCGAACGATTGACTTGAGTATCCTCTGTACAAACTTATTACGTTGAAAGGAAAATTGGAAAAAAAATCTTTTTTTGTGGCCACAAAATAAAATGTCCACATCGCCGAGCACTTTGACAACGTTAACTTGATTAATCCGATCGTACAACGGAGAAACGGTAAAACTGAAATCCATCATTTTCTGTACCAATACCGTCAAGTAAAAAAAAGAAACCGCCGAATTCGATATATGTACTGGCATGCTTTACCTTACTATACCTATATATACAGCACTCTGATAAATATCGACCTCGATTTCAATTGCATGCGTAATCTTGATTAAAATCTTGTCTTCAGTTCGGCAAGAAGGACGGGCGTTTCTGTTATCTGATATTAAGGTCGGCTCTGATTAAATCATCGGTGACCTGCAGCGAGTCGGAGAGTAACCGGGCTACTTCGCAGTCTTTATGTGTGACCCGGAATTCCGGTAGTGTGGGAGACCTAAAAATTCGATCGAAAAGCTATGGAATGCTTTTGTGAGAGACGATGCTGGTATAAAGGCGGAACAAAATGCACTTTATACGTAAAAATACGTTCTAATATTAGTCCGATATTCTTTTTGGAACCACAGGAATTTGATGATTATTTGTTATAAATTAATTAATTAAATTTATTAATAGTAATTATATATTTTTTTAAAGGTGAGTAAAATCTTTAATTATTTGATTATACGCCCTTTCTCGGGAAAATTACCAAATTTGTTAGTGGAAGATTTATGAAGTTTTAAGTTTCTAAATTAATTTGTAAGACTGCAAACTAATTGCATTTTTCGGGAAGTAACGTGAATTAAATATTGAAATAATGCTTTCTACATTTTACGACGCTAATTATTCGAATTTTTCTATTGGAAAAATTCACCCTTAAGCAGGAGTCGAATCCACTTCCATGGTTTGCCGGACCATTGCTTTGCCACTAAGCTCTTAAGAACTGTGGCTCCGAATACGTCAGGAAACTTTAAGTTACATTAAGGAAACAGTTGTTAATATTTTTGCTTGTAGTCGGCACTTGCTGCAAATTAATTACATTTTAGAAATTCTCTATATTTCGTTCATTGAAAGCCGAGATAACAAAGCACCTAAGTGAAAATAAATAAGAAGCAAAGAATTAATATTAACTTCTATGTTAGAAACGTGCTACAGAAATGCTCCCTCCGCATGGCTAAGATCGTTTATGAAAATAATTGTTTATCATAAACACCTGCTTTTGAGTAGCATCGATGATTCAGAGAAGGCAGAGGTGATGTGGATTATGATAAACAATCAGCTGATCAACTGAATAATTTTGAGAAAATCTTCAATGATTTATGTAGATTAAACTTATAATAGAAAAGAAAATAATTCACCACATTTTATGGCAAAAGGTATGTTCTACACCGATTGACTTGTGACCAAAAATTGTACCGAACTAGGCATTACAAAAACATCTTCTTAAAAACTGGTGATAAGATGTGGTGTTTTCAATATGAAACCAAGTGTTAAAATCTGAATGGCGGTCACTAGATGAGTGTAATTAAAAAAATCTCGTTCGGGGAAGTTAAATATTAATAAATCGCGCATTGCTTTCTGCGATTCAAGGAGAATAGTTCGTTCCGAGTGATTCGTTCCAGCGAGTAATGACGAGTATTATCTTGAGATACGGTGACTAGATGAGTGAAATCAAAAAAGTCTCGTTCGGGGAAGTTAAATATTAATAAAATGTGGCCATTCAAGGAGAATAGTTCGTTCCAAGTGATTCGTTCCAGCAAGTAATGCCGAGTATTATCTTGAGATAGAAGAAACGAAATCTTCTTAAAAACTGGTGATAAAATGTGGTGTTTTCAATATGAAACCAAGTGTTAAAATCTGAATGGCGGTCACTAGATGAGTGTAATTAAAAAAAATCTCGTTCGGGGAAGTTAAATATTAATAAATTGCGCATTGCTTTCCGCGATTCAAGGAGAATAGTTCGTTCCGAGTGATTCGTTCCAGCGAGTAATGACGAGTATTATCTTGAGATACGGTGACTAGATGAGTGAAATCAAAAAAGTCTCGTTCGGGGAAGTTAAATATTAATAAAATGTGGCCATTCAAGGAGAATAGTTCGTTCCAAGTGATTCGTTCCAGCAAGTAATGACGAGTATTATCTTGAGAAACTTTTAAGCATTTGGTAGGACTCATTCGTCGTATTCGCCCTGAACATTAAGATGCAGGTAGCGGCCGATTATCGTCACACACAGTCAATTGTCACAGATTTTAGGACCGAAAATCAAACACTTTTGCCACCACATCCCACGTTGTGTATTCATCAAGATTTCTAGACTGCTTTTGGTTTTTTAAGACATTCCTGTTATATTTTGTGGGAGGATATAGTATTGCATCCCAGCTTTCCTATATAGCTTACACATATTTACTACCTATCTCCCTCTCTCTATATATATACCGCAATGTTCGTATGTGTCCCCATTATAGAGTAAAAGACTATTGGACCGATTTACGTACGTTTTTTTTTGCAAAATAAATGGCGTTCACCAGAACAGGTTTAAAGCTAATGAAATCGTCGATCTGACCAGTAGAAAGAGAAAGAAAATTAGGAGCCTAATAAGATAATATCAATATTAGCAGTATTACTATTTGAATGTAGTTGGCGCCGCGAGAAAGTACTTAAGTATTGTCACAATGACTTTAGGGAATGACCTAATCGACTAGCTAATGACATATTTCATACTGAATTACAACGCGAAACTAATTAAATATATTTGTATAATCAAATATTTAAAAATTACTTCAAGAACAAAAACATGTTTATAATGCGATAGTGCGAGTAACAAATGATGATAGTGTGGAATGTATTTAATATTATCTGTATATAATATAAACCACATATGGGGTGGAAGTTTTAGAAAATGTCTTATGGAATATGGATTGAAATCTAAATTAATTAAATTGAACATTAATCTTCCTTAAAAACTTTTTATTATTAGCGAGGCATATCACGAAGAGGGAAG
This sequence comes from Melolontha melolontha, assembly GCA_935421215.2. NCBI lineage: Eukaryota > Metazoa > Arthropoda > Insecta > Coleoptera > Scarabaeidae > Melolontha > Melolontha melolontha. The sequence goes on along the minus strand of OW285236.1, from coordinate 204,498,867 downwards.
CAGAGTCTAATAGGTTAGTTTTCGGTTTCGCTACCACCGAGAATGAACGAATATGAAACTAGTAAATCTACAAAATATAGAAAAGGTGACGAGTCAGTCCTTTCATTTATAGATTTTTAAGGATTTCAATGGAGGTTCCCAGAGGTAAATCCCCTTTTCAGTTTCACTTGATACATTAGATAAGATATCGCAAATAGAGTACATCTTGTATCTGTAGAATGTATACCGCAATTAAATTAAGTTTTAGATATTTATATAGTATACAAAAATAAATTATTTTTGCGGATCCTACTTGAAACGTGGTGTAATTTGTATTCAATTTTATTTACTATAGTCAACATTTCCTTTTAGAAAATAGAATGTATGAGGTATTATATTAGTAATAGAATACCTACTAGAAATAGCTTCTAACATCATTAATTACACTAGTTTACAAATTTAAGTTTGTTCGCTGAGATTTGAATTTTAACACTAGGTCTAAGTTGGTGAAACACTGTAAACAATACAATACTCAATGGACAGGTACAAGACAATACTGTGTCACTGATATGGGTGCCAGGACATGAGGGAATTAAAGCCGATGATGAGCCGACGAACTAGCCAAGGAAGATACTAAAAGGAACTTCATAGCACCAGAACCGCTAGGAGATTCTGCTAGAAGGGAAATCTGGTTATGGCTACAAAGAGAACATAAAAATAAATGGACGCCAATGGAAGGTCAAATCCATACTAAAACACTACTAAGGAAGCTAAACGCTAGGCTTTCACCGAACCTAATTCGTAGTAACAAAAAAAATGAAAATTATTACCGGCTTAATAAGCGGACATTGTCCTTAAAAAAAGCATGTGTACAGCATGGGCTTGGTTAGCGAGCCCTAGTATAGGAAATATGAGAGACAGGAGGAAACTAGCCTTCATGTAATATGCACTTGTGAGAACTGAGGAAGACAGAAACATTTCGGAAAAATTTTATCGGATCTCAAATTCGAGGACACAAGACTAACAGAGTGGAACTGAAAGATATATTAGAGGTGGTGCAAAGAGCACTGTGCTCAAGTGCCTGAACGTGCTGACGTCCAACCCAAAACTAGAAGAAGAAAATTTCCTCTTAGGAAATGGAATGTATGACGTATTACTTTAGTAATACAACACTCACGAAAAATTATTTCTAACACCATTAATTACACTGGTTTACAAATTTAAGATTGTTCGCTGGGATTAGTAATACAACACTCACGAAAAATTATTTCTAACACCATTAATTACACTGGTTTACAAATTTAAGATTGTTCGCTGGGATTTGAATTTGAATAAGAGATATTTGCTAAATATGTTGTTGCGATTTCAAGCATGAAATAGATTTTTTCCTATCACATCCAGATTCAACACAAATTATGAAATAAAAAAAACATTGCTTTATACGAACGTATATAACTATATTGTATTTAATAATACTAAATTCATACTTTTACATTTGAACATATCAAAAAAAAATACATAAATACTAAATAGTATTAATCGAAATTCTGAAACTTTCACTAATAAGACCTTTGTCTCTTTGTTTGAGGCGGCCATTTAATCGTTTCCCTTTTGACGCAGGAACGTCTCTTTTTAAACACCATCAGTAGTCGGCCATCATTTTGTATTCCACCTTCCCTAGTACCTCTGCTCTATTTCTCTTATGTACTGATGGAACCTCTCTTCTTGCTTTTCGCTCAGTTGGCCAAGATTTTCGGGAAACAATTGCAAAAATTAATTTGGTGCTCATATTGCAATCTAAATCGCGAAGCTGTTGCAGAATGTTTTGAACAACTTTTTCATAATCGTGTGATTTATGATATACTAGCAACATTTAAATTTGAAAATGTCAAGTATCAATGTGACCAAGTGCATACCTTATATAAAAATACTCTGAACTTTCAAATTAAATAATTTCTGCGACAAAATGGTGCTTTATGAAACTTTTATTTAACTGTAAGTGTATTACATCGCTTGGCTTAGAGTTATTTAATTCTTATTCACATTTGTTACAAGTTTTTAAGAAAACAAATACCTATCGTAACTATTAATCTTTCTACAAACACATTTATAACACATCTTTTCCGTCATTCGTACAATAATTAATTATTGTTTAAGTAGATATAATAAAACACAGTTGTATAGTTTCAAAATAATATATATGCACTACATATGTTTCACCACACTGTGGCTTCATCAGGTGGATGAATATACTAATTCAAAATATTAATTAGATCTTATATATATCAATACAAAGTACAGAACTAATCTTATTCTAAGAGGGGGTGGACATGTATGAGTTTTAAGTTTAGTAGGGGGGAGTTATTTATGTCTAGTTGGTCATTTAAAATTATACCTAATTTATTATATTTGTTAATTTCTAAACTTTCTAACATATTAAGTTTTTTACTTTTATCTAGAACATGCAAAGTTTTAAAATTAGTATTGAATTTGTGATTATGTTCTAGGCAATGATTGGCAAAAGTTGAGTCTGTCTTCTTGTCTCTGTGGCTTCTTTCACACAAGAAGACAGACAAGAAGACAGACAAGAAGACAGACTCAACTTTTGCCAATCATTGCCTAGAACATAATCACAAATTCAATACTAATTTTAAAACTTTGCATGTTCTAGATAAAAGTAAAAAACTTAATATGTTAGAAAGTTTAGAAATTAACAAATATAATAAATTAGGTATAATTTTAAATGACCAACTAGACATAAATAACTCCCCCCTACTAAACTTAAAACTCATACATGTCCACCCCCTCTTAGAATAAGATTAGTTCTGTACTTTGTATTGATATATATAAGATCTAATTAATATTTTGAATTAGTATATTCATCCACCTGATGAAGCCACAGTGTGGTGAAACATATGTAGTGCATATATATTATTTTGAAACTATACAACTGTGTTTTATTATATCTATATAATGAAGTTTCAACAAGTATCTCCTTCGTCGATTATTAATTTATTGTTTAAGAACAAAAAATGTATATCATTTAATTTAGAGCTCATTAAGTAATAGTGATATCAATTTATCTTGTAATTCAACACTACCCACTTGAGTGCACAAACAAATACTCCTCCAGTAGCGAGCACGTCACTATATCCTCGACGATCTCCCCGTTTTTCAACTTTCCGCCACAATACATTCACAAGTGGCGGGCATTATATCAACGGCACGATGTTTGGAGAGAGGAGGCCGATAAAAAAGAACACATTTCCAAAGTGCAAACGTGTGTATTTCAATCTGGGGAATTTTAAAAATAAGAGGAGAGCTACAATGGCCGTGGAAAGCAGTATTTAATTAAAGTTTTCCATTGGTTCAATTTGATAGTGATAAGAACATGTTTAGATGCAAGTTTGCTTGTGTATAAAATTGTTGAATGTAATTTTTCTATAATATTGTTGTGCCTGCCAACACAAATTATAGTCAAATAGCTTTCTTTAATTAAATATCAGTTAAATACATTCTTACTTTATCGAAACTAACTTTTATATTGTATTAAATCAATATTGTGTGTTTATAGGAAAATTATTGTTTTTGTGTTGTATAGTGCGAATAGATTTCTTTTCATCCTAAGGCGATACTCAAAGTACATCTATCTGTGTAAAGTGTTTAACGGATTCCTGAATTCATATTTTCATAGAATGGGACATTTTTGGCTATTTTTTCCTCAGTGGTTAAATGTGACCGAACAGAGAATCAATATCTATTCAATCGACCTTTCTAAAATTTATCTGAGATTAGATCTTTTCAATATATTATGTTCTGTTAAAATGGAGTGAATCTATGTAAAATTGCGGGCTAAAAAAACTGACCCATTATATTGACATTTAATAACATTTCAAGTATATTTACATGGTTTAAATTAGGTTTGTGAATTTGGAGGCTATACTAAGTTTATGTTATACTAAATGCAAACTAAATATCACATATTTTAATTAGCAATTTAATTATACATCAAAACGATTATATACGAACGTAGAAATTTTATTATTCACAATATGTTCGGGAAAAAGAGATTTAATTTTGTATTTTTAGTTTCATTTAAATTTAAGCAAACAGATGTAAGTATAATTATGTTAATGTATTCAATCTTAGTTTTAAATTGTAAATATTGTAAAGTGTATATAGAAAAGGTTCTTGGAGTTCGGATATATTTAATGTTGTCAATTACCTAGGCCTGGTCAGGTATTACATTCCTTTATTCATTGTCTTGTTTTCTGCGGTCATAAAAACTATTTATTTTATTACAGGCACAATCTTCTTGTTAACCCATCCATTTAGTAGTTGTAAATGTAATGTATAATAGAATAAGTTTTATTAACATATTTCCTGTTATAGATAAAGTGTTATATTATTATAATAGGTTAAATAGTTCGGTTCGATGCGATTCTGCGAATTATTATGTTATCTCTAACGCACTTCCTGTGTATTGTATATTTATTATTTTAAGAGTTATTTTATTTTTCTATAATTAAGGGTTTCCGGCGTATATTGTTTATTTTAATACATTAATGGCGTTGGACTACAGCATATACTTTTCTTGGAAGAAAGGTAAAAATAGTTATATATAAATTTCTGTACAATCAATTTCATTTTTTTTTGTCCCTCTCTTGTAACTGACGGGGACAAAACTTTCTTGCCGAAAAATAAGTAAATGAAAAAACAGTTCCAAACAAGATCTCTTAGAGCTCACTACAGTTCCAAGTACGATCTCTTCGAGTTAACTACCGTCCTAGCTTAGGTCTCAGTGATCTAAATAGGAGCAAAGATTATTTATTAGCCAGTGTTCTCGGTCTCTAGTAATAAGACCAGGTACTGCATTTGTACTAAGTTAACGGAACTCCAAGACTAAATTTGTAAATAAATTAGTGTTATTCAAAAACTATTGCAATTTTTCAACCCATACTTCGGTCGATACATATCGAAATTCCTTCAAACCAGGAGGATGAAACACAATACTAAGGATAAAACTAAAATAGAATTAATTTTACAAATTAGTATTTTTTTTGGCTGCTATTTTCTTTAATAATTTCTTCCAAGCGCCTTGACATAGAAGTAATCAAATTGCGCTAAAAAGTGAGCAAAACTAAAACTTCCCAACATTCAATAATTTGCTCCACATTGTGTGGCCTAAAATTAGTATTATAATTTTTTTTGTCATAATTCTCCACAAATTTTCCACAGGATTAAGATCTGGACTGTTGGCTAGCCAGGGCAATACTTAAATATGATTTTCTTCAAAGCAATTTCCTGCAATGTAAGTTTGAGGTCGACAATTATCTTACTGGAATATAAAATTATTTTGGTAATTATTCCTTGCATACGCTAAGATTGGTTCACAATTGAAGGTCTAACAATGCGGCAGAAATTTATAAATTTTGTTACGTATGGGAAAAACATTATGAGTGATGGTGCAGTGCGAAAATGATGTAGGGATTTTTCGGAACGGCGAAATGATGCATATGATGAAGGAGGTCAGGAAAGAAAGTCCGTAGCAACGACATTGTCAATGCAGTGAACAACGTGATTTAAGAGTGCTGTCGGTTCACAATTTATGAGACGTGATGGCGGAAGTATTTTGGGATGCATGCGACATAATCCACATCGTTTACATTCAAAATGGACAAACAATCAACGGGGAATATTACGGCAACCTGTGATTTGAAGAAAAAACGACCGCAAGTAGTCAAGAAGGAAGTGCTCTTCCATCAAAGCCATAGGTGCATACGTGCTTAATCGCCATGGCGAAATTTAATGAACTGGCCTACGAATTGGTCCTTCATCCGCCATATTCTCCGGACTTAGCTTCCAGTGAATACTTCCTGTTTCCAAACATGAAGAAATGGCTCGGCGGAAAGAGATTTGGTTCCAATCATGGAATAATTATCGCTCAACAACAGCCTATTCTTCGGTTCCTTCTAAATCTTATTAAAGGGATCGAAAAATTGGAGAAACGTTGGACAAAGTGTATTGAGCTCAAAGGAGACTATGTTGAGAAATAAAACGTTTTTTGCCGAGAAAACTATCTTTCATTCGCGGATAGAAATATCGATTTTCTATAGTTTTAATAAATCGTTACTATTCGTTACTCAATACGTAAGATGTCAATTATTAAATAGTTTTCTTCTTATAGGACGGAACTTGCTTGATCTATGCGGGCTATTTCAGTAAATTTAAATACAGATACAAACCAGTTGTTTATAACAGGTTTGTATTAATTTGTATACATTGCTTCACTAGCTTAACTGAGGACGCCTGGATGGCAGAAACATATGTATTAAGCAGAAGTAAATGCTGAAAATACGAGGTGTATTGTCCATGTGCATAGTTACAGATATGTAAATTATTTACTTCTTTGTTTCATATTGTACAAACGCTTTATACGTGCTTAACGTATTGTTATACTTTAACAAAACCTTCTTGTATATTTACCGCCATCTGGCTGGTTGTTAATGGACTACATCTACATACGTATTTTATCGTTTCCCGTAGCAGCTTAGCTGTTCGAACTAGAGATGGTTGCTCTGAACCGAACCTGTTCCTTTGAACCTAGTTCGCGTGCCGGAGCAGGTGCACCTAGTTCGCATTTTCCAAAAGAGTAGATCCGATTGAAACGATTCCGAGTGTACAATTCTGATTCCGATCGTTCAAGTCGGAGCGCCCGAAAGTTGATCTCGCAGTTGCACCTACATATTCGCATCGTATTATGTAAAAGAGTAGGTCCGCCTGGAACGAGTCCGACTAAGCGAAGCGAAATGTGAGAAATAAACGACGCAACGACTCCTATACCTATGTATAAATAAATACAACTGGCAATTGTAGTTGCTGCGATTCCGAATAATTGTATATAGAATTGTGCAACCAAATATGTATATTTATTTTTAAATAATTAGTATGATTTCTAGTCATAAGAAAAACTAAATTTTTAGCTACACAAAAAATATATAATAAAAAGTAAAAATAATAAGAACTAATACATAAAAAATAGTTTTAATTTTTGTATTTAAATCTAAATGAAATCATCGTTCATATTCAGGAAAACTAGTTTTTCTACTTTACTCGCACTTAAGCGTGTTCTTCTTTCATTTAAAATATACCCCGCTTTAGAAAAGAGTCTCTCGCATGGAACTGAAGTAGCCATTGCACAACATATTTCCTTTACAACGATACTTAGATTCGGGAATAAATATTCACTGTCCTTCCACCACTGAAATGGATCCTGATTTCGATCAGCCATTTCACATTCTAAATATCGTTGCACTTCCATTATTGTGCGAGAATTTGCAGACCCTGGGACTTCAACATTAGATAACATTTTATCTATTGAGGTATTATTGGTATTATTTTTGTGATTAGTTTAACGAATGTTTCTTTTTTTCTAACTTTAAACATTCTTTCTAACCGCCGCCGTCAATAAATTAAATACATTCAACACATTGCATATTAGAATGACATGGGATTTTCTAGTGTTGCATTGAAAAGCATACAAAAATTATTTTAAACCTATGTATGTATGTATATCGTATGCACTTTAATTAAAAAAAAAAAATCTATAAATTGCAATCTGACACCTCATTTAAAATGTAATAATTTAACTGCTATTTGTATATCCAAGCTGTGTGCCTAAGTAAACATAAAGATTACCCTGACTGATCGGACGCAAAATATGACTCACAATCGGTCGGAGTCGCAACTGATTTGTGCACCTAGTTTGCCGCACATAGTTCGGAACTTGAATCCTGGTAGGTGCACCTACTCCGCTCAAGGAGTAGGTTATATCATCTCTAGTTCGAACGATAGGTAGCCTTCCAGACAAAGTCTCTTTCGCCCGTAAGATGTCAATTATTAAATAGTTGTCTTCTTATAGGACGGAACTTGCTTGATCAATGCGGGCTATTTCAGAAAATTTAAATACAGATACAAACCAGTTGTTTATAATAGGTTTGTATTAATTTGTATACATTGCTTCACTAGCTTAACTGAGGACGCCTAGATGGCAGAAACATATGTATTAAGCAGAAGTAAATGCTGAAAATACGAGGTGTATTGTCCATGTGCATAGTTACAGATATGTAAATTATTTACTTTTCATATTGTACAAACGCTTTATACGTGCTTAACGTATTGTCATACTTAAACAAAACCTTTTTGTATGTATATGAAATGTTAATTTAGACGGGTAAACAAAATTAACATATTAATTTACTATTAGTTACGACTGGCTTTTCAATGTTTGGTTATGTCTAATATCTAGTACAAAAATAACCTGTTCGCGTGTTTTTGTGATAATTCAAAAAGTGGGCGTGTTCATTTGAATGTAAATAAATTAACTATCTATTTAATTTCGCGTAAATGACTTGAATGATGAAAATGAAAATTAAAAATATGAAAAGTAAATTTTGAAATAAATATAAATTAATCTGAAATATACAAAGTTATCGTAATATTAATTTATTAACAGTTCGATACTAATTTTACAAATTCTGTCCGCCAAATGTAGCCATTCTATTGAGTGTAATACTTGTCTTAATTCCTGCTTTTTCATTTGCAAATAGCTGGATTAACTGTGCTATTTGTCTCATAACAATATATATATATATATATATATATATATATATATATATATATATATATATATATGGTAAACTTAATCAGTAGGCGATTAAAGGTCTGTATATTACTTCAAAATATATGTATTTAAAAAACTCTACATGTTTCGGCTGTATACGCCTTTTTCAAGAGAATACAAAATATGAATGACAGGATATATTCATATTTTGTATTCTCTTGAAAAAGGCGTATACAGCCGAAACATGTAGAGTTTTTTAAATACATATATTTTGAAGTAATATACAGACCTTCAATCGCCTACTGATTAGGTTTACCATATCATACCAAGGTCACGAAGTTATTATATATATATATATATATATATATATATATATATATATATATATTGTAATAATGCTGAAAGCTGTCCCACGTTGTGGTGACAATTATGTAATAACGCACAACTAGATAAAGTAAATGAATTAATATAATGAAATATTTATTATAGATAAATAAATAAGTTTTACTAGCTCAAGATACTAAGTAAGAATTAATAAAATAGAGCAAAGACTTTATATCTCAGGATCTAAAGGCAGGTTCCGGATGTGTAGATATCAGGAGATTAAGTACATAAAATAAAACAAATATGTAAATGGTAATAATAAATATAATTCAGAATTTAATTGTTTTTTTTTCTTTAAAATAATCAAGATACAATTTAGGGTTTTATGAGTATGTTATTATTATAACAAACAAGTGTAATGGGTTAGTCTAACCCAGTATATAAATGGCGAATGTAAACAAAGTATTAAAGATTTATCTGATGCATAAATTAAATTTAAAAGCTAAAATGATTATTAATTTTGAGATATTGAGTAATATTAAAAGTATTTAATACTTGAAAGAAATGGAATATCTTGCGTATTATTACAGGTAATTAAAACTATGGTAAATACCTGTACAGATAACATAAGTAGTGACTAAAACTGATCTACAAGTAACCTTCTGGATGACATATAAACTGTGGGACAATCCGTCTGTTACAGATGTGGAAAAACTTGGAAGACAGGACCAATACGGCTAGTAGACTATTCCTAATGTTAATCGGTTTAAAGTCTAGATGTTCGTAGAAAACTGCAAGGTTATGTGTACTTATTAATATCAGGAAAAAGGTGTAAATTATCCCAATATATCCAATAACAATACTGGTAACTCCTTTAATATCGCTGCATTATCATAAATAAGGATTAGTAACGAAGCTTTTACATATAGATTGTATATAAGTATTCCAGGTTATTTTTCATATGAAGAAATCCTTTCAGTAAGATAAATATACCAATTGATCATAAGTTAAATACCTCCTAGAGTAGATTATGTTAAGATATCACTATTAAATTACTATTCGAAGAGGAATCTTTTAAATATATCTGTTTATACACCAATTTTCTGTGCAAAAATCTACTTATTTATTATTCTGTTTTTTGGTAGTCAAGACTCCCATAAGAAATATTAACATTCCATAAATCAGATTTTCTATGAAAATGTACACTGAATTCAAAAATTAAATCAAATGTCATTTTGACAAATTAAAAAGGAATAATTTTAAAATGTTACTTTAAAGAAAATCTTTCATAAACCAGAGATAAAAATAACTCTGACAGATTAATCAGAATATACATTAACATCACTCACGTAATCGCAATCACAGTTTTAGGAATTTAAGTAAATCAGGGTCATAATAAATAATACGATGATAGAAATATGATAACATATAATATAATCAAAATTAGATTTAGAAAACCAAGATCCTCACGAAAACATTTAATTTAAGAACAAGAAATAAAAATAAAATGAATACAAATTACAATATTAATCGATATCAATATTTCTAAATCCAATTATAATTTTACATCGAAAATACATAAATTTGGCTATTCAATAATATATTTAAAAATCATTAAATTGCAGATATACCATTTCTATACAAGAAAACATAAAAATGAAAGAAATTAAAAGAACATCAGATGAACTACATCAATATATATATATATATATATATATATATATATATATATATATATATATATATATATATATATATATATATATATATATTGTAACGATATGTACTGAAAGTAGTCAAATACGGAAGTAACGATAGGAAACCGCTCGTGTAATGATAACTGATGTACCGAATAGTTACTTTTCAACACCACTACTCACGGACATAATAATCCACCCTCGTATAAATGAAATTGTTAATTTCTCATTGTTCTTGTTCGTATCTTTCATAATATAGCAGTAGCACAATATGTACGTAGTACAAGCAGCAGTATTACTACGTTAATATATTTTCGTTTATAAGAAAATTGATTAAAACGGCTTCTCTTTTAAAGTACTCTGTTTCAGGAATTTTTAAAAATAAACTTGGCTCTTTAAAGTTGGCGGCACAGTGATAAACATTAGATGAGTACTGGGAAAGCAGTTTTTAATTAAAGCTCCGTTGATTTAATACAACGGAAAATTAACACAAAGCTTTGTAGGCCGTTTGAAACTTATTTTGTTTAGTCGTGCGAATTTTTTTTTTCGAAGCAAAAAAACCTTGTGTGCTCGAGCCTGGAAAATTTTCAACTGTCGAAATGCTTTTTTAATTGGAGCCATTGAAAGCGTATCATCCCTTTTACGTTTTATATGTGGGTTCGCTGGTTCAGATCAATTAATAATAAGCTCAATCGGAACGACGTCTACTTTGGTGGGTAGCGATTTCATCGAGGAAATTCCGAGGATTTGATAGCTCCTGAAAAGCCCCAAAGTACTATCATTGATCATTCAGTCGTTTATCTTTGATATTACGGCAGTAGTAAAGAAGCAAAGATGGAATTTAGGTAGCGCTCGGTAAAGTATAAAAGTGTATTTAACTTCGATTGAATCGATATTACGAACATAAAGCGGGCAATTTTCGAAAACTCAAACTGCACAATTATAAAAAAAAATTGTACGCCAATAAATTTAATTCTGACCAATAAAATAATGTTGAAGTATTTTTGGAACTGCAGGGAGAAAAGAGTAACATTGAATATTAAGTAGTGAACGCTATTTAAGCTTTATTAAAAATTCTTACCTAATAGCATTGTTGAATACTCTTGTTATAAAGATTTATATATGAAATTGTAGCCTATGAAACAGGCCTCTCCTTGGTTGGAATGGACTATGAAATTTTCGTACTAGCGTTAAAATTACCTGCCTCTACAATAATGATAAATGCAAAATTCTAATACAGCCACCAGTGGTTGGTATAGTTGCAAACCAGAAAGATGCCTCTGGATAAAATTCCTTCGAGTGACTGATTCTTGTATGAATTAAAAAATAATAAATGCTTAAGTTGTAACATAAAATCTGGGTAGTGTTTTAAAAGTCGATGTTATAAATGTTGATAGCATTCAAAGATAGTTCGCGAAGATTCAAATGATAAACCTCGTTATGGTTCACCTTTGAGTATTGATAACGACCAAAGAAATTTAGTATATCAGATACACGTTCTGTATCTGTACACATGGAAATACACCTCGCATTTTACCAACGTTCATTTGAGACAAAGACACGTGTTTCTGTGTTACGACGTCATCAGTCTAATGATGTGACTAATGATGTGACGTTTAACAGCTCGCCCTTCGGAACATATAGCAAATTTTGTTCTATCAAATCGCACAAGATCAATTTGTGACATGTGACGGACAAAAGAGATTATGCCGATAATAGCAATTTCTTTCTGACCACGTAAAGAAGAAAAAATACGTATATTGGTGGACACTATTAACTTGTATACTCGCAATATACCATGTATTTCCAGGTGTTCAGTTACAGAATGTGTATGCATATACCGGGTTGTCAGCTAAGTGCGCGTTGGTCTATAGCTCCTAAGCCAATGCATTTAGGAATTTCGTTCATATGTCAATCTATTATATTTGTTATACTCTATTTTAGAAAAATATTTTTGAGTGAACAAGTGGCCCAAAAAAGTGTAACAATATTAAAGTAATTTTTCTATTTTTTTTTGCACATTTCAGTTGATCTTAACGCACTTTATCAATTCCCAAAAATTAGTTCTGGTATTTTAGGTGAAATAAATTAAAAAAAAAAAAATATTGATTAGAAAAAGAAAATAAAAACAATTTTTGAAATATGATTAAATTATGTATTCAAACACTACCATTTTGTTGTAAACACAGATTTAACCTGTTTGTTAAAGACCTATTTACATTTTCTATCGTTAAAGAAAAATGAGAATAGCCGTAATGATAGCCAACCTTCTGAGAGGAGATGGCACCTGAAGAAGAAGAAGATCGTTAAAGAAGTAACTGTATTAAAGGCTTCTCTTATTATTTACCGCATGGTTTCTGGTGTAGTTGGGGTTAGACCAGATATTTAACGTATCCCCATAGGAAATAATCAAGTTTAGTCAGATCTGGTGATCTTGCAGGCCAAGGAACAGGTCCTTGTCTTCCAATCCAGCAACCTGGTTTTCATTCAAAGTATGTCGAAATCCAAAACTAAAAATTTGCAGGCGCTGCGTCTAACTTGAACCATTCTTCTTAATAGCCCTATATTTTCTAGAAGATTATCAAGATCGTCTAAAAATCTTTGAAAAATATTGAAATGTCCATTAAAAAATTGGGTCTTATTATCCGGTCTTCAATTATGCCTCCCCAGACGTTTACACTCCACCTGTGTTGCCGGTCAATTGCCCTCGTAAAATGTGTATTCACATTGGCGTGTAATGTAGATTATGCCTGTTCACATGACCATTATTGTGGAAAGTCGCCTCATCGACAAACAATACAGTATCAAAAAACCGTACATCTTCTCGAATTCGAGCTAGACCCTAATTACAGAAATTTATCAAATTTTCAAAATGTTGGCCTTGATGTGCTTGATTCAGTTGTACATGATATGGGTGCAACTTATGCTTTTTCAAAATGTTTTTAACAGAAGTTTTCAACAACACTTGCGATAATGTTAAATTCATTTTCTTCATTTACTACGGGCTTTACTCTGTCATGTTTTTCATATTTAACTGTCCCAGCCTGCCAAATCTATCCATCAATCTTTGAAATGATCTTGCATCTGGGTGCCTTCTATTAGGAAACCTCTCGCCGTACATTCGGAATGCTGGAAGACAATTCTTTAAGCATTCTCCGAGGATATAAATCATGTTGATTGATTTTTGGATAGTATACTTCATTTTTATTACAAAAGAAAGGATAATGTGCACAAGATGTCACCGAATGTCTTTTTTCGTAGCCGCATAGGTATTCTGTTAATAAAATTTCACTGTGGAAAGCAAAATAAATGGTTTTTCGTAAATATCTAGAAAACCGTCGAGAATTTGAATACAATTGTAGTTATAAATAAAGTTTTTATGATTTTTAATTTATTTCTTCTAAAATACCAGAACTAATTAAATAAATTTTTGGGAATTGATAAAGTGCGTTAACATGAACTGAAATGTGCAAAAAATACAGGACGTCTCATTTAAAAAAAAATACTTGAATATTGTCACACTTATATGGGCCAGCTTGTACACTCAAAAATATTTTCCTAATATAGAGTCTTAGAAATACAATAGATTGACATATGCATAGGGCTGGGCGAATTATCGATACACCGTCCAATACCCGATACCATAACTGGTATCGATTCCCCGATACCTCATATAGCGAAGGTATCGATTCTAAGCTATCGATTCCAAAGCATCGATACCTATCAATACTTTACCGATTCCAGTACTCGCTAAGTATCGGTGTATCGGGTAGCGATGTATCGGGTAGCGAGGTATCGATTCCAAAGCATCGATACTTTACCGATTCCAGTACTCGCTAAGTATCGATGTATCGGATAGCGATGTATTGGGTAGCCATGTATCGGGTAGCTTACCTTTGCCCATTTTTTTAAATGTACATAAAAGATGCAATAACTTTTTAAGTAAAGAATTCTTAAGTATATATATAGCATTATATATATTATATAATATATATTTCGAAGGATGTTGTTGAATTTTATATTATGTGTAACAAATATCAATATTATAACATAAACATCATAACTATAATTATTACAAAAAAAAATATCACAATATTGCAAATTTCATACCGTAGATATGGTATAATCGGTAAATTAATTTTATATCTCATGAAACCGATATCAAACAATCGACACCTAGAAAACAGGTTATGAATATTGATTTCTAGGTATCGAATTAAGGTATCGATTCCAAAGTATCGATTTCAAGGTATCGATTCCAAGGTATCGATTCCAAGGTATCGATTCCAAGGTATCGATTCCAAAGTATCGATTTCAAGGTATCGATTCCAAGGTATCGATTCCAAAGCATCGATACCTATCGATACTTTACCGATTCCAGTACTCAGAATCGATACCGTGCACAGACCCGATACATCGCTAAGTATCGATACCTCGATTGGTATCGGTACCCGATACCGAAAACGTCGGTATCGCCCAGCTCTACATATGAACGAAATTCCTAACTCCATTGATTTAGAAGCTATAGACCGACGCGCGCTTAGCTGACAACTCTGTATGTATCATTTGTAACAAGTGTTTAATGCGACTTACGCATGGATATACTAAATTTCTTTGGTATACTGCCGCCATCTAGCGGCGAGTTAATGGAGTACACCAATATACGTATTTTTTCTTCTTTACTTATTGGCTTAGCCCGTTGAGAAGAAATTGCTATTATCCGCATAGTCTCTTTTGTCCATCAAATGTCATGAGTGCCATCTGATAGAACAAAATTTGCTATTTGTTTACTTCATTAGCCACACTGACGACGTCGTAAAGCAGAAACACGTGTCTATGACTGAAGTGAACGTTGGTAAAATACGAGATGTCTTTCCATATGTACAGATACAGAATGTGTATGCATATATGTATCATTTGTAATTGATAATGACATTTAAAGAGGAGAATTGGAACAAAATTTGTACAAATGTTCAATGTATCACATTCGGCAATTAAGAAACATATTAATCGTTTAAGTATTTTTGTTAGGTGGATGCCGCATTAATTAGAGAGAGCAATTTGTGTGGCGAAATATTGGCTAAAAATAGCCAATTGAAATGATATTTCTAACTTTCCCCTATAAAATGAATCTAACTAAATCAACCTAAAACTAACTAAATCAAATAATATCCCAATATAAATCCCAATTGTGTGGTATTTGTCTATGTTATAGTTTCGTATTTATTTGCAAATATGTAATTAATTTAAAAATAATCGCTGGTAAACATGATGAGCTTATTTGAAATTTATTTACTTATAATAAATTAAATTGGCTGATTTTTCCGTGTATTTCTTTCTAAACATGGTAGATAGAACCTATCTTTTTCGGATGTAGAGAAAACATGGTAACATTCGGGAGATTCTAAAATCTTAACAACTGTATGGCGATAATGTCAGTAATTATAATCAAATCGAGCCTCGTAACAGATTGTGTGTCTCTGATTTGTGGATTACTTGATAACGAAATGAAATGTAATTAATTCTGGTATGATTTAGAACCGGGAACTGTGTTGTTGCGTACTAATGAGATTGGAGCGGCACGTCTCGAGACTAGATTAGAGAACAGACTCGACGAAAGTTTGGTTATTAGTTGCGCCACATCGAATTAAGGACCAATGGTGTCGTCGTTTCGCAGTGGCGTTACTGTCACGGTGGCTGTGGTGGTGTTTGCCTCGGGGTGCGAAAGTTCAGAGGCGTCGAGAAACGACTCAAATTACGAAATGCTTTTATATGAAAAACTTAAGATATAGACATAAGTTTGAAGCGCTAGATTTAACTTCGCCAGGAAAGTTGTTTATTTTGTCAGATTGTTTACATAATTGAATTAGATTACCGAAAACATTTTTTTTTGTAAAATCTAGTAGAAAATCTAGTTAGGTAGCTATATTAATTTTACTGAGGAACTGGTGACATTATAGTATAGTGTACAAGTAAAGAAGTTCACGCTAAATTTAGTTAAAATGTGTTCTTAAGTTAGTCTATTAAAAATATTATTTTATCTAAGTGCCAAATTATGTTGTGATCTTGGTGCAAGCAATTAAAAATTTCGTTGCACTTAAAAGTATGTATTTTATGAATCAATAAGCATTTTGGCGATAGTTTTGTATTTATTATTGTCGTGAATTTCGAATATTCAGAAATTAACTCAAATGTACGAGGGATCTTTCCAAAGTTCTGAAAATTTAGCTATAATTTTTTTATTTTGTCAATTTTTATCAATATTACAATGTAGTTCGTCAACATAATCGCCACTTAATTGAATACATTTATCCCAGCGATAAATTAATTTTAAAGCCGCCCTAAAAGAACTTTTTTCTATTTTGCGTTCGAAATGAACTCATTATGAAACCCAAAACAGTATCGAAATGAGCTTCATTTGGATACGCTTTTTTTTCATTTTTCAATGTTGGCGTTGTTTGAATACAGAAATAAATACCATTGCTGTCATTTGATTTTAAGAATTTATGTACATTTGACAGATACGATATATGCCCGTATTTTACACAAACAACGTATGTTGTATACAATTGACAACAACATATATATATATATATGTTTTCGTACTTCCGGGCCTAAAGTGACAACTTCACTCCCTTGTGACAGGTACTATAGTGTCACATTTAATCCCTCCGGGATTAAATATTGACGAAACTCCCGGAACGATTAAATCAAAAACAAACGAATTTAAGGGATATTTTATTGAAAAATATAATTAATTAGAATGGTAATTAACGTTAATATTCAAATTAATATTGTGACAGTTCGTCATATTGACCAGTCTTTCCTGGGTTAATGCAGCAGGTAACTGACGAGTAACAGATAGGTCCTTTTCATATTGAACTGGTGTTTGTTTCGAAGATCCTGCGGAAACAGGAAGCGAGAATGAGGACTGTGGCATAACTATAGTGGACGAATCGGCGACTTGACCAAATATTTTATCTGAAATTTTTTGTTTATTTTTAATAGACGATTCAATATATCCCTCGGCCACGTTGGAGGATTTCCATCCTCCATGTCTCTTCAGCAGGTCTATTGTTGCTCCCGAATCAGCTAACAAAGACGCAGATGTGCGTCTAAAACAATGTCCCGTATAAGACGTCGCATTTTCTAATTTCAAGAAAGCTGCTATTTGCCGTGGAAATGTACCAAACATGTTTTTTCCTACTACTCTCGTAGTACATTCTTTGTTGATGTATTGAACAAAAAATTTTGAATGAGGTGTCCCTGTCTTTCGCAATGCCACATATTTCCGAAATATCGCCACAAAACTGATGGCACTGTTTTCTGAATTTTTGATCACAAAATTTCGGTCAATTTTATTTTTGGTGTTTCTAATCGCAATTAGGAAGGAATCGCCCAAATCTCTCACATCGTCGATTTCTAAATCAACCAACTCTTTTCCACGACAAGCTCCCGCAACGCCCAAAATAAGTGCAACCTACAAAAAAATTGATTTCTTAAAATTTCTGAATATAAACAAATTTCCAAATTTACCTTAAGCATTAAATATTTATCATCCGGAGCCTCCCGTAAGAACTGATCTACCTGCTCAGACGTGAGAATTCTTGACTTCTTTGGCTTAAATCCCTCATTTCTTCTCTTCAAAAAAGCTAATAATTTTGGAAATTTACTTATATCAATATCTTCTCTAATGTTAATAACCGATTTCAGCATTGAGTAATGTGCCCAGAGAGTTGAGGCACAAACCGCTTTTGATTTATCATTGAAGTAGACTAACAGCGCATTTTCAGTAGGTTGTCTCACATTTTTTAAGCGGCACCACTTTTTAAAAGCATCGTACTGCTGCTCGTATAGTTTTCTAGATTTCGGTGGTAACAATTCTTCACCTACTTCGGCTGCTCTTTTATCAATATCAGATACACCTTCTTCACTCATGATACCAATAATTATCAATAACAATGTTTCTTTACAATGACACTAGTAATGACAATGTTTCTAAATTATAATTGTCACAACGCAATGTTACTATGGTAACTTATTTCAAAGACAGTTTATTAAATGTGTTGAAGAGAGAAAAAACTGATTGAAATTATTGAAATAATTAATAAAATCATACCGGAAGTACGAAAAGTATCGTATATACCTTGCGACTGAAGTACATTTAATCCTTCAGGTAAATTATGGCCCTCCCTGCGGTCGGGCCATAAACTTTACCTTCAGGATTAAATGTACTACTTCAGTCCCGCGGTATATAATGTACTATTCTATGTCACTCATGTTTATATTTTAAATGAAGTATCAAGTAATGTTAACGAAAATTAGTAAATAATATGTAATATAATATACTTCGCGGATAGCAAGATTTAAATTTGAAAATGTCAAGTATCAATGTGACCAACTGCATGCTTTATATAAAAATTAAACTCTGAACTTTCAAATTAAATAATTCCAATTTAAGCAATTTATTAATGTAAAAAACGCAAAATAGAAAAAATAGTATAAAAAACTCGTTTCATAAGGCCTTTTGCCGCACTCGCTCTTTAGAAAACTCGCCGCTATCGCGGCTCGTTTTCTAAACTGATATCGTGCGGCAAAATGGTGCCTTATGAAACTTGTTTTTTAATATACTATTTCGATGTCTCCTCAATCCACCTATTTATGGCACATTTTACGTCAGTTAAACTTTCAAAACGAAGGTTTTTTCAAATCTGGGATCAGATGAAAATCACACGGTGCGACAAACGGTGAATAAAGTAGATGCAGAAGCGATTCCCATCGTAAATCGTTCAAAATATTCTTCGTTTTTCTAGTGGTGTGCCGCCTTACATTATCCTGTTGCAAAAACGGACGCTTATGTAACTTCCCAGGCCGTTTTTGATAAGTTCCCGTCGCAGAAGTTTGGATAAGACGTTCAAATAATATTCTGCGTTAATTGTAGTACCTTTCGCCAGATAATCCATAAAAATAATACCTTCGCAATCCCAGAATACAGTAAGCATGACCTTTCCAACAAACGGAACTGCACGCGTAAGTGGAGGCTCTTCTTCGGGTTTATCCCATTCTTTGCATTGACTTTTGGTCTTAGGATTGAAATAAGGAATCCACGTTTCGTCAGTGGTTATTATCTGTTGCCAAAATTCATCACCGTAACGGGGTAACAGCTCTTGAAGTTGACAAGTGCCAGACCTATTGAGTTTCTTTCTGTTCCGGTCCCAACAGAGCCTCGACACCTTGCTTACGACCAAACAATTATGTAGGATCTCATGAAGTTGTCGTGTACCTATTCCTAAGCGTGCACTAATTTGAGAAATAGTCATTCGTGTGTCCCCTTTCAGTAGGTTCCCTACGGCAATAATGTTTCATTCATTTACCGACATGTTCTGGCGATCATTGCGTGGAACGTCTTCTAATGATGTTCTACCACTTTTAGAACGATCTATCCACCGATATACAGTAATCTTAGATTCTACAGACTCACCAAATATTTCTTGCAGAAGTTTAGTAAATTTTGAAATGCTTACATCCTCTTTCCACAAAAATATTGCTCTTTGAGATTTAGTCGCACCTTCCATGATTACACAAACAGTGCTAAGAAAATGCGTCTATATCGGTCGAACACCTGAATCAGACTGAACGATATTGCACTGGATGGCTGCATAAGCATGTCAAGACTTATCTATCACCAATACCATTGCATATAAGTTCTATGTAATTTAATTAGAGTACAATTCCCAGAATTTTGGAAACGTCCCTCGTATGTTGACATAGCAGTACCGTAGCAAAGAAAACTAATAAATGCAATCTTTTTCCAGTTACCGCCGCGTGTTACTACTACCAACGTTTCGCTCTTTATACTCCCAGATTCTTTAGGATCTACTAATTCTTTTCGTTACCATCGTTTTTTATATTAATATATGTTGGTGTTTCATATGTGTAACTTTCTTGTTGTATTAATCATGTTACTGAGTTCATAGCCGTTCTATAGATTGAGGTTCTAATATTTTTTTATCATAATTGTTATTTAAATGATTTATAGATGGCAATTCTAAGTAACAGCAAATATTTCGAATCGCACAAAGTCTATGTCATAACTGATCTCTTGAACATGCTTTGTAATCGTGGATTGTTAAATTGTTTCATTCTTTCATGGAAAAATTACTTCAATTACCCTTTCTCAACTACTAAATTAACCAATACATTCTCTATTTAATCGGATAAGTTTCTCCTTGTTTTTGGAGAAAAAGTGGACTACTTAAGCGGCTTTATTAAAGTTTGCTTGTAAATTATTTTTGGTAAGTATTCTCTCTATTAACACGGTGAAATAAGGAATGTATGGTAGACGAATAAATTCTGTGGCTAGTTTTTCTTCCTCTTGTTTTGCTCTTGTTAATGGCCTTTTCGAAACTTTTATAATGCGTTACCGTAGTAATTAAAACTAATATGTCGGGCAACAATCAGTAGTAATATTGAATATATATAATAAGAAATAAAACAGGTTTAATATATATTGAAAAAGAATGGATGGTATGATACAAGTATTATTTGTAAAGAAGACCGTTACTTGGAACACAATAAAGCCGCCTAATAAGTCACAAAACACCCTATGGAATATTACGTATTAGCTATAATATGTAAGACCTCATTATAAAACTCAGAAAGTTAACAGTGTAAAACGTTTTGAAGGAAGACTATGTTAACTACTATGTAGGATACTATATACCGGATGTCGTGAAAATAAAAAGATAAAGTATGAAAAATGGTAAGATGTAATTATATAGAATGTGAATCTAAAATATTGTGAGTCAATTGCGACGAGAATCCCAAAATTAAAAACCCTCTGAAAATTGTATCATGTTCCGCCTATGAATTCAAAATGTGTATAAATAATAAATATGTACCTCTATCGAAGTTAGACACGTATGTTTATATACGTAACAACTGGTGATGTTATAAAAACTATAACATAATTAAAAGTTAAAATGCCTGCTACATTAATTTACAAACCCATTTTAAAAATCATATTAAAATAATTTGTGGATTTTTGGGACTAATGTCATTTCATGTGTATTACGAGAATGTATATGTATATAATGAAGAAGTAAGAAATAGGATGCCGCGATTGAATTTAGAGGCGGTAATGTTGATGTATATAAAAACTCTAGAAAATAACATTATGTCTAAGTTTTGTTATGGTAAGCGTTAGATAACCTGGTACGAAAGTCAGCTGTGAAAAATGTATACTTCCTAGTGAATTTTTAAGGCACAATTTTACGGGTATTTAACGTCCTATTTGGTAACAATCTATCTTTAATCGATGACGTTAGTGTAAATTATATCGAACGTACGTAACGATCGAGAACTTAACCAAAGTTAAAGCGAGGTGGACAATAGCAAAACTATTTTTTTGTTATTGGCATTCAACTTTAAGGTATCGTCTTTTATAATATAATCCATCGTACAGTGGCGTGACAAAAATAGTTTTTTTCTCACTTATGAAATGGAATTTTAGGGAAATATTTTGGGGATATATTCTATATAATTTAATCCTTCCATTTTTCGTAGGTTGACGTTTTACTTCAAAGACACCCGGTATAATACTACCTTGTTAAACATGTTTATCTACCTCATATGGTGTAATTTTAGAAGACTAAACTTTAAATTATACTAAATTAGTGTTTACGTAACAAGTTTAACACAAAAATCTGAATTCTTTATTTTGTTGGGTCGTGGAATAGGTTTGGCGCTTTTCTTAACTAAAAGAAACACGCGGTTGCTCTATTCAATCAATTATTAAATCAAATATATTTTGTTTACTTTGTGTGATCATCCAAAAATTAGGTTATTGTCTAGTGGAAGATTTGCTTTTATATGGTGTCCACTGAATCGATTTTTTTTGCCGTCTAGATAATTTGAAGCGGTTTAAACAGATACGAATTTGACATTGTCGAGCCCAGCGACTATTATGAACATTGAACAATTTGAAAGACCATGTCTTTGCCATTGGCTGGTGCCAGTCGTATCTTCAACGCAAAACTTCCTGTTCCAGTTTGTCCATCCTAATTATTGCTTTAACAATATTGAAGTATCCAATATTTACTAGTAATACTTTCTCAACATGTAAATCTTTTGCGACTGATTACCAAGATTCACCCGGAGCTCACAACGACCCGTTTCACTGAATGTTATAAACCACTTTTTTCTTGTCCCCATTTCAGCGGAAATATGATCTAAGTATCTGAGATTGATTCTGCATTCTGTTTAGGATAATTTATATTGAAGTAAAGCTTTTTCGTTCTCCAAGTACCTAACTTAAATTCCTTTGCAATTGTTAATAGTTGACTTTAATTGGAAAATCTTTCGCCTTGTTAAATAGTAGCCACTTCTGACTGAAGCTTGAACTGAAGGTTTTATAGCTGGAGGAATAGTCCAAGATTTCCGAAAGCAAAAACAAGCAAACTATCTCAGAAATCCATATTTTATGTCGAAATTCTGCCCCTTCTTGCCTTGCCTTGAACAACAAAATAAAAAGGGTCGAAAGTATACTCTTTATTCTTGCGTAATCTTGTAACACTTTTACGAAACACGAAAATCAACATAAGCATTGTCTAACTCACCTAACAATGCGCTCATCTAACAAATATGTGACGCATATAGCTGTCATAATAAACAAGCACAATCTATTGGAAAAATTGCAGAACTTATTCCATAACCCAATAATAAGCGGCATTGTTAGTACGATTTGTGTTAGTTTAAATAGATTCTTCGATACTTTAGTAGGTAATATTTCTTTTAAAGGGAAAACTTGAAATAAAATAAAGAGCCTTAAGCACCTTGTCTTTTACGTGAGATCTTGGTAATAACATTTCGCGGAGAAATAAGTTCATCTATGGTACAAGATAAACGGATTATTATTAACTGCGCCACTGGTTGCTAAGGGTGGTCGTGAGGGATAGTAGTGGTGATGACTACGACAAACCTCTCGGGTTTCTTGGACGAAAGTTAAGAATCGTGCGGATGAAACTCCCTCAATCGCTCTCCTTGTGCACTGCTTCTGCTGTCGCTGCTCTATATTTAATCGGGCATGAGTTGTTATTGCCGAGGGATCGTCGTTGGCAAGGGGGAATTTCTAAATGGATTACTTACGCCGTTAAGATAACAAACTATCGCTATGACTGCGTTAAAACAAGAAACGGGCCAGGATTGGGTTCATAAGTAGCTCTCATTTGTCAATGCTGAAATTATATTAGAAATTTATATTATGTTAAAGCAACGAACTTCCAAGTAATATCGCAATTCTAAAATCAATGTGGTGATTTATTTTATGAGTGTCCTTAGAAATTTTTAGAAGAATTCAGGGAGTATTTTTATTTATTCTCCCAAGAATTACCACATCTGCTGCAATATAAAAGTAAAATTAAGAAATAGCCTAATGAAGATTGCTGCGTGATATGTTGTATACAGTACAATCGCGATAGTGTGAACATTCGGTAATGTGGTGTTAACACGAAATTATTTACGTGGACCTTCGATGGTGCGAACAAGTGCATTATGCATTTCTGTCAATGTTTTTACTTACTTGCCACTTGGGAATGTCCCCTATTTTGCACTTTGAAGTATATTCTACATATCACGTGTAAAAAGGTAGTTGTAAATGTGCCTCCGATGTTGTGCTCTGAATGCTTAGAGCAAGATGGCGAAATTAAAGAAATTTTTGAGTTTAAGAGAAAAAGCCAATATAATCGAAGAACGTAAAAAAGGAATGTCAGTCACCACGTGATCTAATAAATACGAGTTGTGAGTTGTTGAGTTTCAAACTCAACAATTTGCGGTATAAAAAAAATGAAAATCTTATTGTCGATACGGTAACTTACACCTTGAAAAAAGTAAGCATTTTCGCTTTTAGAAGAGAAATTGTAGAATTAGTTTCTTAAACAAAGAGAAGAATTTACCAGTTTCGGGGAATATGCTGAAACAGAAGGCATTATCACTATAAAAACAATTGAATCACAGCCAGTGATGGTTGGCTGCAAAGATTTAAACACCGTCGTATCATAAGGTTTTTGAAAATCACAGGGGAGAAATTATCAGATAACCCAACTATAGTAGACCATTTTAAAGAGGATCTAAAACGTATTATTCAAGAGCATGACCTAAAGCGGTATCGGATTTATAAATGTTGATGAAACAGGATTGTATTGGCACTTATTGCTTGACAAAACCTATGTATCATTAGCTGAAAAAACTGCTCCCGGATTAAAAATTTCTAAGCTACGACTGACGTTTATGGGTTGTGTACGACTGACGTTTATGGGTTGTGTACGACCGACGTTAATGGGTTGTGTACGACTGACATTTATGGGTTGTGTAAATGTTTCAGGTTTACATAAGGTGAAACCCCTAGTGATAGGAAAATCAAAAAAAGCAAGGTGGTTCATGAATTTTAACAACCCATTGCTTTACAAAAACACTAAGAACGCGTGGGTGACTGAGGAATGTTTCTTTTCAACATTTTGTACCTGAGATAAGACTTACAATTATCTACCATTTGTTTGATACGGCTGATCACACATGCATATTTCAAAATAATATTGTATAATTCGTAGGTGAGATGTTTTCTACGTGCTCAGGAGATACCTCAGAAAGCAATTCTCCTTGTGGATAACGGGTCGTCCCATCCACCAGCAACAGAACTGAGGACTAAAGATGGGATAATCTTTCTAATATTCTTACCTCCTAATTTTACATCTTTAATCCAACCCATGGACCAAAATATTTTAAGGTTCACCGAACTGTACTATAGAAGTAGTTCGCTCATTTTTGTTGTATCAACGGAAAAAGGACTAGTAAGATTTCACTAAAAGACGCAATCATACATTTGTCTACGGCGTGGAAGAAACTTAGCTAAACACTAATCAAGAAATCTTGGAGAAACATCCTGTCAGGTTTTAATGAACATAATGAGGATATAGATGAACATAACATTCCACTAAGTACATTAAGGAAAAAATTAAGATGTGAAAAAACTTTGGTCCGTGATGCTATTAGGCATACAATAAATTTACTACAGGAAGTAACTTAACAGGAAGTAAGCATAAGTGGCTTTAGAAGTCGATAGCATAATCATAAACTGCAAATTTTAGACTGACTACACTGCTGCAGATGTGGAAGATTTGGATAAGGATGAGGTAGCAGATGTGGAAATGTTTTCTTCAGACGAGGATGAAAATGAGGGCATTGAAAAAAAAATTGCCATTCCGAGGCAATTAAAGCATTTAATGTAGCTGTAGAGTGGTCAAATCTAAATTACATAAATATAAGTGAAATCATCACCTTGAAAGCAATTCAAGAAAAGGCAATTATGGCCAAAATTGCTCAAAAAAATATTCAGAAAAAATTACAGATTTTTTCAAATCATGTATAATTGATTCAGGTTTAAGTAATAAAGTTAATTTATTTAATTATACCCTCGTTTCTATGAACCCCCTCGTTAGTATGAATTTAGTATTTTTGCGCAGATACGATTTTGTGTAGACATGCTAACAAGTATACTCGATTATTTATTCTTTAAAGAAGTATTTGCAAGTTATTTTTTAAATTTTGTGTAAGAAATGGCGAAACTAATTTACATCGTGTTTATGCCGACCATCATCATTTAAAATTGTTAAGTTGTTGAAAAATTTAGTTATTGGATCTATTCGTCGTACAGGCATCTCTTCTAGCATATTGAGAACAACCTGTTGCGATTTAGAAGCAGAATTGAGGTCTGCATTGTACTTTGTAAAAATCTATACATCGCCACGTACGAGAAGGTTTGTCTAAAAAAATTTGGTGAATGCGCTAATATATCGGTATTTAGCGCTTGAAAGAAGGTCACTTGTATGCATAGACATGGATCGATATGTCTTGACCTGTCCCCTGCTGGGGATTGCGCGAGACTACTAAGACAGTCCTATTGCATTAATTTTAACGGAGTGTTCCGAGCTGTGCGCGTCGACAAGCCACGGAGCAACGATACTTATATTAGGTTCTGCTTCAAATTGGGTAAAACAGCGATGGAAACCCATGAAATGCTGGTGAAAGTTTACGGGCAGAATGCCGTGAGTAGAAAATGTGTGTACGATTGGTTTTTGCACGCCTACGCGGTGGCAAGGAATCAGTGGCGGACAAACCGTGTTCGTGCCGGTCATCCATAAGTAGGACACCGGAAAACATTGAACGTGTACGTGTGTTGCTAGCAAAAGATTGGCGATTGACTATGCGGTTAATATTAAAAGTGGGTACTAGCAAAGACACAGTGGGAGCCATTATCCATGAAGGCTTGGGTAAACTCAAGATGCGTTCACGATTTGTGCCGCACATCCTAGCAGACGAGCAAAAGCAAAGCATTTTGGGACCAGTGGCGATTTTATCAACATGTATGACCGGGATCCGTCATTCCTGGATTCCATTGTGACAGGGGACAGGTCTTGGTGTTACTAGTATGACCCCAAAACAAAAAGACACTTTCTTCCACGCGACAAACAAAGAGCCGTGTGCAAAAATCCAAGTTGAAGACCATGCTGATCATATTTCTTGACAAAGAGGAAAATCATCCCTAAGGAATTTGTCCCTGTTGGCCAAACACTGAATGCCGCGGTCTACCTGGAGTTTCTCAAACGTTTGTTGTAGTGCATCCGGCGCGTTAGGTAACATATGATCGAAATCGGAAATTGGATGATACTGCACGACAATGCACCTTCGCATACGAGCATCCTTGTACGCTAATTTCTGGCGTTTTCTTAGGATTGACTTTTGGTCTCAGGATTGAAATAAAGAATCCACGTTTCGTCAGTGGTTATTACCCTTTGCCAATATTCATCATCGTAACGGGTTAATAGCTCTTGAAGTTGACGACAAGTGTCAGACTTATTAAGTTTCTGTTCCGGTCCCAACAGCCTTGGCATCTAGCGGGCTGAAACCTTGCTTACGCCCAAACAATCATTAAATTGCCGTGTACCTATGCCCCGGCGTACAGTAATTTACGAAATAGTCATTCGTCTGTCCTCTTTCGGTAGGTTCTCCACGGCAGTAATGTTTCTTTCATTTACCTACATACTCAGGCGACCACTGCGTGGATCGTCTTCTAAATGTTCTACAACCTTTAAAACGATCAATTCACCGATATATAGCACTTTTACATTATGTAGACTCACCAAACACTCCTGGCAGACGTTTAACCATTTCTGAAGCTTTCACACCTTCTTTCCACAAAAAGAAAATTATTGCAGCCGCGTCTTCAATAGTTACACAAATAGTGCTACGAAAATACGTCTATAGCGGTCGTACACCTAAATCAGACTGAACGATATTGCACTGGATAGTTGCATAAACATGTCAAGACTTGTCTGTCACCAATATCATTGCCTGCGCTCTGCGTTACTTAATTAGAGCACAGTTCCCAGAATTTTGGAAACATCCATCGTATTATTCATAAAAGGCCTCTTTTTGGTAAATGTTTATTAATTGGAAGCAAAATTAAGTATTCATTTTGTATGAAACAGCATTAATATTCAAAAGGGTCATCAACGAATCTTCTTCGACATAATTTTTAATCCCCTCATGTGTGTTCCCCGAAAATCGAAATTAAGAGTTAATACATCAAACTGTCAAAAAATTAACGTGGCGACGTCGACAATCTGTAAAAATGATTTAATGCCGGTCCGAACGTTCAATTTGCACGTTCAATTAACATTCGCCCTAGGAAACAGAATCATGAATGAGCGGTAGGGCACGAAATGCGAAGGACTGGCAGGCAACACTCGACGACGGCGAAATTTACGATTAACTTTCACGGAAAATTTATGCAAAATAATCCCGCAGTCAAAACAAATTGAAAAACCCTCTTCGGCTTCTACGTGTCGCCGCATTTCGATATTTCATTAGGTAATAATCGAAACGCAATTGCTTTCGAAAATTCGTCTAAATATTTCTCTCGGAAATTTTTCTATACGAATTAAATGACTTTTGAGTGTAAAATACGAGTATAACTTCTGATAATTTTGAATTAATTCTAAACATGATATGATTTTGCATTGACATATTAATTTTCAATGTACATACTGCTGTGAACTTTGCTTTCAAATGTAATTTATTTAAATGAATGACTGTGTGGGCAGTTACACAAGCATAATTTTTATGAGTGAGACTCTGTATATTATTTGGGTATCTCAGGGCTATCTTTTTGGTTCTACACAACTAGACCTAGCGTCCAAAGTAAATGCAAAGAAATAATACAACACGAAGTACTCGTTTAAAATATTTGTTTGTATTTTCACATCTCATTTTGTTATAAATATCTCACAATATATCTTACAATATCTCATTCCTAACCTATATCTTAACCTATCAATACAACTTTAATATACAAATTTTCTTTTGTTAATCCCACACGAATAGTATTGGAGCTTTAATTCTGATTCCTAATGAATCTCACAAACAAAGACTCTTGAGGGTTTCACTGGCAAAAGGGGGTACATACTTGCCCTCCAAGTGCTAAGATTAGTACTCAAAGACTATTTCGGTCTAAAATGTGGATCTTTGGTCTTTACTGATAACTTTCTACTAAGCGAGTGTGCTATTCAGCGCCTATTTAGATGGAAACGAGTCCCTACAGTATAGGACGCTTATCATCACACTGTACAAATATTGTCTTATTTTCACGCCTATTGCTGAATGTTTTAAATTTCAAAATTTTTAAACAACACAGATATTTCGAGAATATTCAGGGAACACTACTTCCTCTTCATCAATGTCGGATATTTGGCCTAAGATACACTTTAATCGTGTATTTATGACTAATTAATTATTTAAGATAATAATCCAAATGCACCCCTATTTATTTAATTTACTATATATATTCCAATTTTATCGTATATAAAGTATTACTTACTCAAAGTTAAATCGTGCATACAAAAGTTTTTGAACTACTCCTGGCATATTATTAAACTTTTATAATAATGATGGGAATAATAATGATAACGTTATTAATTATTAAAATGAAATTAAACTGTTATTTATTCTTACTTAAATTTAATGCCAACAGGCTTAAAATTTTTAGAAATTATTGACTGTATCAAAATTAAAATCTTTGCAATGAATGTAGCGCAATAAGGCAGTGAATCTTAGTGAACGTCGAAGTTATATTGATGAATCTCCTCATATTGCGGTGATTTTCACTTTTATACCCAGCGTTTCTTTCTTCTTAGGATTCTGTTCCTACTCCAAATTATTTATTTTTGTTTTGCCAATTTTTCATGTGTTTCTGTGTGTTTGTATCGATGGTGGGTAATTTTAATTTTTCCATCTCTATACGTTCTCTCTGTTTATATATTTTTACTTTTCGTTGTAATTTTAATAATTGAAAATTTTATGGTAGAATAGTGAACTTTTGGTCAAGTTCTTCCCAGAACAGCTTCAATTTCGCGTTGAAGCCTGCAACTTCTACCCGGAATGCCTGTCTACGTAGTATCTTCATTCTCCAGTAGTATTTTCTTTCTCTTTCTTCCCTTGGGTTTTTTCATATAGTGTCGTCTTGTCCTTTGCTTCCCCATTCGCTCGTTCCTTCGATGCGTTCATTGAGCATGCGTCTTTTAATACGCTTTTGTTTACATCGCATTATTACTGCATTAATTGCTTTATCTGTATTTTACAATGTTTGTTTACTTCTTCTTACTGATATTCTTGTTGTTTTTAGATTTTGCTAGTCCATATTTCCCGCTTGTATGGCTTATATAATTAATTTTTTTTTATTTTTTAAATTTTATCCGACGTTTTATGTCAATGCATCCATTTTGACAAGGTTATTTACAAAATATAATGAATTGAAATTAAATATGGTTACTAGCGTTATTACTGTATAAAGAAAAGATTCTTTTATATTCTTTTTATAATCTTACTGGTGCGTATAGCATGTTTTATTAATTTACTTACATTCTAAGCATTTAATAATCAAATTAACCTAAAATTTATTGACATAACTTTACTTATTTACATACCAATTCTTGGAAATATAAATCTAAAATTTTAATATTAAATTTGACTACTATATACGAGGTGCATTTAAAATACACAATCTCGGTTGATTTCTTTATAATTTATTTTTGCTTAATCAGTTATGTTTAATTAGTTTGTACGTTCATAATTCTATTTTTATTTTCTTTACAAAGAGAATTACACAGCAATAAGTACGTGGATACATATTGCTGTATACTTTGTCTTGGGTAGATTTTTAAAATAATCTTTTAAGTTCGCTACAAGTAATACATTAAAGAAGCCGAGTATGGAACGATGAGATCAGAAACAAATGTGGTGTGCTTGTTATAAACGAGTGGACATTGGATAGAAAGAGGGAGTGGAACGATCATATAATTATAAAGGAGAACACAAGATTAGTCAAGGTAGCAAGGAATAAGTCGCCAAGTGGCAGGAGCATCGGGCGACCCAGAATATGATGGAGCGACTACATTCTACAGAGACGCTGCCCCTTTAGTGAAGAAAAACACAATACTTAAAAAAAGGAAGAAGAAGAAGAAGCTCGCTTTGCTTTCTAAATTAGAATTTACCTATCATGACTCTTCCTTAAAATGCTTACGGATCTCAGAAGTCAATTGGTTCTCTTTATTAGGTCAAGCATCCAATTAATAAATACTTCAAGATAAATAATACAAGATTTATTGTATATTAACATTCATTTATTTAAACACTTATTTGCTGATTAACAAGTTAGTAAACAATAAAAAACTAAATGTTTGAATAAATGAATAAATAAACCTTGTATTGAAATGGAATATAAATCTCTACAGATAATTTGTCTGTCATCTCATAGTTACGTTCTGTTAGGTGTTTGATTGCTTATCCTAGGTATTCCTTATACCGAACGGGAAAAGAAGGGATAGTTCAGATTAGTTTTGACTAGACCTGTAGGTCGATAGTTACAGGTACTCTTACAGATATGGAAAAACTACAGGTTTCAGGTTGTCGAGGTTAGAACTTCGTAGGAACATTAATAAATATAATTAGGATTCGTAACTGGTTTCCGTTAATTAAACGTTACTTTTTTGGTTAGAGGTCAATAACCTCGCACCCCCTTACTTTCTATTTTCTATCTGTAGATGATTCTGTTGATTGTTTTTTGTTTTTATTATCTTAAATTAGTATTCAAATGAGATCTAAAAGAATATTATTATATTATTATCTAATTTTAAAACTAATTCTTATATAGGGTAACTCCAAAATTTCTTAACATTAATTTTTATAATCTATCTTACAAATTAATGTTTCATTACAAGTGCACTCAGAGTTTACTTCTACATGTACAATAGTCAATATGTCAGTATATTTAAGTAAAATAGTTTAAAATATATAAAATGTAAAGATGATGAAAACAATGTAAAACACCTTGTAAATAATCAACAATTTATTCTGACGAAGACAATAAAAAGTCGAAACGTTAATATAAGTATTTTCAATTGATGCATTAGTAATCGAGTCGAATTTCAAGAAATAATTAACCATTTATATCGAGCCATCGAAAAAAGTCATAATTGGAGTAGACTGTGAAATTGGGTTGGTACTTTAGCCACTTCCACATAATGACATTTATTATTTGACATTGAAACTATAAGTTTGCGTCAAATTTTTCAAAACTCTTATTAAGAAAATTAAATTTATTTAAAAAATGGTATTCAACATAGAACAAAAAGCAAAATTTATCGAATGTTACTTCCGTACAGGTGTGAAAGTAAATGGCGAGTGGCTGTATTCAATTACGGAATGTATGGCTGATTTTAGGGAAGAACATCCTGAATTAGTGTTTGACTACAATGATTTTTACAATGTTTTGACAAATTGTGTAAAGTTATTCAGAGAGACTGGTAGCGTCGGTCGAAAAACTGGAAGTGGACGGCCATCTAAACGTACAGCTGATAATATTGATGCCCTTCAGCATATTATTGATGAAAATCCAAAAACATCCATTTCAGTAGTGACCCAACAAACAAATTTATCTTATGGTACGTGGCAATTCATTCTTAAAAAAGTCTTACATTGTCATCCATACAAGCTGCAATGTTTTCATGAACTTTATCCAGTGGATTATTTACGACGAGTGGAATTTTGTTAATAGTTTCAAAATAATCTACGCAATCAGGATATCCTTAACACAGTTTTTTTTTCACGGATGAGGCCTGGTTTTATCTTTCTGGATATGCTAATTCACAGAATATGAGGTGTTGGTCTTCCGAAAAGCCTCATTTTTTGTTGAAAAAACATTGCATCCCCAAAAAGTTGGTGTTTGGGTTGGAATATGTCGAAGAAGATTGGTGGGTTCCATTTTTTTTGAAGGTACACTTACTGCTACACGATATCGCAATGAGATACTAGGCTTATTCATAAATCAACTGGATGATGAGGAATTACAAAATGGGTATTTCCAACAAGATGGTGCAACAGCACATACGACCAGAGAAAGAATTAAATATCTCAGAGAATTTTTTGATAACAGAATAATAAGCAGGAACACTGAAATCCCATATCCAACTAGGTCTTGCGATTTAAACATACGTGATTTTTTCGTATGACCATACATGAAAAATTCGATTTATTCAACGCCAATTCATAATCTGGAACAACTGAGAATTCGCATAACAGAAAAGTGTGAAGAGATCAACAACTCACCGCAAATGCTGCATAAAGTTTTTGCTGGATTGCGGAGAAGAGTTGGTTTGTGTTTAGATGTAAATGGACAACATTTTCAACAACTTCTGTAGCTATATGTATATTTTGATTATGATTTCGATATTAAATAAATTATTTCTCGTCAAGTTGTACCTTCTCAAAGTTTTACTAATGACAGTTCGTGATATTGGATGTCCTATCCTGACGCAAATTGTTAAATAAATCGCATACTTTCTCATGAGTCACCAAAACTAAACATCACCAGAACTTCAATACGTTCTTTTTCAGTTAATCGAACCATTATTAATATTTGGACGTCTACAAAGTTAATTCTGATAATTTGAGTCAAGTAGTGAATTCGAATTCCATGGCTTACTAAACATAACATGATTTTAAAATATTAGTTTTAAGTAAATATCTTTATCGTTGTTGAACAAAAAGGTGCCAAACCTTATTATTGCTGAACTCCCAGAGCCGAATTCTATTCGTAAAATTAGTAAAAGTATACAGGGTGTTTCATTTAAAATAAATATGTTAACATCGTTTTCAGCTAAACCGGAAGTCTGATTTGGATATAAATATACTCATCGAATCCATGATTTGTATTTAATTAATTGTGGAAAGTCTTATTAAAATCTAAGTAGCCATATCAAAAATATTCGAATGTGTCCATACATTTGCCCAACAATGTCTGACTTTCAGCATTTCATTCTTTTACTTTTTATCTTTCATGTTTCAAGTAAAATACATAACAATATGTTTAAAAGTTATATGATCACATAAAATATTTACAAAAACGAAATATATGCTTATATATACTTTTCAACTAGTCTAGAATTCCGCCTCCTTTGTAAAACCCTCACTAAATAAATTCATTGATTTCACCACTTCTAATTTGTTTGTTTTATAAAGTTTTGTGATATCTATTACTGCCTGGGTTTATTATTTTTTTCTTTGCCGCTAGGCCTATAAATAGTTCTGTACATAGCCACATCTTTTTTAAAGAGATTTGATTTTGCTGGTTAAGCTTTCAATTATTATGTGCTACATTTTCATGGCATTCTCAATCCTTTTGTTAGTTTTCTTTTCTTGTCCGCTATTACTTTCGAAAATTATATTTAGCTGGTTTACTTGTTTTAGACGCCTTCGATTTAATTTCATGTCCATTGCAGATTCTTAATTTTTAATTAATGCATTTAAAAGTTAAAAAAAAACATTAGTAAATAATGAGAACCAAGTATTTTTGGAAGCTTTTAACCGAATCTTCCCTTTAACAAATAATTCTAAATTACATTTCCTAAAATTTGTGTGGCTGCAAACTTTTGTGTTAAACTAAAATTTTCGCATATTCATTCCAAAATTTCCCCACATAATGAAAAGTTAAATCTCTTGGCGGCCATCCAAAACATGCGGATTTAATTATTCGAAAGAAAATTTCTTGAAACAATCCTCCGCTCTGGGCGCACAACACTGGTCATTTAATTAACATAACCCAAATATTTCCACTGTACGCCATTTATCCCTTAATTATAGACGTAACAACTTCAGAAAGGGACCGGCCTCGCTAACGGTGTTAATATTTTAATAAGCGGACTTAATAGAGATGGACGGCTGAACGGACAGGTGGACGACACTGTTCCATACACTAATTATGACATTATATTACTATAATGACGGTGGCAGCAACCGTGCCGCATTTTACAACTTATTTTTTAATGTATTTACGGCTTCGTGACTCAACGCGACTACTCGGATACTAGTCAAGCGTTCAGTGTGTCCGACTTAATCGAGCAAGTGTATATTAGCTAGACCCTACCTCGGGTGAAGTTGTTTTCTTGTTTTACTATTTTTTACATCACAAGAAAGGTACTGTAGCGTGAATATAGGATCTATCTTGATTAGTGAGTTGAGCCGACGGATACAAACGAATTATAAATGTAAATCGCGTATATAACACGTCACGGGTCTGAAAAGATGAATATTTAATAGGGAACGAAGATGAGAATAATATGACATAGACGCGAAAATTATTTTGTATGCATGAAATGTATTTATTTAGAATAATTTGACGTAAATATACATATATACACACGACTGAAAGCTAACACTTATATTTACACTCGCAGAAATAAGATAAATAAGTTTTATGTTCCTGATTCCTATTTCCTCCTATTCCATTTTAGAATATTGAAATGATACAATTTGAGATTAAAACATTCTTCGCTGCTCGGATTTTATTATTCTTTGATTTAATTATTCTATAGAAAAGGACAGTCATTATTGAAACGAATGAGTTACAGTCTACAGTATTAAAGTATTAAACTTATTTTATGGAATAGTCTCTCTTTCGAGACTGTGATTAACTAAAAACTTTGAAAGGTGTAGAAAAAAATCCCTTACCACAATTAATATTCGTATCCTAAATACGTATTTCGAAAACAAGGTTGTCATCCTCAGTAGGAAAAATTAATAATGACTGCTGACCATGAGGTATAGCAAAGCTAAAACATAGAATTGCGAAACACTTTATTAGGTCGACTTATATTCAGAGAGATATTCAGGGTTAGCCATGCCATGGGTTATATCTCGAGGGCATGGACAGAAACTAGGGTAGTGTTTATTTCAAAACCTTGAAAAGAAACATATACCCACCTCAAAACATTTAGACCAATTGGTCTTATCTCTTATGTTGAAGACTATGGAAAAAACGATATATTTATATATTAAAGAAGGGAATCTGGGCAGATCTCCTCTACACCTACTGCAATGGGCATATCAGATAGAAAAATCGGATGAGGCTGCCCTACATAGTCTGGTGCGGGAGCTCGAAAGGAGTCTACACCAGAAGGAAATTGCGCTTGCAGTTTTTTTAAACATACACCTCGATGTCTTCCATTATTCGACCCTTAAGAGATCGAGACATAAAGATCATCGCAATTGGGTCCACAACATGCTGCGTAACAGAGTAGTGCATGCCCAAATTCAAAACAGCACGTCTGGCATGAGGAAAACAAAAGGTGTCCTTAAGGAGGAGTATTGTCTCCGCTACTATGGACTCCAGTAGTGGTTAAACTCATGAGAACATTAAATGACCAGGGAATATACACGCAGCGGTTTGCCAATTATTTGGTCATTGTGTCCCAGGGGAAATTCTCGGGGACAGTGGCGCGCATCATGCGAAATGCACTGCGAATTGTGGAAAGATGGTGCCTTGAGAAGGAATTAGCTGTCAATCCACAAAAAAAACGTGTTGGTAGCTTTTACAAACATGAGAAAACTAAATGATCTGGGTAGCGTAAGGCTGTTCAGACAAAAGTTAGAACTAACCAATGAAGTGAAGTATCTAGGCATTACACTTGATGCGAAACTGAATTGGAGCAGGCACTTTGTCAAAGTGGCGGACAGGGCGACACAGTTCTTCTGGAGAAGAGCTGTTGATAAGACTTGGGGACTAAAACAAAGTGTGGTACACTGGTAGTACACAGTCTTAGTAAGGCCAACGATTAGCTATGGGGCAGTTGCCTGGTGCAGCAGGATGAAGCTGACATCGTCGGTAGGGCTCTGTTTGGAATCACGGGAGCTATATACAGCACGGGAACCGCTTCCATGGAGGCCATTGTGGGTCTCCCTCCGTTAGAATAATTTGTGAAGCCGAAGACGAATTTGTGAAGACTGCGATACTGAGGCTGAAGATCAATGGCGTATGGTATCCTAATAAGGCTGTAGATGCCATACAGATATCACAGGAACTATACTGAGAGAGGCATTACATATGCCGGCGGACAGTATGGTACCTGAGATAATGTTTACAGCTAAGCTGAATATATCTATACCGACCAGGGAACCGGTAAAAAGTCGCTCGAGCGATTGTGGTGCCGGCAACTGGTACATGGAGGGATCACAATCCAATCGGAGCAAAGGTGCAGGTGTATGCGGAATTGCCCCAAAAAGAAGATGTCGTTAAGTCTGGGGAAACACATGCCGGTTTTCCAGGTTGAATTAATTGCATTGTTAACCTGCGCCGAGGAAATTTTGGAAGTCAGCTGCGCGAACACAAAAAAATCAACATAATTACTGATAGTCGGGCAGTCTTAAAGCCATTATGAATCCATTTACCAGGTCTAAACGGGTAAAACATTGTGAATAGGTCCTCAATAGACTGGCACAAGACAATACTGTGTCACCAATATGGGTGCCGGAATATGAGGGAATTAAAGGCAATGGGTTAGCCGACGAGCTGGCCAAGGAAGGTACTAAAAGGAACTTCATAAGACCAGAACCTGTATGTAGAATTGCTAAGGATTCCGCTCGAAGGGAGCTCCGGTCATGGCTAGAAAGAGGACATAAAAAGAAATGGATGCTACGGAAGGTCAACTCCATACTAAAACTCTACTAAGGGAGGAGTCCTTTAAAGAAGCATTTGCACAGCATGGGCTTAGTTAGCGAGCCCTGCTGTAGGAAATGTGTAAACAGGAGAAAATTAGCGTTCATGTAATATGTACTTGTGAAGAGCTGAAAGGAAATACAGAAACATTTCGGAAGAGGTCTATTGGATTCTACGAGGGAGCTCAAACTGCCCCTAAACGGGATAGTGGCTTTTATGGAGGACATAAGAATAAATCAAATCTAGAAGTCGAAGTAGTAGTAGTAGGTCAACGTATTCCTCTTCAGAAATGACACATATGTGTTTGCTCTCACACCCTCGTAACCTACTCCTTCTCAAAAAATATGTCTGGGACTGGTCCGTTGTCCGTGTTGAAAATGTTTCGCGATTTTTGATACACGCAAGTGTGAATTGGACATGTTCGCAAAACATGTCCAAATCACAAAAGGAAAAAGAAATACATTTTTATTCCCAAACAATTTAATGCTGCTTGCTAATGGTCGGATTCATAAGGCTAATTCCACCAGATAATAAACGATTGTGGATTCGTAAATTTAAGGTGTCTACTGTATAACACTGGAGTAGCTTCGTTAAGTAAATTTTTATTCAAAAACTTAAAGAAGCATTACAGGGAGTAAAAATAAATAATTGTCAATTATCCAATCTCCGGTAACCCCAAGGAACATCCTCAGGAAAGTCCTCATATCTAATCTTACTTAGTTTATTAGGTAAACGGACAGCAAAAAGTCATGCAAAAATTCTGGAGGTTATTCTGGAAGTTATAAACGCATAGACTTCCCTGTGCTTGAATAGACTACCAAACGTTTAGAAGAATTATAAACTGCTCATAAAAAGTTACGTTCAGCGCATACGTTCTCTACCGTGTGCGCTGATCACTTGCAAAATTGAGATTTACAATTACAATCGCTTAAATGCATTTGAATACCTCATATAGGGTGCGTAGAAGTAAGCGCACAATCTACACGTGGCATTTTCCTTTTGTTATTCTTCGATATATTGCCTATAAATAAAGGGTTGATCATAATTCTACACGAGGTCGCCAAAGTTTCGAAATTTTTACTGCCAAAAATGAAATTTTTCGTTATTATTCTGTTGTAAACAGTAAATTATTATAATTTTGAACGCTTATTCAAAATTATCTTTCTAATAAATGAAATAACTAAAGAAATATGTTAACTTTTACATTATTTTTCTACAATGTTTTGATGTGACATCAATTTATAAATTTGTAAATACATACACAATTGTTTCTAATAGGATTCAGGCAGACAGACGAATAAGTAACGTGTGTTCATTTGAAAAGTAAATCTAGGTTATTTTGAAATTTTGATAGAATAAGACGCAAATATATTAGTATGTGTTTGTTGTTCCGTAAACGTAAATCCAAATGACATTTGATAATGTCAATCACAAATATCAGTTAGTGCATAAAATAATCGTGCCTCGATTCTGGTTTAAATAAATTGCTTCTCAGTTTTAAAGTGGCTTTCACTTTAGAACATAAAATTTTTTAAGTCCAAGCTTATTTTCGAAGTGGTAATAAAATTGATGGTTTAAGGGTTTATTCAGTTCAAGATTGCATGGTAGAATTTCAAGTTGAGTTTCCACATTTTGTAATAGATTATATACAATTTAAGAATACTTTGGATAGAACTTTAAAACTATTTTCTGAAACTGGTAGTCTCTTAAGAAAATCAGGCAGCGGAGCAGTTAAGAAACGTACACCTCAAGTTATCAATCGTGTTGAAGAAATAATGGAAAATGAACCACAAACATCTGTTCGACATTTGAGTCAACAAATAAACTTTTCTGTTGGTACAACTCACAAGTTATTAAAAAAATATATGCAACTTTATCCATATCGTGTCACAGCAGTACAACAATTGTTAGAAATTGATTACCCACGTAGACAACAGTTTTGTAATTGGCATGTAAATATATCTTTACTGATGAAGCACGGTTTTATAAAACGGGATACCTAAATTCACAAAATACAAGAATTTGGAGTAGTGAAAATCCACATGTAATTAATGAAGAATCGCTACATCCAGAGAAAATTGGTGTTTGGGCAGTGATAAGCCAAAGGCGAATCATTGGACCAATATTTTTTCAGGGAACGTTAAATGCTCAAAGGTACCGTACGGAAATTTTACAACCATTTGTCAATCAGTTGCATGATGATGAACTTCAAAATGAATATTTTCAACAACGTTCATGCGATTTAACACCTTGCGACTTCTTTTTGTAGACTTATCTAAAAAATAACATATTTCGAACACCTATATTGAATTTGAATGATATGCTACAGAGAATCGAACAGAAATGCATGGAAATTAATAACAATCCAGTAATGTTGCAGAATATCATCAGAAATTTTGAACGGAGGATTTTAAAGTGCATTGATCTTGAAGGACAACATTTTCAACATTTGTTATAGTTTTCAATAAATACCTATTATTTGTTATTTATTTGTATGTATGAAACTGTCAAAATATACGACTTCGTAGGTTAAGTAGTAAATTTCACGACATACTTCAAAATGTTCTCAGTAAATCACATGCTACTAGATTAACTTTTCAAATGAACACTTGTTATAGTTGTCAATATTGTAACTGACACATGTCATTGCGACGTATTACATAATTTAAAAATTGTTAAATTATTACATTGATTTTTTTAGTTACAATATTTTCATAAAATGCAATTTACAATTAATGAGTATGTATATGTTTTTGGGTTTTTGCGAAGGCAACGCATATAATGCCCAAATTGAATATGATGCACACTATCCTAACCGCATAATACTGTTCGTTAATAAGTTTAGGGCCGGTTCTACATGTACCGTTTACCGTACAAACTTGGAATATCCCTATTCTTAAAATTAGTCCCGACTAGACGTTTTACAAGCTCCGAATTAACCTTGAATAAGGTAAGCCGATAAACTGAGTATAACCAATACCGTCAAATATATGTCGGATAAAGGAAGTATAAAGTTATTCGACAGATTTTAATTATCTTGTCATTTGTCATATAAAGCTATATTAGCATCAAAGGTTATTATTGATTAAATGTGTGATACCAAAAATGAATATAAATGTTGTTGATGTAACTGTTTTCGAATCGGATGATGAAGAAATTATAGACGTCGCAAATAGGTTAAGGTTACCAAAACGATTTTGAGAAAGGTATATATAAATAACGTAACAATGGCATACAATAATTCTTATGTATGAATATTTTAGGCAAAAATATTTTGAAGAGTTCGATGAGAGAATTTTTTACAAGGTTTAGACTTACGAAAGCGACTTGTACCAGACTATTGGTTCCAATAGAAAACAGAATAAAAAGCTTGACACATCAAAATAACGCATTAACACCTACTACAAAATTATTATTAACACTTAGATTTTATGCACCAGGATCCATGCTCTTAGCAGTAGCAGATTTCATAAGTATGAAGAGGTACGTCAAGCACAATATAATTTTGATGAAATGGCCAGGTTGCCCAATGTAATAGATGCTATAGACTCTATCCATGTTAAGATTCAATCACCTGGTGGTAACGTCAAGGTAAGGTACGTCAAGCACAATATAATTTTGATGAAATGGCCAGGTTTCCCAATGTAGTAGGGGCTATAGACTGTATCCATGTTAAGATTCAATCACCTGGTGGTAATAACGCAGAGTATTATCAAAACAGGAAAGGCTTTCTTTCATGGAACATACAAGTAGTATGTGATGTCAATCTACGTATCTTAGATATTGTTGCCAGATGGCCAGGTTCAACACATGACCAAACAATTTTTAACAACAGTCGCTTAAAAGCCATGCTTGAAAATGGGGAAATGGGTAATGGACTACTAATTGGTGATAGTGGGTATGGTATACAAAATTATTTAATTACTCCTTTATGTGATCCAACTACGCCCGCCGAGAACTTATTTAACGAATCTCAAATGAGAACCAGAAATGTAGTAGAAAGGTGCTTCGGAATACGGAAAAGGTTTCCAATTCTTTCACTGAGAATACGTGTTTCCTTGATAACATCCAAAACTATTGTAGTAGCAGCAGCTGTGTTACACAATTTAGCAGTAGCAGAGAATGATATGTTTCTTGAAGACATAGTTATTAAAGATAACGGTCAAGATAAT
This sequence comes from Melolontha melolontha, assembly GCA_935421215.2. Taxonomy (NCBI): domain Eukaryota; kingdom Metazoa; phylum Arthropoda; class Insecta; order Coleoptera; family Scarabaeidae; genus Melolontha; species Melolontha melolontha. Next base: position 204,456,972 of record OW285236.1, on the reverse strand, counting down.
GATTTTGTGATTGATATCGTAAATGAATAAAAGGACAATTTAAACAATGTACGAAGAATAAACTTGATTAGTAATCACTTTGCATATCTTTTATATTTAAATTTAATTATGTGTAATTTTTACAAATACCGTATGACTAAATCAGCGTTTACGCGAAATTTGTACACTTGCTCTTAACACGCTGATGCAGGCAAAATCCGTAGTAGACGCACGGATGGTGCGTCTACTAACGGATAATTTGGATGAGCAACTATTGGAACTAGTAGAATAAGAGCAAGAAAATTTCTTAAATCCTTATCATTTTACAAAAGTGCATCCACTGTTTGATAATGACAATTTAAGAAGAAATAATTTTTGCATCAGCAATATTAACAAAGTAAACTGACAACTGCAGATGTTTAAATTAGGTTTTTGTACTCGCTTATCAAAACCTGTCATTTCACGATTCGATTTGCGTGCGTAAAAAGTCACTTTAAACACGAGTGCGTAAAAGTAAAGTTGGTACTTCCTGGAACTTGATTAATTTAGTGACATTTTAAAATCATAAATCCCTAACCTTAATAATATGCTACCCAGTTCGTTGTTTTTCTATGAAAATAAAAAGAAATGAAATAGAAATTGTTATATTTGGAAGGTATGTAATTCAATGTCAGAACAGCAACAAATATTATATAAATTACCATTATTCATTCTTTTCAGAAATTGAAACGGAACAATTATTAAAAATTTTGATTGGGCAATTTTGACAATCAGAGATTGATACCCCAGGGGTTAACTGGTTTGTTTGAATTGATCTTGATTGCGAAGGTAGAGTAACGTTGATTGTATTATTGCATATATCTTGTATTTCAGATGTCGAACAAGTTGCAGGCGGAGTCGATATCTCTAACGGGGCCATTGTTTTAGTTAATTGAATTCTACTATGCAGAGAATTTTCGATATATCCCTTCTGCAACCGTAGATGATTTCCATCCACCATGCCTTTTAATTGAAAGCAAGTCACCTCCTTGGTTTGCCAACAATGTCGCTGAACTCCTTCGAAAACAGTGACCTGTGAAGTTACTTGCGCTATCAAGCTGAAGGTCCTCAGCTATTCGCATTGGAATTTTGCCAATTGTATTAAGACCAACAGGTGAACAAACACACTTGCCATTGCGATATGTTAAAAAGAATCGCTGCTGGCTGTCCGGTCTTAAATTTGCATATTGCCGAATTAATGCAATCCATTCAGGCTTAATGATTGCAAATGTACGGCTGTTACCTGTTTTAGTTTCTGGAATTGTTACGATAATTAAATTCGATTTAAATTCTATGTCTCGCAATGACATTTTGCAAAGTTCTTCACGTCGACACGCTCCAGAAATACCCAATATTAATACAGCGTATAAATACACATAGTGTTGTATGGAATTTAAATATATGGAAATGACTTTACCTTCATTAGTAGGAACAAAGAATTTGGTGCTTCAACAATAAATTTAGTAATTTGTTCTTCGGTTAATACTGCTGATTTTTTAGGCTGATGTTGCTTCGTTATTTGTTTTAAATACGCTATGAGTTTTGCATATTTAGATATATCCGTATTATCATATATTAAGCATGATTTTAACATAGAATAAGTGGACCATAATGATTTATTTGATTGTAAATTTTGAAAATAAACTAATAAACAATTTTCGGAGTATTTTTGTATATTTTTAGATCTAGCCCAAGTTACGAATTTAGTATAAGTGCTTTTGTATCTGTTTTTTTATTTTATGTGTAATAAATTATCCACTGCAATATTGGCAGCTTCGCGAATTTCGGGCGGTGTACATTGCATTTCATTATCAGAATTCATGTTGTTGGTGAGGTTTTTATTTTGTATGGAATTTTTTGAATTTGATAATTTTAAATTAAATGTCACTTCAAATAATCAATACTGCCAAATCAAATTTTTTTAATTAATATCAAGAGATTAGTAGTGTGTCATAAACGATAACGTATTTAACAATATGTATTATTATTCTAGTTCTCGTACAAAAAATATTGTACAAACTTCGTGCGTGAAACATTTCGCGAATTCGTGTCCATAAAGCGCTCGCCTACGGCTGCGCTTTAAACTGGTCACTCATTCGCGAAATATGATTTCACGCACTTGGTTCGTAAATAACTATTATGTTGCTATGGTTGTATTGTCATTGAATTGCGCTATTCATTGCTATATTATTATGAGTTGATGGAACGTTGCCAAATCATCAGTTTTTAAAGTAGCGTTAGGAGGAAGCAATTAAAATCGAATTTGCATTTTAGATTTCAAAAATGGTTTAGAATAGTATAAGGAAACACTCCACGTGCACATTATATACACTCTGTTTGGACGTGTTAGCGCAAGTTCTTCATCAATTTTTCTGTTATATTTATTTTAGAAATAGACGTCAAACTGATTTTCCTGAAAATCTGCTTCATTTAGTTAATGCCATCGAATATGAGATATAAGTAATTATACTAATCGTTATTTCGAGAGATGTAATTATCAAGCGAAACGACCAACTAGAAGCACGTGTTTCTTGACGTTTTGAAAACGACAAAAACGAATAAAACACTTTTATATTTCAATTTTTTTTTATTATATCTAGATGATACATTTATCGTATCAAAAATGTCGTAAACTTATTTTTTATTTCTCGCAACGAGTGCCATTAGTTAGAGTCAAGTGTGCTTGATATTAAAAAGTAGCAGATAGAAAAAGCACGTAAGCCTTCGACTGTAGAGTTATATCCAGTTGCCCCATCACAAATATAACGTGGGAGTGTATCAAAGAAAGACGTAAATATACGAACCATCAAAGACTTATACACAAAGTTGTAGGGATAATATTACACAATCTGAAAATACTTTAAAAGGTTGGCTTTGACCTACATACTATGTTCGAAGTTGAGTTTATATTTAAAGATAAAATGGTACCATAAAAAATGAAAAGATACAGTTCGCATCGCGATGCGATGAAAAGCTTATTAACCCGGTGCGATTTAAAGTTTACGAGTCTGGAATTTTAAACATTGCCAGAATAACAAGTGCTATTTGAATTATGTGTAGAGCAAAAAGTCGTTAAATATTTGAATAAAAAAGTATACTACCGTAAATGATTATTAGAATTGTTTTTTTGTTTGTTGCATATATTTTATTTCCATGCCAATTTCTTTTTTTACAGGCGGCTCTAATTGGATATACCACACCTAAATTTTCATTTAGAGCAGCCAGTGATTTCAATATAAGCTTCAGAACACTGGTAAGGTTTTTCCAAAGTCAAATTTTGTCATCTGACAGATTACTATTTAGTTGTCTTAAATCTTAATCTTACTACTTGTGAAATATTTGAAATAAAAGACATTTATTTACAGAAATGCCTTTATTGTAAAAATACTGTGTTAAAGAAGATGCTCGAAATGTTGTCCTCTTGTCTTGATGCACACTGATGCATTCTGCGTTTCGTGTTTTCTAATGCGTTTGACAAACGAGGTATATTATCACAAACTTCTCTAATACTATTGCAAAGGCTTCAATTGTATGTTGTGGCGTTCTAAAAATCATGTTCTTCTTGTGCGGAAAAATGAAGTAATCCAGAATTATGATCTGGATACATTTGAGAAAAATTCACTATTCGACTATCAAAGAACTCTTCCAAACGAGCACGTGTTTGTTGAGCCGTATGTGGTGGAGAATTGTCCTGTTGGAAAAATCCTTTTGTAGTTCTAATAAGTCATTTCGCTATCTTTCAGTATTTATTGTTCCACTAAAAAATATTGGTCCAATAATTCGCCTCTTTGACACCGCCAGCCAAACACCAATTTTATGCGTATATAATGGTGTTTTCACAAATTCATGAGGACTTTCTGCCGACAATATTACACCATATTCTGTTTGCTTAAATATCCCGAAAGATTAAACAAGGCCTCATCAGTAAAGAAATATTTAATAAGAACATCGTCATTTTTCTAGCTATTGAAAAACCATTGGCAGTACTCCGTTCTTCTATTATAATTAACGAGATCGAGTTCATGTACATATACAGGCTGATTCATTTTCGGCTCTCACCATGGGGATCTCTCTTATTATTGGAGGTAAAGTATAGGTTTAAATTTGGCAAAGTTGTTAAATTTTGTGTTTGTTATAAATCCGTAAAGAAAATAGACCTGTGACAAATGACCTTCGTTATTTAAAAAAAAAATGCGAAAACTCCATTTTCTTCTTTTACCTGTAGCACCGACATTTGGCCTTGTAGAGAAAATATGAAAACACATCCTTGTAGCCATTTCTAAACCTCTATCCAGTGGTGTACTCTAAATTTTTATACGACGTTTCGTTTCTTTCTGGCCATCATCAACTATCTAATTTCTTATAGGGCCATATTGGATTTAGACATCTTCAGAAAGAGTTTTTTTTTCTGATTTCAACCATGTACCACATGCTGACTATAGTTTTTGACATTAGGTTTTATTTGAAAGAATAAATTATAAGATTAAATAAGGTAGCCTTTGGAATTTCAATCTGTCAAACATTTCATTTATTGTTCATTAATAATACAAAAATGTCATACACTAACGAAGAGAAACGAGATATGATAAGTATTTTTTATTCTCCGAAACGAAATTCAACAGTAGCGAGTACAAGATAACAAAAACATTAATAAAAATACATAGAAAAGTAAACAATAAACAATTACAGTAAATGTTCAATTATCTGGCCATCTTCGGTAATGCACAATTGGGCACGCCTCCTGGCATTTTGTACTGCCCTTTGTATAGTTCTTCTAGGAACTGCATCGAAGGCATTCTGGAGTCTATCTCGCAATTCTTCAATGTTTTGTGGCGCATCTACTTTATAAATATTATTTTTAATATATCCCCATAAAAAAAAAATCTAGCGGACTTAAATCAGGTGATCTCGCGGGCCATTCAACAACTCCCCTATTTCCAATCCAACGGTTTGCAAACTCTTGATTTAAGAAATTTCTAACAACAGCTGCATTGTGTGCTGGTGCGCCATCTTGTTGCCACCATAAATATTGTAAATGATTTAATGGGATATTGTCGTCAAGATAGTCAGATACGTATGTACGTAAAATGTTTAAATATCTTTCTCCATTTAAATGTTCTTCATACATAACTGGTCCTAAGAGACGATTTGCCAAAATACCCATCCAAACGTTTATTCCAAAACGATGTTGTGGTCTACTAGCCCTGTTTTGTCGGGGATTTTGTACTGCCCAATAGTGCTCCGTATTTCTGTTGAACATTCCAGAATTTGTAAATTTTGTTTCATCTGACCAGATGATTTTGCTTAAAAAATTTTCGTCATTTTCTATCCTTCCCATTAACCAATTACAATATTCTATCTAGCCTTCTCAAATTATCTCCAGGCAGTAAAGAGTGACTAACATGGATCCTGTATGGTTTAAACCTACTTTTATGTAAAGTTCTCCAAACTCTGGACTGGCACAAATTTAATTCTGACGCTACTTCGCGTGTAGAAATTGATGGATTATTATTTATCTATAAAAATACAAGATTAACATGAAATTTGAAAACACGCTTTTAGTTTACCATTTGTAAAATATCTTGTCGATTTTCATTTAAATTCCTGTTGTCTTGACCATTACGCGGCTTAGTAAACGATCCATTATCGACCAAATTTCTGTCGAGATCCAGAAAAATGGTACGATGAGGCTGTTGTCGTTCTGGATATAATTGTAGATATCTTGTACTCGCTACTGTTGAATTTCGGTTCGAAGAATAAAAAATACTTATCATATTCTCGTTTCTCTTCGTTAGTGTATGACATTTTTGTATTATTAATGAACAATAAATGAAATGTTTGACAGATTGAAATTCCATGGCTACCTTATTTAATCTTATAATTTATTCTTTCAAATAAAACCTATTGTCAAAAACTTTAGTCAGCATGTGGTACATGGTTGAAATCAGAAAAAAAAACTCTTTCTGAAGATGTCTAAATCCAATATGGCGCCTATAAGAAATTAGATAGTTGATGATGGCCACAAAAAAAGAAACGAAACGTCGTATAAAAATTTAGAGTACACCACTGGATAGAGGTTTAGAAATGTGTTTTTATATTTTCTCTACAAGGCCAAATGTCGGTGCTACAGGTAAAAGAAGAAAATGGGGTTTTCGTGTTTTTTTTTTTAATAACGAAGGTCATTGTCACAGGTCTATTTTCTTTACGGATTTATAACAAACACAAAATTTAACAACTTTGCCAAATTTAAACCTGTACTCTATCTCCAATAATAAGCGAGATCCCCATGGTGAGGGCCGAAAATGAATCAGCCTGTATAGTGCAAAGAGGATACTAAACCCCTTACAACAATTAATAGTCGTATCCTAAATGCGTATTTCGACAACTAAGTTGGTATCATCAGTAGGTAAAACCATTCATCAAAGTGTTGAACATGGGGACAGTAAAGTTAGCACATAGAATCACGCACACTTTACACGGTGTCCATGTATACACTGAATTTAAAATAAATATACAAACTAAAAGCACGTCAACTTACTCCTCCGAAAACGGCAAGAATATGTGTTTATTCTCACACCCTTAAATTTTTCTCTTTTCTAAGAATGCAAAAAGATAACTATATTGGATAGGACCGTTGTCCGAGTTCTACGTATTAATTTGTTTTTAACGATATGACTGCTTTCGTATGCATCGAGATCTCTGGGGTTGTTGATATTTTTGACAAGTTTTAGCCCTTTTACGGTGACATTATGATCCGTGTCCAATACATGATTTGCGATGCTTAATTTTTCTGGTCTATTAAATTTAATATGTGATATGTATTCTTTACACATCTCACATATTAAATTTAATGGATCAGAAAAATCGAGCGTCGCAACCATGTATTGGACACGGATCACAACGTCACAATAGTTATAGTAAGTAACGGTCCAGGACGCTTTGTAACAGTCATCCATCTATGCCCACTTTTAAAAGCAGAAAACCACTTAAATATCATTCCATTGGACGGAGTACATTCACGATAATATTTACGTAATTTTTTCTCGGTTTCTTTACTTGTTTCTCCACGTAAAAATAATTTTTAATTAACAGTAGGAATTTTTTTTCTCCATATTTACACAACAATGAAAACAGTTTTCTTTAAATCAGTATAAAACATAACCTATTTGTCAGATTTGTTTGAAATTTTGAAAGCAGATATCAAAAATATGGCAAAAATCAGCAACATGATCAACGTGGCGAAAGTGTTGCCAACCTTTGAGAAATCATTCTTCCGTCAAACCGCCCTCGTGTAATACTTGTCAATTAAATATCTAAGCTTCCTAGTAACTTTAGCTATATATACAATTTCCTATTAGGGTTAGAAAATTTAAAAGACCCTAAATATGGACTTACTTAAGTTGTACCAAAATAATATAAAACGTGAACAAGTGTATGTTCATATTTATAATGTTTTATGTAAATGTAAACAATAAAGTTTCTATTTCTTATAATTTTGAATTAGTGCTCTTTTGTTTCTTTGTTGCTCATTTGTATAGAAAATACACTGTGTAATATTCCGAAAGTAAATCATAATTTACAATTAATATTCCTGCAAGTGGATTAAAAGTTATCAAAGTATCCTATTAAGCAGGAACATTGGTGCCTGTTCTATCTACATTAAATCAGGTTCTCGTAATGATTACGGTCTATTCGATGGGGATTAATTATTCGGGCTTCTGTTGTGTCGTATCGAGCGTCGCGAACAACGCCAAAGTCGGTCGGTGGTGGCATCCCGCCACTGAGCGGCTCGTTTTAATTAGCGAAGCATTGTTTCCACTGTTATTAACGCATTTGCAATGATGTGTTAATATTTAATCGACGTCCGGTAGATTTCCCACGGGTAATAGTAACATTTCATATGTAAATTTTCTATTTTGAAAGTCACCCGGTTAACGAAATGTTATTCTAAACAATATGTCCGGTGACTACACTTAGGATAAATCGTTGGGGCAGTCGGCATCAAATTTATGTCCGGCTACTGGTATCGAGTTCGTTGTACGCCCGCACATCATACATATTCTCGCGGGCTCGGACGTAAACAGAGACGAGGGAAGTTATTATGGCACTTCCGGAATACGTACGGCAGTCAACTAGTTATGTTTGATATTGAAAACTTGTGCAAATGTATTTTGTTCCTTTTTGTGTCCTGTTTTCCTACACGTTAATATTGATATTCTATAAATAACTTCATAAGCTTAGAATTTTTACCGTTGTTAGGCACTTGTCACATGCACTGTAGAGGACAATATATTTTCCCATTTAGATTATGACCTTTTACACTCGTTTATACTCTGTAGAGGACAATATATTTTCCCATTTAGATTACGACCTTTTACACTCGTTTATACACTTACTGTTGATTACAATAAAACCGAATTACTGATTAAAGACACCGCTACAGGATTCTATAATCTCTACATAGTTAGAGAATTATGATATGTATGTTGTATACCAACACTACATCTGCCGGGTACAACTGAGGTTATGCCCACAAATATGTGGGTTGTGTAAAATGTTCAGCCGCTATAGGCTGAGGAAGTGCGAGATAACTCGACGTAATAGTAATAATTATATATGTTCGTGTATGATTTAAGTAGACTGTATTCAAGGTGGTTCTAAATCAAATAAAAAATAAGATGGGATGGAATGCAGAACTCACCGCTGGTTGATAACGCAGAACTTCTGTTGCAGGAACATTCACTACAAGTTCAAATGCACTTAACTTAGTGTGTGTGTGTGTACCGTCTCAATTCTGCCGATATAATGTCTGACATGCCGTTTCTGGATCTTCTCCTTTTTCTTTTAAACGTTTTTTGGGGAAAGGAAGGTTTTTAGGATACTCAGTAGACTTTATATTATTATATATATTATATATTATTATTATATATATATTATATATATTATATATATATATATATATATATATATATATATATATAGATAATTACTTCGTGACCTTTGTATCTTATGGTAAATTCAATTTGTTGGCGATTTCAGGTCTGGTTTTACTTCAATATATATATATTTAAAACAACTCTACATGTTTCGGCAAATGATGCCTTTATCAAGGAATATAAAATATAAATGACAGTATATTAATGGCATACATTTGAGTTTCTATGGATGAAATTATTCAAAGATACATTCCAATTGAATAATAATAAATCATGCCTTAGTATTCTAAAATAGATAAACAACAAAAACAGGGAAACGCAAGACATGAGTTATTATTATGTATGCGCCCGTGGAGCGTCTTAAAGCTGTCGGCATTCGCCTAAAACGAGAAGGAAAATCACGAAAACCTACTCGGACAACAAGACAGGAATCAAAACACGGAACTGTCAGCATGATTAGCAAATGTATAGATATTTAAATAACTGCAGACACCAATAACAATTTAAACAATGACACAACATATATGACGATTCCATATGTTCCACAACTATCAGAAAAAATTAAATACACTTTAAAAAAATATGATATAGCTACAACATATAAACTTAGTAATACTAATAAACATTTATTTTCAAAACTTAAACCTAAAATAGAAAAAAATCGAGAAAAACATGTCATATATAAAATACCATGTCGCAATTGCGATAGTTACTACATAGGCCAAACTTAACAATATTTATACAAAAGAATACAAGCCCACAAATGCTCTAAACAGACAAAACTGCTTTATCTACACACAAACTACAACGCGATCACCATTTCGATTTTGAAAACACACAGATAATTGATAAAGAACAACACACAATGAAAAGGGAAATTAAAGAAATGATTAGTATTAAACAGGAAAAAAATTCAATTAACAGAAGTGATATAAAAAATTTAAGCAGTAAGTATATACTATAAGTTAATTATGTAACGATCGGCAATTTACCTTCATAATTTGTTGCTGTTATATAATTATATATCTTAAGTTATTTAAATATCTATATTTGCTTATCATGCTGACAGTTCCGTGTTTTGATTCCTGTCTGGTTGTCCGAGTAGGTTTTCGTGGTTTTCCTTCTCGTTTTAGGCGAATGCCGACAGCTTTACATCTTAAGGTGCTCCACGGGCGCATACATAATAATAATTCATGTCTTGCGTTTCCCTGTTTTTGTTGCTTATCTATTTTAGAATACTAAGGCATGATTTATTATTATTCAATTGGAATGTAACTTTGAATAATTTTATCCATAGCAACTCAAATGTATGGCATTAATATACCGTTATTTATATTTTATATTCCTTGATAAAGGCATCATTTGCAGAAAAACATGTAGGGTTGTTTTAAATATATATATTTTGAAGTAAAACCAGACCTTAAATCGCCAACTATATATATATATATATATATATATATATATATATATATATATATATATACCGTTCGGAAGGGAGATCAGGCATTCAACGAGTAATCATCGTTGGGTTGATATTGTATATAAATGTGAAATAAATATTATTAATTATTAGTTATTAACTGTATTTAGTGTATTTTATTATTAATACAGTGTGTTTTAAATTGTCGTTAGTTTTATTTAAAAGAATCCAGAAAGAGAAATATTTTCCAATATTAATAATAATACCTACCATTTATTACTCAAAGACATACCACTTAAACGTTAACAACGAAATAATGGGGAAAAAGTAATATAAACAAGCAAAAATGTGAATACATAGCAAATGGAAACGATAACAAAAATGACTATTTTACAATAAAAATTAAATTAAGAATGATCAAAAAGATTAATATTAATTAATTCATCAGAATAATTGAAACATACATGAGCAGGTAAACCCATACCATACATGTATGTTTCAATTATTCTGATATCTTACACATGCGGTTGGAAGGTTCCACCTTTGGAAGGGCGTCGTTACTTCACATTGGTTATGTGGACGGGGCGAGGTACTTCGGCTATCTGACAACAGGCAGCGCTGAATTTACTTCTACGCTCGGTCTGGATAATTTCTGTGATGTGGCGATGTGGTTCTTTTTTGTGAATGTGTCTGAAGATATCCTTTCTCCAGCAGGGGCGTACCGATGAGCCTGCAGAAAGGCGAAATACGTACCTACGTATCCGGGGAGGGATATGTTCGGACACGTTCACAAAAATATTAATAGTGAACCTGTATTTGTGTTCTTCACACCAGATTTTTAATAATATTTTATATTATTAAAAATACCTTTGTATTAACAATTAATTGCTTATAAACGAAATTTAAAAAAAGTATGATTTTGTAAATTTATAAGTAAGTTAAACACGTCAACTCTCCAAATAACTATTTGCATTAGTCATAATATGGTCGACAAAGGTGATTTCTTCAAAACATTATAGGCGAAAAACATGGAATGCAGATGGCGCTACAAAAATGCCGTGCAATAGGGAAAACAATTCTCAACTTCATATATAACACTGGTAGATTTCCCAAATTAGTCATTGATTCAGGAGTGCACTGATATTGTGTGTATGGTTGCAAGATCAGAAGATATGTTGATATAATTAGCAAGTATTTTTAATACATTGGCAATAAAAGAAGGCTTTTAACTGAAGAAGAAGCTGTATTTACGGTATCCAAAAAAAATCCGTGAGTTGTTATTTGTGAATAAATATTTATTTTACGGGGTTTTAGCTAACCATGAAATGTGAAACCATGTGAGGCATCAAAAAAGATTCACGAAATGAAGAAATAGTAACTATATGTTTATAAGCGTCCAATTTAAATGCATTCCACACAATAAACTTTTTCTTCTTATATTCTGTTGCTGAAAGAAACTATAATACATATAAAATACTATATACGAAAATAATCAAATTGTATTAATTAAGCTTAGCAAGGTGAAAATCTTGTTATGTCAAATTGTTAGAACAGACATTCATAAGTTGAGTAATAGGTTCTCCAATCTTCAATATTAAGCCCACTGTTTACATAAATTTGGATCGCGAAGGGAAATATTGTTACTGAACAATATCTTTCACTTACACTTTGAGGCATTATTTACCTTGTTTATAAGTTATAAACAAAGGTGGCAATGTAGAATTACCGAGCTGCACCCACTTACGACGTTATCTAAAATCTGTTCGTGTACATTTAGAAAATAAAATTAAGGCTGATCTGAAAAATAAAAAAGTGTTGTTGAGAGTGGATGAAACAGCTGATAGCAAAAAAAAGATCTGTACTTAATATTATGGTGCGTAAAATGGAACCAAATCAATCGCCATCCTCAATTTTATTAGCTAGCAGACAAATAGAAGAATGTACTGCGCGGGTAATTTCAAAAGTGGTGTTAAGTACATTGGAAAAATTTGAAATTTCCAGAGATCAAATCCTAATGTTTGTGAAAGATGGTGCCGCAACCATGCTTTCTGTAGGTCGGTCTCTTAAGGAACAGTGTGGTAACTTTTTACATATTACATGTAAAATCCATGCCATACATCTTGTAGCAGAACGGATCCGTAAATGTTACCCAAATGTAGATGCGTTAATATCGAGTACAAAGGCAGTATTGCTGAAATCTCCAAAACGTATTCGGAAATTTCACGAATTGTGTCCCCATACCCCTGAGCCACTACAGCCGATTCTGACACGAAGGGGAACATGGCTACGAGCGGCATTTTACTATCATAAATATTTTGAGGATGTTAAAAAAGTGGTTTTATTATTAAATCCGAAAGATAGTGCCGCTTTCGAAGAATGTCGGAAAAAATTTCAAAATAGTTAATAGTTTAAAAGTGATTTACAAACTATTCACAACAATTACTTCGGAATAGTGCAAGCATTAGAAAACCTACAAAATTCTTCGCTATTGTTACAGGAATCAGTGCTAGTTGTGAAAGATACACACGCACAGCTATGTTCGATAGAAAACGCAAGAAATGAGTGTATTTTAAGTAAGTTTGAAAGTGTTTTAGATAAAGATTTAGATTTTGCCAGACTTAGACAAATTTGTGAAGGTTCGTCTACAGATGTGTTAAGTTGTTTCAAAGATTATTTTAATTATGCAAACATCACATCACTAGATGTGGGGCGATCGTTTTCTTTATACAAGCACATATTTTCCTCACGGCGGACGCGTTTTCGAGAAATATCTTTGGAGACGCACCTTATGTTAACAATATTTCATCACGCTTCTCCAGATTTTCAAGTCACGGAAAACGCATAAGACGGTAAATTTTTTTTTAATCATCTAATTACATACATTTTAGATTTTATTTTTTATACGTATCATCGAGAACGTTTCATAATCTAGAAAAACCGTCTTACATTTTTTTTGTATCTAACATAATAACAGCACCGTTCGTGATAGTATATCTCTAGATATTAATAATGTTTCGCATGCGGGAACCAATTCGTTAGTCACGCCTCTGCTTTCACTCCGAATTGGTCCACTCTATTTATAACACGCAGTTAATGTTACCCTAGTTAGTTAGTAATAGTTACCCTATAAATGTTTTCCTTATTGCTACAGTTCACAAATGTGCCACCAAGCGTCACTTGGTTGCACAGCGCCAATTACTAAGTCGAGGTGTACGGAACACTTTTGGCGATTTTGCACTTCAGAAATGTACGACCAAATTCACTTGACAGAGAAAATAGCCGGGCATTGAATTAAAAAAAAAAAATTATGCGAGCATTTTACGGTAGCTAACTAGTAGCATTTCTTGCTGAACGTGTCCAGTTAATCGAAACATTATCATGAAGTTCAGACTCAAGTTAGTATAATTTCAAAGCGCTGTGACATTATTCACAACTATCATTTTTATTAAATGAATGAATAATTGAGATGAGGTTTTTTTAATAAATCATCGCTTAATAGTTAGACTCAAGATTAAATGAAGGTGCTTTGTAAATTAATAAAAATTAATGTGTCGTTTTTATGATTTCTTTCTGAAACATAATTGTATGTAAAATTTTTACATTTGATTAAGGTTTAGTGCTTCGGTTCATAATACTTATATAAAATTGATTCAAAGAATAAGACGGAGTAATTTTAAGTAAGGGTGAAATGTGATTTATTTAAATTTGTAGTAGCACCACCAATATTAAAAAAGTTTTCTATATTATGCTTGAGGGAAATCCGGACCCCACATGTGACAACTTAAAATTGAGCCGGAACTTTTGCTATCTTCTATACGCATATGTTGGATAATAAAAGCGTTAAAAACACGTTATCTGAAAACAAAATTAGATAAGTTGGGAATAAAATATTTGTAGAAAGCCTTAACACATTCGCTGCCGACACGTAAGTTAGTCTTGGAATTGTGGTGCCGGTTAAAAAAACTTGTATGAGCGGGTTGACTAACAAAAAATGCTTTTATAGCTAGAATTTATTTAAATTGTTAAAACAATTATTTACAAAAAGGTTTTAAGTATATCAATACGTTATATGCACGTATTACACATTTGTTACAAATGAAACAGACATGTAAAATACATATCTGTAACTGTACACATGGACAATACACCTCGTATTTTCAACATTTACTTCTGCTTAAGACACGTGTTTCTGCCATCTATAGGCGTCATCAGTCAAGCTAGTGAAGCAATGTAATATATATATATATATATATATATATATATATATATATATATATATAGTGAAGCAATGTATACAAATGATACAAATCTTTTTAAGACAGATTTGTATCTGTATATACATTTACACTGAAATCGCCTACAAGATATAGCAAATTTTTAAATGTTAAATTTTAATTTTCTTTACTCTAATCATTATTTTAATTTTAATTCATTCATATAATGTAAATATAATTCTTACCTTTCGTTGTAATTTTTTTTAGTTCTAATCACTTGAAAAAGACTTAATTATATACAAAAAAGTCGAAACGTCGTTAGTTAAATAAATTGAAATTCAATAAAGGTCGCTAAACCAAAAAAAGAGCTTGTTATTTTAATATTATGCACACAGCCAATAAAATAAAAAAAAAAATTAATTCTTATTAATACTAAATATATATATATATATATATATATATATATATATATATATATATATATATATATATATATATATATGATAATTTTGATGTTCTCGCGGTTGTATGATGAAATGATGGTTTCTCGGGTTCTTGGCCGCGTGTGAGATGTGTCCTGAGAAGGATTGTTGTCTCGACGTTTCGACGGGATCGCACTCGTCATTTTCTAGAGTTGTTCTTTCACTTGACGCTGAAGAGTAACTGCCGATCGTGTCCTCGGGTGTCTGCTATTATGTTGCACTATGGGAGGTGGGGGTTGCGCTGCTGCCGTCGTGCGTACACGGCTTCGCGTGATTGGTCCGGCTGTCTGTGATTCCTGTGTGGGGGCGTGTACCTGTCTCGATGTGTTGTGTTTCGCATGAGTCTTGATTTGCATGCCGGCTAGGAGTGTCTTCCAGGTGTACGGTAAACGTTGGCCGTCGTCGCGTTTGTTTAGACTTTTGGGTCTCTTTTCTATTTCAATCGCTTCTCTAGTAATTCTAGTAGATAGACTTTCGCTCTTCGCTAGGATCTTCGTATTCTCGAAGTCAATAGTGTGCCCCGTTAGGAGGCGGTGTTGTGCTAGAGATGATGTTGTTTGTTTCTTGAAGACTGCGTTTATGTGTTCCTCTTTTCTCACGCTTATTCGCCTGTTCGTCTGGCCTACATAGGATTGTTCGCATTCTGAGCACGGCACTTCGTAAACGCCTTGGTCTTCAAGTGGAATTTTATCTTTCGCGTTGACTATTTTATCGGCTATTTTTCCCTGTGCTGTAAAGATGGTGTCTATGTTGTGTTTTCTTAGTATTCTACCGATTTTGTCTGTGGTACCCTTTATATATGGTAGAAAGGCCTTTGATGTAAATTCCTCTTTTTCCCGTTTTTCTGCTCTATTGTGTCTGGCTTTGTCTATTGTTCTTTGTGAATACCCGTTATCAAGAAGAGCGTTTCTAATATTTCTTCTTTCTTCGTTTTTATGTTCATCGTCTGTTAGTCGTTCGGATCGTAGAACTAGGGTTTTCACTACTGAGTTCAATTGTGCCGGATGATGATGCGATTGTGCTTTTAAGTACCTATTTGTGTGTGTAGGTTTCCGGTAAACGGTGTGTACCAATGTTCCATTTTATTTTTTGATCACTAACACATCTAGAAAAGGTAGCTTCCCTTGTTCTTCTACCTCCATTGTAACCTCCATGTCTACCTCCATTGCGAACATCCGAAAATTAAGTTTACAATGGAGGTAGAAGAACAAGGGAAGCTACCTTTTCTAGATGTGTTAGTGATCAAAAAAGAAAATGGAACATTGGGACACACCGTTTACCGGAAACCTACACACACAAATAGGTACTTAAAAGCACAATCGCATCATCATCCGGCACAATTGAACTCAGTAGTGAAAACTCTAGTTCTACGATCCGAACGACTAACAGACGATGAACATAAAAACGAAGAAAGAAGAAATATTAGAAACGCTCTTCTTGATAACGGGTATTCACAAAGAACAATAGACAAAGCCAGACACAATAGAGCAGAAAAACGGGAAAAAGAGGAATTTACATCAAAGGCCTTTCTACCATATATAAAGGGTACCACAGACAAAATCGGTAGAATACTAAGAAAACACAACATAGACACCATCTTTACAGCACAGGGAAAAATAGCCGATAAAATAGTCAACGCGAAAGATAAAATTCCACTTGAAGACCAAGGCGTTTACGAAGTGCCGTGCTCAGAATGCGAACAATCCTATGTAGGCCAGACGAACAGGCGAATAAGCTTGAGAAAAGAGGAACACATAAACGCAGTCTTCAAGAAACAAACATCATCTCTAGCACAACACCGCCTCCTAACGGGGCACACTATTGACTTCGAGAATACGAAGATCCTAGCGAAGAGCGAAAGTCTATCTACTAGAATTACTAGAAAAGCGATTGAAATAGAAAAGAGACCCAAAAGTCTAAACAAACGCGGCGACGGCCAACGTTTACCGTACACCTGGAAGCCACTCCTAGCCGGCATGCAAATCAAGACTCATGCGAAACACAACACATCGAGACAGGTACACGCCCCCACACAGGAATCACAGACAGCCGGACCAATCACGCGAAGCCGTGTACGCACGACGGCAGCAGCGCAACCCCCACCTCCCATAGTGCCACATAATAGCAGACACCCGAGGACACGATCGGCAGTTACTCTTCAGCGTCAAGTGAAAGAACAACTCTAGAAAATGACGAGTGCGATCCCGTCGAAACGTCGAGACAACAATCCTTCTCAGGACACATCTCACACGCGGCCAAGAACCCGAGAAACGATCATTTCATATATATATATATATATATATATATATATATATATATATATGTACACAAGGAGTCTTTGCCGTTAAAACAAGTATGAAAAACAATTGTTGTTGGGGAATCCGGCAATAAAAAACCATTAATTACTTAATGTTCTTTATTTTTTTACCCTATATTTCGCTCTGAGGTTTAGAGCTTCTTCGGGGGTCAAAATGTGAACACTATTATGCGAAAATTATATATTACAAAACATGATAGGTCGATAAATTTGTCAATTGTCCCACGTAACACAAACAGAATGTCATAATTAATTTAAAAACTCTTTAAAAAAAAAAATATTATAATTTATAATATAACAACACATCTAAACACATGATGTAATGTAATGAGTCATTACATTACATCATGAGTGAATTGTTTCACTACACGTTGCTCATGATTGTGTTTAGATGTGTTGTTATATTATAAATTATAATAGTTTTTTTTTTAAAGAGTTTTTAAATTAATTATGACATTCTGTTTGTGTTACGTGGGACAATTGACAAATTTATCGACCTATCATGTTTTGTAATATATAATTTTCGCATAATAGTGTTCACATTTTGACCCCCGAAGAAGCTCTAAACCTCAGAGCGAAATATAGGGTAAAAAAATAAAGAACATTAAGTAATTAATGGTTTTTTATTGCCGGATTCCCCAACAACAATTGTTTTTCATATATATATATATATATATATATATATATATATATATATATATATGTTGCCATTTCAAATAAAAAAGTCGATTACCGTTTGACATTAATGAAAACAACTGAAAACAATTAAACCACTGCTATTTTGTAGTATTTTTGATTCTATTTTTGTTTCAATAAAGTGGGACAATAAATAACGGAATTACGATTGTTGGCGTTTTTACGGGACAGTCTGTATAGGGTGTCCTCGAAATAAAAAGACTACGTATAAGAAATGGAAAGATGTAATTATAAAGAATATCAATCTTCAATATTTTCTCAAAATTTTCTTTCATAAGCGAGAAGAAAAATGGCAGAGTTATTTAAAAAAAATTGTCACGCCATTGTGCGATTATAAAAAGCTTCAGAGACGATCTTAAAGTCGACCGACAATAACAAAAATAATAGTTTTGCTTTTGTCCACCTCATCCAACTGTAACGTATATACATACGCTATAGCGTATGTGTGTGTGAGGTATTTACTATTTATACACATTCTGAATATTTTGAATTTATAGGCGTCACGTAATACAATTTTCCGGTGTTAGGATTTATATTCTACTTAATTACATCTTTCCAGTTATTATATGTTGTCTCTTTATTTCAAAGGTAGCCTGTATATATAGAGCACAAATATGCAAAAGTTTGGTTAATGCGAAATTATTAGTCTTAGCCCGGTAATAATCTATCTTATTAAAGAAAATATCTAGCTACGTGAACATTTTGCTCTCTTAAACTTCTCCGAAATCCTATATTCCTCTACATATTTTATATTAATACTTTCTTTCGCAACTGTAAGCAAATCCCTTATTACAGTCTGATACTCTTTCGCACGTGATAATATTCCCATCCGGAGTGGCCTTCAAAAATAACTTTCTAGCAAAAAATACATCATGGAAGCCTTATCTAATAAGGCTTCCATGATGTATTTCAGTGTGATTCAGGTGAAAATCCTCTTTGCACAGCAGAAAAGTTAGTCGAAATTTCCGACATCTGCGTACTTATTACGGATTTCGTATTTTCATTAAATCTGCTTTCCTCAGTTTCCGCGCACTTTAAATTCCAGTTTTCGAACTGAATATTCAAATTAATTTTCTAAATGTGATCCAATCTCGGGAGATACAGAAAAAAATCTATACACTTCGCTACTCTTCACTGACAAACTTGTTCTCGAATAATTTCAGATATTACGCAGATGTGCATAAACGTAAAAGTTATTCACAGCAGGTGACGTTATAACTCCTGCATCGTACTTTCCGATTGTGGGGGTGGATTTCATCGCATTAAGGGTGTATTTTCAACTCTTAGAACATCTAAAACGCAATGGGGTCTACACAATGGTAGGCTATCACGGAACCATGCCATTAAATAACTCCAAGGACACGACATCACTCCGGGACGTTGAAAAAAAAGGAGGGTGGCGCGCAAAAGAGAAATATATGACGACAAGGGTGTGCTGATGCTATTGCGGTTTGCGCACCTTTGCGCTGCCCCTTTTTTGTGTTCGCTGCACTTGAATGTCGAAGTATAACGGTGAGCGGAAGAAAATTGGATTGACTTCGGAGGTCATTTGTTTCGGGGGAACGATACATTGTTTCTCGATGGCGAGAATTTCCATTCCTTTGTTTCGGCTTGTTTGATCAGTAATGGAAAATGACAGGCAGGGTGAACTCTGCGAAGTAGAAATCTTATTGTGTTAAGGAAAATCTAATATAAAGATAAACAGTCTTAACGTAAATAAATTGACAAATCGGGTGTGTCAATACAATTTGTTGGGAAAAGTAATTTACGTCATATTTTATTGATGCAAAAAAAAAAGGAAAAGCATGTGACTATGTTATATGGAATTGAAGAAAGTAAGAAAGTCATCCCTTGCTAATTTTAATGAAATAAATATTAAAGAAGGCCGAGGAATTTACGTGTCTTTTGGACTTAACAATATGTTACGAGAATTAGGCAAAAATAAAGCAGTCATCAATGATGGTGAAAAAATTTAGCACAACTGATATTGCTCTAATTATGATTATCAGCAGTACTGTATTGTAGATAGAAATTATAAGAAGGTAAAACAAATTTCTGAACACCATACATTACACAGGTCTACAAAATTAAACTTTTTGACAGATGTTTTTATTTTGAAAACTGATTTTATATAATTTTGGTAGGCTGATTTTAAAAATTCTATGCATTTATTTGTATCACGTAAGGTTTTTTTGCAAATATTAAATGAAAAAAACGATGTTTCTAAAAAAATTATTTGTTTATTGAGTAAAAAGGTGGAATACAAGTTAAAAAAGTGAAAAAAAATACTTTACTCAGTCTTTTTTAAGTGAAATCTTTGTCTTTTTGCCAGAAAGCTGCGTTGTCCGGACATTCGGTTGTATGTTTTTAAACGCATATCCCGTTTTAACATCCAGCAGTAGTCCGCCATCATCGTTATGCGCCATCTGCCTTGGTATCGCCGTTCCATTTCCTTAATGTCTTGGTGAAACCTCTCTCCCTGTTCTTCGCTAACTGCTCCAAGATTTTCAGGAAAATAGTTCAAGTGTGAAAACAGGAAATGCACTTTCAAACTCATATTACAACCTAGACGATGAAAGTATTGTAACATATTTTGAACAATATTTTCGTAGTTTTCGTCCTTAGAATTACCAAGAAACTTATCAATTACTTCTTTAAATGAAACTCAGGCGTTTTTCTCGACATTGGTCATTGTGTTTTGAAAATCCTTGTCTTTGCATAATGTTCTTATCTGCGGCCCAACAAAAATACCTTCTTTTAACTTGGCATCGGATAAGGCTGGAAATGTCTCGCACAAATATTTAAAACACTGTCCATTTTTGTCTAGGGCTTTAACAAACTGCTTCATCAAGCCAAGTTTGATATGGAGAGGAGGCAGTAAAACTTTTTTGGGGTCAACCAAGCTATCTCTTAATACATTCTTGCTACCAGGTGTAAGGCTTGTTCTAGAGGGCCATTCTCTTTGAGTCCAATGTCTATCCCTTGCTCGACTATCCCACTCACAAATAAAGCATGGAAATTTTGTATAACCTCCTTGTTGTCCTAGTAGCATGCACAGCACTTTAAGGTCACCACAAAGCATCCACTGATGTTTTTGGTAGTTTATTTTCTTTAAAAGAAGTTCAAAATTTTCATACGTTTCCATTAAATGTACCGAATGGGCAACGGGAACCGAGGCCAGCTCGTTACCATTGTGCAATAAAACGCCTTTTAAACTACGCTTACTTGAGTCAATAAACAGGCGCCATTCTTCTTTTACATACGGCACATATTCTAATTTTGAAATTAAGTCAGGAAAATTGTTGCAATACACTAGCGGTCCGGTCCGTCTTGAGTAAAATATTGACCTAACTCCTTTTCGCGATCCCGGTAAAAGCCTGATGTGACGCCAGGTGTCAGTAAATGTTTCTCACGAAGTCGGGAGGCTAACAATTCGGATGCATCCTTTGGAAGGTGCAAATCTCTAATTAAATCATTTAGTTCGCTCTGGTTAAACACTTCGGGCTCTCTGAAATCTGGTGTGAAATCTGAGTCATCTGGGTCGCAATTAGATTCCTCTGATTCTGACGATATGACGTTTTCTAGTGCTTTTGGGGCGGTAGGTATCGGTACATCTGGTCCATGAGGAACTGGTCGAATAGCAGAGTCAAGATTGGGATACACAATTTGTTTCTTATTTTTTCTGTTGAATCCTTAAACATTACACGAACAAAAATAACAATCATCACTGTGATTTCTAGGCTCTCGCCATACCATAGGAACACCAAAGCTTAAACATTTCTTCCTACCTTTTTGCCAGTTTCTTAATGCTTCAACGCAAACGGAACAAACAGTATGAGGAGCCCAGGACTTGTCTTGGTCGCCAATTTTTGCACCAAAATAAGCGTGGTATACATTTTTCACAAACGAAGTTATAGTTTGCCTCTGCTTTACTACGACATAACTAACACAGATATAACAAAAGTTATTCGGATTGTTCACACAATGTCTTCTTTCCATATTTATACGTTCTAGAACACTTAAAATACGCAACAACGAAGACAACAAGCCCGCGGACACAGTAGCACGACGACTAACACAACCAAACTGCACATAAGCAGGTTTCAACGTTGTATTGACGCTTCTGCGCCGACTCTGTTGCGTTGCTGAGAAATCTAATATTAACCAGTGTTGCCAAATCACATTTAATTTCATAAAAATCAATTCATTTAAAAATCATGCCTAACATGGAACAAACATATTCTTGTCATAGGTATGTATATTAATAAATTAACATTTTTAAGATATAGAGCGCTATAAAAAAAATTTACGTGATAGAGCAAAAATATGGCGTTTTTTGGAACAAGGGCCCCCAAACATATACCAATTAGCAAACAGCTTTCAAACATCAAAATCACTGCAGACCTGTGTTATTAAAAGGCATAAAAATCTGCGTTGTTCTAATTGTAATTGCTAGTTCAGCACATTGAAATGAATGAAATACTAAAACAAAGATATATGTAGAAAAATTCAGAAGATGCGCATTCTATTCAGAAGGAGGAAAGGAGGTTGACATAGACTAGCCAATAATAACTACCTCTGTACGTATACAGATTGACTGAAGTAACGGTGGAAATTGCGAAGCGTATTACACACACTAGCACACGCATATTTACACGTACATGTGACTGTAATGCCCGTAGGCATAGTTTAGTTACAATAGTGGGGATACATTCGTCAGTATTTAATATGTGTTTAGTACGGCAGAATGAAATTGTGGATGTACAGATTTGCTTCTAGGAATTGCAGCCGCTATTATAAATAATTGATGTATGCATGCGTCAACATTGAACTGAAACAAAACTGTTTAAAAATTGTAACTAAAATAAAATTATTAATGAAAACTAAATACAATTCTTATAAAAAAAAACGAAACAAAATTCTAAATGAAATCTACAAAATTTATTTTAGTTTTTCGCGAGAGTTTGCTCAGACGCACGAATCGAGATGCGAACAACGAATGTCATCCTCGCTCTCCAGATACCCCACTACATGAGCGAAAGTCATCCCTACCAGTATTCTTGAAAATTGTTATACATATGTGTGTGAATTTGAAGCTAAATATCTACTTTTAACTACGCCAATCTGTCTAGCAAAACGCACCAACCAATCCACGTTCGTCATCCACCAAAAATAATGACTTCTGTATTACTAGTCTCGTAACAACGAAAATAATTGTCTTATATACTAAATATATGATTTTATTAATCTGAAATATATTATATGTATATAATAATAATTGCAGGATTATCTCCATGGATTATATTTATTAATCATTATACATTTGCGTCATTTTAATTAGAAGGATATTAGAAGGATAAAGATGTTGGCGACCATCAAAAATCGTTTACATGTTACTGCCGAATATTTTTTTTTAATTTTGAGCAATTTTAAATAATGAAAAATCATTGAAAGACTTTATTTCTTCAAATATACACATGTGCATGAATAATCATGGTTTTAGGTCTTCAGTATTAATCAATAATGTAATAATAAAAATACTAAGTATGATTTTTTATTTTTATAATTCGTTAAATAGTTAAATAGTGAATTTAAAAATGTTGTTTTATTTACTTATAGTCACAAAATACATTAGTTTATTACTTATTTTCTTTAATGAGAATGTATCTAATTTGCTTTTAGAAAATTCGTTGAATTTAGATAGAAATATAACCTAATTAAGGTATAAATACGTGGAAAATTAAAATTAAAAGAAAAAAATACCATAATTAAAGAAAACACGTTGTTTATGAAATTCCATGCAACGACTGTAAAGGCGTACATCGGCCAAATAACGCAATATCTACAAGAACGCTTAAATGGACACAAATTTTCAAGCAATAGTACAGCCCTAAAAACATATAACACAAACGAAACAAACTCTCAATTTCGATAAAATCTCAATAATCAGAAGAACATAGCAAGGCAAGGCATATATTAGAAAGTATCCATATACAAAAAAACAAAAATTCCATTACTGAAAGAACAGATATAAACAACCTGTCGACAATATATCTTCCCATTTTATATACTCCCCCAGTATACTCACAATATAAACACACAAAAATTAATTTAAAAAAAAAACGCATGTCCGAGAACAGATTAAACTAACCACCCCGCATGTGGGACACTACCTACATTCCACCCGTCAAAAGCGTTAATAAACAGACGTTCAAAACACGTCACCAAGAACTTTGGTTTTATTTTGAAATGAAAAACTAGACAATAAGTATAACGCAGTTAGTCATAGTTGAAATGTAACCAAACAATACAATATAATTTAAGTACATTTAATTTAACACTATTTTCACAATTCTAAAATTTAAATAAATATTTCAGTTGTGAGAAAGGCTCTATATATAGAACCGAAACGTAAATTAAATTAAATTTTGCTTTAATTACCTGGCCGCCATTCCCAAGAAACACTTATTCTTTATCTTATATACTCGTATATATATATATATATATATATATATATATATATATATATATAAGTGTTTAGATAATTTCTTAGCCGTTTATTAAATATAACAATTGATAAATTATAATTTATCAATTTTTATTTGATATATATACATATATATAATTTAAACGAAATTACCGACCGTAATATATTGATAAAATAAATTAAAATCGGGTAAGCGGTCTGATTTGTTGCGAAATATAGGGTTATTTAATAAAGGAGTTTTTTAATTGACAGACCGCTTACCCGATTTTAATTTATAATTTATTAATTTAAGGTCTGGTTTTACTGACAGTTCCGTGTCTTGATTCCTGTCTGGCTGTCCGAGTAGGTTTTCGTGGTTTTCCTTCTCGTTTAAGGCGAATGCCGACAGCTTAACATCTTAAGTCACTCCACGGGCGCATACATAATAATAACTCATGTCTTGCGTTTCCCTGTTTTTGTTGCCTATCTATTTTAGAATACTAAGGCATTATTTATTATCATTAAATTGGAATGTATCTTATAATTTTATCTATAGCAACTACACATGTATGACATTAATATACTGTCATTTATATTTTATATTCCTTGAAAAAGGCATCATTTGCCGAAACATGTAGGATTGTTTTAAATATATACATTTTGAAGTAAAACCAGACCTTAAATCTCCAACAAATTGAATTTACCATAACATACAAAGGTCACGAAATAATTATCTTTATATATATATATATATATATATATATATATATATATATATATATAAATGAAAACTTAAATAGAATAATATCGATTATTTTCCAATGTTCTTCTGATTAATACATTTTAACACACCGTGTGTGTGAAAGATGATGATATAAAATAACAATTTTGTCTGCAGATTGTATAAATATATTTGTTATTACTCAATTATATTTAATGCGCCCTCCAGATGAGAGGATTAGCAAGAGTCAAGACGGGAGAAGAGGCACCAACATCTACGAATATATCATACTGACAGGTCACGTATGCCTGCTTATCACGAACTATTATAGCAGTAAATAAAAATAGCATGGCTGTTGTGCTCGACGCAGAGAAATGAATTGTGTTTCTTAATTGAAAATCTGAGATAATTGAAAAACAAAACATCTTGGGAAAATGGGTTTCATTGCGCGACAGAACATTATTTTAGTAAATTATTATTTATTTAGCACTAAACAAGGACGTATACCATATTTTTAACACATGAGAATTAATGAATCAACTAATTAGCTGAAAATACTGTTTGCAGTAAGTCTGCCAAGAAATTCTGGCACATAGGTTAAACATTTAATAGGACAAGTTATTTTAACCTAATGTCTACTACTCCTCAATTACTACTTCTATGTTTTTTAACGTAAATTTTCGCGGATATTTAGGAAATATCAATGATCTATTAATAAATGACTCTGTGTGTGCGTAAAAACGCAGACACATTTTTCTAATTTTTTTGTTAAAACCGAAGTTGAATGAACTACAACTACGTAAAATGTAAATAAATTAGTCAAATGTTTTGGCATAACACTTATGGGACTTTATATTTTATTTTAAGAATATATACTTCGAAAATATAATGAGAATTTTATTTGTGTTTTATGTCAATAAACTACAAATATTTAATACTTAGACTGTCCAATTCAATGATACAATGTGAGAAAACATGATTTCCGTTCTCTTTTGTTTGTAGGTTATTAAATAAACAATACAGTTTTTGAGTAATATTGATTTTCGTTTATGCTTTTCCAACATATGAAACGATTAGTAATTTCTGCAGGTAGAAATTTATTAACGGCTCAACTGCATAGGTATTTATAATAATGACGGGGCCCTGTAAGCAGGGCACAATTTCATTTATAGGATTTTTTTATTATATCTGCCATAATTCATTATTCGTACGTAGATTTATATTGTCTGCGCATTTTTTTTTCATTTATAGTTTGACTTTATTATTGTTGTCCGTTTCTTATGATTATTATTTTACTATACTTCTTTAGATATCTAAAAGATGGAATCTGCAAATAGATTATAAACGCTGTTTGAAGAAGACATGCGAGCCATTTCGATTTTGCTTCCCCTTTCTGGACAAGCAGATGCCAGTTCCTTGACAATCGCTGCAGAGTTTCGTTTTCCAGATTGGTATAGTTTTGTTACGGTTACTTTGGCTAACTCGTCTTGACTACCGGACTTCAAAAGATGATGCACTTTTCTGTTTTGCACTTTAGGATGGCAATACCTAAATTCTCATTTAGGTCTGCCTGCATTGGCCCTCAATCCACTGGGCAATGCATCCCTTACAACATTTGAAAACTTTACATTATTTTCAAGCCAGACAGCATTTTTATTCAGAAATGATGCTAAATTTCGACAAGATTCCCTTCACCTTTTTCGTATTTTACAAACCAGTGCGCGAAGAGTTGCCTTTAAACTGCAAAGAGCATCAGATCTTAACATTGGTGAGCCTTTTTTTTTCCAAAACAAAACCAATGGTGGCATCCGATGTCGGTTCTTCCTTCCACTTTTGGAATATACAGTTATATGAAACTTGCAAAGTCATTCTGGAAAATATTTCATTTAAAAGAAGATCGCAAAATATCGCAGAAAATCTTTTAAGTTTTCAACAGAGAGAAAAAAAACTTTAAAATGTTGTGCGTTTCAAGCTGGTATTATGTGGTATCACTTTTTAAAATCTCCACTAAAGTTAAAAATGTAAATTTAACTTACTTCTTAAAAATCACTTTTTCCACGAACAAATCACACACGAGCAAGGAAAGATTTTGCAATTAATTAAATGCCAATAATTGACAATTTTCTAATAAAATACATGAAGAAAAAATCATGGCCTACTGATTTGCCATTTGTATGTACCACTCTATTAACTTTAACAAATCGAATAGCTTTCTATAGGCAAAAAGTATGATTGAATAAGTAATGCGAATTTCAGGTGCATTTTGCGGTTCTTTCGCAGGGTAAATCCCCAAACTGAGTATGAGGTTTTAGAGGCGGGGTATTTACCTAACAAAATAATAAATAATCTTATGCATTTTACGTATTTCAAAAATTGAATAAAGTTCCGCTAAACTTCCTAAATTTCGCACTGTGCCAAGGTGTGAAAAAATTAGTCACAAAAAATCTGCCATCGCGTACGCTGCGGAAACTATTGTTGATAGAACAAAAAAATGTTCTACAGTATTATAGAATTAATATCTACAAAAAAGTCCGCGAAACCATATATCCAACTACTGTAGTTATGCCACTATAACTACTTTTTTACATTTTAAAAGTTAATAAAAGTGCCGACAATAATCAAACCATATTATCCATACCTCTGTATTATTTCTTATCCTATTAAATGATATTTTATTAAAGACCATTTCAATACCAGTAAAATACGTTTTAAATTATTAAAATCGGACATTCCATTCAAAAGATATAACGAATTTAAAAATGTTAATCTAAAGAAAATAATGTTATAATATAATGTAGTAGTATAGCGATGGCCACATTCATTTTGTTTGTAATAAATTGACAATCGAAAAATTATAACTGGAATAAGAATAGTATTGGCAGAAGGAATTTAATAACAAGTTCAATGAGAATGAAAAGTAATAGGAAACAGGCACAAAGAAGCTGTTATAGAAAGAAGTTAAACATAAAGTGATATAAAATCCAAAAATTAAGGATCACAAGAAAGGAAGATTAAATATTTAAGAGAATACACTCACTATTGTATTTATTCAAGGTAGGATCGAAGAAAAGACAACATATACGATGCAAATTTTATTAAAAGAATTTAAATAACACTGAGATATGTGAAAGATGACGTTTTTGAAGTAATTTCGACAATGTGTCAAAAGCCAAGTGACAGGAACATTATTAAAATAGCGGGTTACATTGTTTATAAGTTATGTTAAATTAGTAAATGGACTAAACAGCTTTAATAAGCGATGAGCCACCACCAGAAAAACGCAAACGTCCAAATAACAGCCGATTTAATCATCGAATTTCGGCTTTAGAGGTGTGTGATGTTATTCTAAATTGTGCAAAAGATCGATTTCATTTTAAAGAGCATCTAGTAGTGGCATCACTTTTTTTTCGGAATGCTTTGGAGAGTATTGCAGTAAATTTCCTGAGGACAAACTCACTTCCGCATGCTCCTATTATCCCACCCTTGATAAAGAAAGATTACGAACCGAATTGTCTGTTATTTACTCAAGAACTGATTGTAGATCTTTAAAAGGCGCACTACCTCTTCTAAAATTTTTAATAAAAAACAATCTGGGAGATACGTTGAAGGAACTAGAAAATTATTAGAAATTGTAATAACAACTCCCATGACAACATCAGAGGCCGAACGATGCTTTTCAACACTAAATCTAATTAAGACGTTTCTCAGAAATTCAATGACCGAAGATCGTTTAACATCTCTTTCCATGCTATCTATCGAAAAAAAGTTTATCTCTAAAATAGATAATTTTAATGACAAAGTGATAACAAAATTTGCAAATCGAAAAGAACGTAGAATAGATTTAATTTATAAGAAATAATTTGTTAGTAAAGTAGTGCTTAGTGACTCTTATTTTTTTGTGTGACAATTGACAATCGTTCCAGAAATACATTACTTCAGTGCGGAAGGCGAAGAAAGCACGATAAGATCGATGGGAGACAACCTCTTACTGCCCGTGCAAGGTAAATTTTTTTGTAAAACTTGCAGAACACCTTAAAATTTTTAGCACGAGCCGCCACTGTATAGTGGTCCAATATCTTAAGCTGAAACCTTGTCAAGACTTCAGGCCTAAGGCCTGGTTAGAGTTTATATGGTGTATGTAAAGTATTCCATCGCTTCTTTACTATCATTATCGCCGTAAGAGGGTAGAAATGTTGATTTGACTTTAACTTCCTCAACATTTAATATTAACTGAGGAGGATACTCATCCCTGAGAGTACCAACATCTCACATGCCAGTAGATAAGCTAAGAGAGTATTAGATCAAAATCCCATAAGACTTAATACAGGGATCAATTTCAACATTTTATCTCCTTCATTTTTTCTTCCTCACACGACCATGTCACAACACGTGCGAAATTAAAACGTATAGGAACAGGTTCGAGCAGGTCATGAGCAGGTTAACCAGTTCATTATCTGTTTAGACCTGTTTTACATCTATCTGAACCTGTTTTATACCTGTTCATTGCCTATTCAAATCTGTTCCTTGGGGTTTGAATTTCGCGCGTGCTGTGATGTGGTCCAGTGAGGAAAATAAAGTGGTTGACCCCTGTTGTAAATCCTATGGGATTTGGACCCAGTACTTTCTTATATCACTGTTGACAAAGAAATTGTTCGAAATTCAGTATTTCGCGAATATCTGTTTTATTATTCACATAGAAGCTTGAAGCGTAAGTCGAGGCGTAGATATGTTTGCGTATGTTCTACTTGATGCTTACAGGCAAAGCTAACCATCAGATGCTGCAGAATTTTTAACTAACAAACAGTTAAAAATGTCACAATAATATTGTGGATAATTTTAAATTAATAAATCAAAGCCAAGTTAGTAACGAGTTGAATATTGTAGCAAAACAAAAATACTTTTAATGATAACGACAGCATAATTAAAAATCGAGTATGGGACACACACTGTAGCAGAAAGCTAGAGGCAGTAGCAATCTGTAAAGTGCGGTAAATAATTAGTGGAAAACGTGCCAAAAACCAGACCAAATATATGGTATCGCTTATACTCCGTTTGTTAATTAGAAAGTGTTTTAAAATTGAATTGTTCGACAGATATAGCTAAGGCTTTTATTTTAAATTGATTTGGAAAATAATCATACTCGGAAATGTAATAAATTTTGTAGAAAATTTCGAAAAGGAAGATTTAAAGATCAAATTTACATGCAAAACATACGAAATAATTAAATTTTTAAAAAGTCAAATGTGTTCTGGCCTGGCACCCTTTTGTGATTGTTTGCTTATGATGTTCAACTTTTTATCGAAATTAAAGCCAATTTTAATGTACAGTAATCGTAGCGAAAAACATTTACCGTAAAGACTAAAGAAATATAATACGAAACTTTAATTGAAACAGGGGCCTACTAAATAATTCAACAAGAATTGTGTATATTGAATAATAGCGCAAGGGAAATAAGCATCTGTTGCTGTTGGAAATTAAGGAAAGCTAATTCCAAATTTTCAACTGAAAAGGGTTTCTTTCTAATATATTTTCTAATCTTTCTGGTTTGAATTTGAATAATTTATTTGTATGGAATGCTTAAACACTCATGTTCGACCTTTTGAAATTTTCCTTAATTTAATAATATATAATAATTAATAAAAATAAATTGTTTGAAACTCGCCTAAAATAAAATCCTCATACTTGAAAGCGGGTTAAAATTGAAAATAAATCTAAAATGTGTATATGAATTATATAATCTAATATATATATATATATATATATATATATATATATATATATATATATATATATATATATATAGTGTCTATAGTGTCATGCAAATATATTAGATACCTTCACAACCTACTTCAGTACTAGTAGCACAAATTATATTATAGCAAGATATCAAAATGCAAATGCATTCTGTATGTTTAATATTTTAGTGGCATACTTGCTAATACAATATATTATGATGCAAATTGTGGTTTCAATAGTCAGAATTTACGGAATATTTTACCATTTACATCAAAATAAAATACGAGATAGATAGAATATATACTATATGATACCGTTAATAGATTGTTAGATATGCGAAAAAACCGAACGAAAGTATCCAATATCAAGAAACTGAAAAATAGAAGAAAACCAATGATGGAATATTAATTTTCGTCAATTTTAATACATGGATCGAAGTATCGGGTTTCTCAAAATGGACGATATGTTTTTAAAACGTCATGACAGCTATATTTAAAATGGTAGAAATGTTACCAGCTGCCATTTGTGTTTAGTATTGTTTGAAAATGCATCCCCTCAAAATACAAGTTTCAACAACGTTAAATTATTATCCAAAAATTTTGTAAAAATAATCGTTGTTTCGTTCAAATTCAACGTGATTTTAGTGAAAATTATAGTCCACATAATCGTCGTTCTGTGCTTGCTATTCGTCGAATTCTTGAAAAATTCGAAAGAAATTTCACTTTACACAATACCAGAACATCAAAAAGATATCTAAACGCAAGAAATTAAGAGAATATTGACACTGTAAGTGCCAGTGTTACAGAAGATTCAAATCGTCAACAACTTGGCCTTTCAAGAATGACAACTTAACGTATTTTGGGAAAAGAGTTGGGTTTACATCCGTATAAGATTGTGTCGACTCAAAAATTGAAGCCCCTTGACCACCATAAGCGTCGTGTGTTTGCTGATTGGGCTCTAGAGCAACTTCAAATTGATCATAATTTTTTTCAAAAAAATCATCTTTTCAGATGAAGCTCATTTCTGGTTAAACGGGTTTGTTAACAAAGAAAATTGTCGTTTTTAGTGTGAAAATAATACACGGCAGATTCATGAGAAATCTTTGGTTCCAGAAAAAGTTACTCATTGATGTAGTTTATGGCATTGTGGCATCGTCGGACCTTATTTTTTTTTAATGCAAATGGAGATGCAGTAACAGTGAATGGTGAACGTTATCGATCAATGTTAACAGATTTGTTGTGGCTGAAATTGGATGAAATTGTGAAATGTGAAATGTTTTTCCAACAGGATGGTTCAACACCACATTTTGCCGTGACATTGGAAAAATATGGAGTTATAGGGAGAAAAGTTTGGTGAGTCTGTAATCTCTAGAAATGGAACTGTTTGGCCTCCAAGAAGTTGTGATTTCTTTTTATGAGGATATTTGAAGTTGTTGGTCTATGCCAACAAACATCGAACTAGTAACGCTTTTATGTTGAACATCGAGCGCTGCATTAATGGAATTACACCTGATTTATTGATTTATTGCAAAAAGTCACCGAAAATTGGGTTCATCGAATTCGGTCTTGCAAACAAAGCTGAGGTGGACATTTGAATTATGTTATTCAAAACGTAATTGTGATAACTTAGTGATAAGTTATACTATAAAATAAAGAAAGAGTATTCATTTTATCTCGAATATTTTGTATTTTATTTAATTTTAAATATCGTCCTTATTTGGAAACCTTTATATTTTATCCATCATTTATAATTTTTTGGGGGGAATTCACAACTTTTATCAGCTTGGCACTATTCTTATTTGCTTGAAGACTTAAACTCATGAAGTATATTTACCTTAGTTCTGTTCCAACGGGGAATTTTGCAATACACTTCATTCAACAATTGTATAATTCATTAAAACAACTCATGCTTTATTTTATAAATATTTTAGAGACTGTATTCCGATTTTGTGTTAACTTCTCTTTCATTTATAATAATAGGGGTCAGTAAATGTATCAGATTTAACCCGTCTATGCCTTTTCTTCTTTGTTCTGCAGTTTCAATAAACATTAGGGTAGTAATAATATTATTTGAGCATTAATTAAACATTGTTGTAAATATCATTCTTAAAATGAATGTTAAGTATATTAAGCAACCATTAAATGCAATGAATGCGTAAGTATTTACTATTTCACGAATTCATTTAATTAGATTAACGAAAATTATATTATATTTTAATCTTTAGCTATGCGATCATAATGAAATTTTTAATTTTAAAGTTAAAATTTAATACTTTAACGAAATTGATAAATTCTCAAGTTGGACGTTACAAAATTCTTTTTACGTTAGGTATTTTAATTGACATTCCTTGGGACCCTATTTTTAAAACATCTCATAGTCGTAAAAATAATTCCTCTTTTATATGTACTTGGAATATATATTTTGACGATTAAAGAGAAAATGTATTTCTTCTTAAATGTATTTTATTAAAATTTTAATTTTATATAGAAAAGTAAAATTTATAGATTTGACAATGAAATGTTAAATTGTGACGAAAAAAATTGGTAGTGGTTTAGATGAATAATTGTTACCTAGTATACCTAGTTACCTATGACGATGTGAGATCCAGTGCGTTGAGGCTTAGATCGAATTTGGTGTCGGGTGATGATGATATATTTAGGTTCGATGCACGAGTGTGATCGACAATATTGTACAATTCACTGTCTATATTATCTAAACTTTCAATTTTCACGTATTTGGAAAATAAATAAAATAATACCCCTATTTAAAGGTAGTGATCGTGCTAATATTCAATTACAGAACTGTAAACATTTTATCAAATTTTGCTTGTGTTTAAGCATATTCTACGTACTATAATTTACACTAATACAAAATCATATTTATCAGTGGGCCGGCATGGCTTTACTAAGGGTAGATCGACAATATTTAACTTGCCAAGTGATATCCAGAACCTACCCGTGGCTTTCAATGAATGCAAAATCTAGCTTTTGTTAAACTGGATGCTGTTGGATTCTGTCCGTCATTGATTTAATTGATGTGTTTCTACTTAACTAATAGAAGTGGCAACGTCTTTCATCTTTTTATCTTCTTCTTTTAAAATGTGTCGGTGGTGCGTAAGGGTCCCAACTTTGGCCCCTTGCTCTTTAATATATACATTAATGAATTGCTAGGTAGATTAAAATGTTTAACTGGTGCAGATGACTTGAAAATTGACAATGTAAAGTAAATAGACAAACTCACTGAATCAATTAACAAACAAATTCGATTTTGATCAATGGGTGATGTTTTTTGAATGTCATTCCTTTGAATGTTGAAAGAATTCACTAGTTACTTATAAGAGATGTTCGAGTTCAATTACCTGTACATAATTATTCTGTTAAAACTGTTTTCATTGCCAGTAGCGAGAGGATTAAAGATTTAGAGGTGCTTTCCGATTATGCTTTTACATTTTCGGGTAATATACCTTCCGCATGTATATCTTAGTTATATTATAGGATTATTCCGTGGTTTCAATAATCGTAATGCTATCAAGAGGTTACATTATGCTTTTGTGCAAAGCAAATTAGAAAACGAATTTTTAATTCGTTATTCTTATCACACATATCAAATAGTTTCTATTGAACGCCTATAAGAGGCTTTTCAAATATGTTGTCTTGCAATTATCCTCCGCGCGGTACCGATCATTTAGCTTTGTTAGAACAACATAATTTTCAATCATTATATTATCAGAGCGTCGTGAAAAGCACATTGCAAAGTTTTCAATAAATTTATTTATGTCAATATTGGCATACCAATTCATAATACCCGATCGAATGATCTATTGCACAATTCTCGGGCTAAAACTAATGTAACTATATTCGATACAATTAAAAAATTTAATGTGGTTTATGCAAAGCGCTCTTAAAGATATATAGGAGAGGGTATTGATAACTAGTTAGTCTACCATATAAAACGCCGCAATATTTCAATACTAAATTTAGTTTATTCAGCATAATCTCCTTTAAGACTTACACATTTATAGTGCTTCTCAAAAGTCCCCTCCCCCCCTCTTATCTTTGGAACGATTATACATTCACAAGTGAAATTTGGAAACTGAATATTATAGGTTATAAACTTCCCTACTAGTGTTGATAGATGACGAAATCGTCATAGATGACGTCACAAGGCCATTGTGACTAATAATTTTAAATGGAACGCTACGGCAAGCGACACCTCTTTTAAAAGGTATCGAAAAAACCTATTCAATGATACTAATTTTGCTTGTGTTTGAGGCAGTTTTAATGGCTCATTGGTAAACATGAAAATTTAAATTCCATTCAGTATGATATTAAATACAGATTTAAGAAATAGTATGTACTTAAAGAAATTGCTCGAAGTGACCTCCATTTACTTCCTGACAGTAAAATATCCTATTTTTAAACTCTTCTCGTACTTCTTCAAATGTGTCTGCGGAAACAGCCTCACATTCTGCAACAATACGTTTTAAAACGTCAATATTGTCAAGTTAATACTAAAATTTCAAATTCAAGCTCCGCCTCTGGATAGTTGTCAAATAATCTGACGTTTTTGTTAGTCTCCGAAATACGACGTTTTTGTAATTGTCCAAGTTTTTGTACATTTAATAATTTGTGTATTGCTGAACGAACGTCTCACTGTTTTAACAGCTTTTGGTACTTTTAATATTTTTGTAGGCCTGTGTTATTAATGTTGTTGCTGCTATCGGTGTTTCACCTACATTTGAAATTATGATATATTTTGGTATTTGTGTTAAACGACTAAGTATAGAGAATTTTACATTTTTTGATAAGTATTTCTATTCGTCATTCAAAAAATTTTATTTCAGTGGTTATTAGTTCAAAATAGAATATTTTTAGCAAGCATTTTCTCAACTTTATGGAACCTGTAATTGAATGAAAATCAAAACTTTCTTTCAACAGATTAAAGGCAAAATGAATCCTTCCTTGATAATATTTTTGTTTATAGCAAATTTTTATAATGTTAAATTGAGAGCAAATAACGGCAAGTAAAATAATAGAAGTATATGACACAAATTGGTCGTTAATGTAAGCATAGACATTTAAGCTGAATTTGAGATAACTTCGTATTCGAACATAAAGCCGGACTTGCACTTGTATGGGGTTTAATATAGGTATCATAACTTTTTTCAGTGCAAAAAGCAAATAATAATATATACAGAAAAGGGATATTTATCAATACGTTTTTGCCGTATTACGCAGTTGTTATATAATGAAACAGATATGCAAAATACATATCCGTCACTGTAACATGGACAAACACCTCGTATTTTTAGCATTTACTTCTGTTCAATACATATGTTTCAGCCATCTAGGCCTCATCGGTTGAACTAGTGAAGCAATGTGTATACCTGTTTATATATCTGTTTCATTATATAACAACTGCGTAATACGGCAAAAACGTATTGATAAATATCCCTTTTTTGTATATTTACCGCCATCTGGCGCGTGTTAATGGACAGCACCAATAGACGTATTTTTCCGCTTTTCGTAATAGCATTGCTATTCGAGCGGAAGATCGCCTTTTCTGGCCTAGTCGCTTTCTTCCGTCAGATGTCACTGATTAAATTAGTGTCGCCTGATAGAACGAAACTGGTTATAGCTTGGAGACGAATTTAGCTTAATGTAGATACAGATACAGATCCGTTGTTTAACAGATCTGTATTAATTTGTATACACATTGCTTCACTAGTTCAACCGATGAGGCCTAGATGGCTGAAACATATGTATTGAACAGAAGTAAATGCTAAAAATACGAGGTGTTTGTCCATGTTACAGTGACGGATATGTATTTTGCATATCTGTTTCATTATATAACAACTGCGTAATACGGCAAAAACGTATTGATAAATATCCCTTTTTTGTATATTTACCGCCATCTGGCGCGTGTTAATGGACAGCACCAATATACGTATTTTTCCGCTTTTCGTAATAGCATTGCTATTCGAGCGGAAGATCGCCTTTTCTGGCCTAGTCGCTTTCTTCCGTCAGATGTCACTGATTAAATTAGTGTCGCCTGATAGAACGAAACTGGTTATAGCTTGGAGACGATTTTAGCTTAATGTAGATACAGATACAGATCCGTTGTTTAACAGATCTGTATTAATTTGTATACACATTTCTTCACTAGTTCAACCGATGAGGCCTAGATCCGGTTATCCGATCTCTCTAATTTACGTGACCGGTCTCTTAACACACGCACGAGCGCACCATCATACAAAACCCTATACTTACGCTCTTACACAAACACAAAATCACACACCCAAAGACACGCAAGCTGCCAGCAGCAACCAACACACAAATTCATACTCAGAAAAAGACACAAGCTGCTAGCAGCGAACAACACATCTGTTCTCACCTTGCTATCTATTTTTTGGAATACTAAGGCATGATTTATTATTACTATTTGAATGTATCTTTGAATAATTTAAACCATAGCAACTCAATTACTTGACATTTATATTGTCATTTATATTTTTTATATCCTTGACAAAGGCATCATTGCCGAAACATGTAGGATTATTTTAAATATATACACTTTGAAGTAATAACCAGACCTTTAATCGCCGACTAATTAAGTTTACCTTATCATACCAAGGTCACGAAAATACTATATTTATATATATATATATATATATATATATATATATATATATATATACACAAAATACTTACTAGTGTAAATATTTTATATATTGAATTTTTAAATTATGGCGCCAATCGATCTAGTAATTTTGTAATGTCAAAGTTTAATGTCACTGATATTGACCGACGCTCTACTAGAAAAATAATAAGCTGAACTCAATCACGCCTAAAAACAATAAGAACTATATTTTAACCTCAGGGTAATTCAATAACGTATTTAATTAAAAAGGTAAGTTAGTTTGATCGTTTTTAAAGTTAGTAGTTTTACATAATATAATATAAAAGTAATAATTTCAAGACATATTTTTTTTTAATGAAACAGAGAAGTTTAATACAGTAATTATATATAAAGATATCTGTGCTATCTTTATATACTTGAATATATATACATATTTATATACTTAAGCAGGATTCGAATCCACGTCCATGGCTTGCCGGACCATTGCTTTAACCATTAAGGTATTAAGCAACGTGATTTCGAATCTTTGTGGGATTGCCTTAAGTCACTTCAAGGAAATAGATGATATATATCTTGGCCGTAGTCGGCAGTTGTGCAAATTTATAGCATTTTGGCGAAGTAACGCAAATGTAATTATGCTTTCTACATTTTACGACGTTAATTAATTCGCAATTCTTCTCATATTTTCATTAATTTTCTTAATTTGGTGATATTTGAAATAGCAATTGATAATTTTAATATATTAATTTAAATAATGACTATTATACAATACTAACTTTAGCTTTTCTTGTCTTTGTTACAGCGTGAATGAAATTCTCTGCTTTCATGGGTCATTTGATTTTGTCTTGTGGTCGAAGTAACTCCATTGTTTCGTATTTCCCAGGGTTGTGATGCGTTTGTGTCTGATTAATCGTGTAGTGTTTTTGTACGGTCGTGCATGCATGTTTGTCGCGTTTTTTGCGTTTAAGTCATGTATTATTTTGTATGTGTTTACTGTTCTTGTAAAGTGTGAATAGTTTCTCTGTTTGTATTACGAAGTCTTGTATCTGTTGTGTTGTTGCGTTTGTAGAGTGAAGTGTGATTAGCATTTTGCCTAAGGCAAGTGCGAGTTCGCCATTTGTGTTTGGTGTTGTGTTGTTTTGTTTTTGTGTCCAGGGGTTAGTTGTTGTGAATGGTGCTGGAATGTATTTGGGTGTGGTTTTGTTGTCAGGGTTGTGTGGGTTGTTAGGGCAGTTGAGGAATGTTAATAGGTGAGGACCACCGCAGTTCGCACACTTTGGTGGTGTTGTTTTAGGTTTTGTGCATAACTGTGTTGAGTGTGAGTCGCCGCATTTCAAGCATTTGTAATGTACGT
The DNA here is from genome assembly GCA_935421215.2 of Melolontha melolontha. Lineage (NCBI taxonomy): Eukaryota > Metazoa > Arthropoda > Insecta > Coleoptera > Scarabaeidae > Melolontha > Melolontha melolontha. The sequence goes on along the minus strand of OW285236.1, from coordinate 204,417,973 downwards.
TGCAGTATCTTTGTTGATGTCCAAAAGTCCATATGTGACATTGTATTATGTCTGTCCGTGTGTTTAGTGATTCGATTTTAATTGAAAGTCCGCAGCAGTGTATGTTGTAAATTGATTTCTATTGTCTCGTCAATTCGATTAAAACAAGTGGTGCAGGTTTGACGTGTCTTTCATTCATACGTTTGATTTTTAGTGTCGAGTAGCCTTGGTCATTCAGGTTGTCTGTTATGTCTGTGTCAGTAATAAAGGCAGGAATTCCTCGCATAACTACCTTTAGCGTCTTTTCGCTTCGTAATTGGAATGTGTAAAATTGTATGTGTTCTGTGTTAAGGATGTGTTTAATTGTGCGGCAGCCGTCGTCAGTTTTAGGTTCTATGTGTATTCCAGGTTTCACAAGTTTACTTTGTACGGTCTTGATGTTATGTGTCTTAAGTAGTTGTCGTATTTGTGTCCATTTGTCTTTCTCTGTGATTATGATCGGTGCTATTTTAGGTGTTTTGTGTGTTACAGTGTTTGTGTAGTGTTTGGTTTGTCACTTACCCTGGGAGTGTTGTCTAAAGTTGATGACTGGCTGTTGTATTCTGTCTTACTATGCAAAACATGGTCAACCTTAAACATTAGGTTCAAACAGTGAAAGGTGCTCGGACAGTCTGTAGATGGGGTTTGCTGCCCGAAATGTGAATGTGGAGCAGTGCATCAAACCATACGCTATACTGTTGGGGGGTTACAGAAAAATTTTGGAATTGATTGAATCGGATGGAAAATGCAATACACTACATTAAATCTTCAAATTTTTTTGAAAAATGTATTTGTGTTGTTTACTTTTTATTTTTGGTATGTACCAATGCGCTTAGATGCCTTACGCAATCCATTTCGAGAGCTTCTCGTGTGGCTCGGGTCTTGAAGTTTATAGTCTATACTACCCTTCAAAGACTCCACTTTTATTTCCTTATAATCTCACGTTTATGTGTCTGGTAGTTTGTCCTATGTATGCTTGATTACATTCCGCCCATGGAATATCATAAACCTCTTGATTCTCTAAGTTGACTTTATTTATCTTTTGGGGTTCGTAGTAATTCGTCTATTCTTCTTGCCAATTTGAAGATTATTTTTACTATTTTAAATACACTTACAAAACCATTAATTTATTTCCAGTTTGTAAATACTTATTCGTCGTTACCTGTACATATAGTTTTTGTTTAATTATTTCAGTCCATTTCAAAGGTTTACTTCTTCTATGAAAATATTACACAAAACTTTAAGGACAACATCGTTGTCTTTTTCTTTATTTAATAACTTTCTTTCTGGATACTACATACGTCCTGGACCTTTGATGCTCATCATTACATTGGCATTAGCGCATTTTCATTATTGTTAGGACGCTCTAGCTAGTCCGAAACAAAACCAATTCAATCCATAAGCGTCCAAAATACAGCTCAACTAGCGTTCTTTTAGGAATAAACATATATACAGTCGAACCTCCATATATCGAACTTCTTTATAGCGAAATTCTCCATATATCGAAGTTTGTTCTAGTCCCATGAAATTTCTGTATAAAAATGTTTCTATATATCGAAACAAATTTCTGTATATCGAAGTTTTTAGACATATATATCTAAAAACACATACATACATTATGGAAAAGACGACACAATCGCGAAGTTTCTGAAAGAGCACTCACGTATGAAGTAGTACTAAAAATAGAAAAACCGTTAGGCAAGTCGAGTTTGTCTGCAATCTTCAATTCCGCGAATCCTCTACTCAGTAGTAGAGCTCCGCTATCTTTTAGCATTGTCTATGTACGTGACCTTTACATGCACCGAACGTTAGCTATGTCAAAAAAAAGTCGTTGAATGTAGCAGAAAAAGTAGCATTGATAAACAGATGTGGATAGCGTAGTGCGAAAAAGGGACATCGCGCAAAAAATTGGAATTCCAGCCAGTACAGTGTAAACAACAATAAAAAATCTGGAATCGGTTTCAAAAAATAATGAATCTGAAGAACCTGATAGAAAAAAGGCAAAAACATGCAAGTATGACGATGTGGATGAAGCAGTTCTCAAATAGCTGAAGATGGTAAGAGATAAAAACATGCCTATCTCAGAATCATTCATAAAAGAAAGGGCAGTGGAAAAAGCACAAATGTTAGGACACGAAGAGTTCCAAGCAAGTTCTGTCTGGTTAGACAAATTTAAGAGGTGTTACGGCCATTAAAGAAAAGGCTATTTCAGGAGAAAGTGGACCAGTGGACCAGTAACCAGTGGAAAACTACGATTTTAAAAACAATTTTAGGAGAGTATGAGCCAGATAATGTGTTTAACATGGATGAAACTGAACTTTTCCTTAAATGTTTACCAAACCAAACGCTAGCTTTCAAAGATGATAAATGTTTTGGAGGCAAAAACAGTAAGGAATGAATAACTGTTGCCGTTTGCGCAAATATGTCTGGAAAAGAAAAATTTTAGTAATTTGAAAAAAGCAAGCAGCCAAGCTGTTTCAAAGGAGTGAAGTCCTTAGAAGTCGACTATAAATACAATAAGAAATAATGGACGATGAGTGAGATTTTGAATCAGTGGATAATAAAGTTTGATAAAAAAAAAGTTGTTCTTTTTATAGACAATTGCCCTGCACATCCTTCTTTTATAGCAGATAAGGTAACAAATGTGTAGCTGATATTTTTTCCTCCAAATGCAGCTCCAAAATTACAACCGAAAGACCAAAGCATAATAAAAAATCTCAAAATGCATTACCGAAAACAGATTCTAAGGAGACTCATTTTTGCTTTTGAAAACAATCTTCCTATTGACAATACGATTAATCTCAGAATATGCATATCAGAATTAGCAAAGGTGTGGTAAAATAATGTAACGGAAGAAGTTAGTCCATTATCACATATGGAGGAATGCTGGAACCCGTTACAATCAACAGATGCAATAAATTACAAAGCTTCTCTGAATGAATTTTGCACGTGGATAAAGACGCTATTGTAGCAGAATACGCAACAGAGGACGATATCTTAAATTCATTGAAAGAAAGTGATAATCAAGAGGAAGACAATGAGGCGGAAAAAATAGAAGTTTTTAAGCCTACCAAGAGGAAACTGATTGCCGCATTTGAAACAATTCGTCAGGGTCTTCGATTTGCAGAAAATGTACCCGATACTATTTTTGAGTTACTCAATAGATGCGAGCATTTATATGAAAGATCTGCATCAAAGACTGTTAAGCAGTCTTTGAAGTTATTCGAAGTTATTTTACATTCGAGCACTAAAATACTGTTGTACTACTTTCGTTTAGGTACAACATACCTATATAGTACCTATTTATATAAGCCTATCCATACTTGTTTTTTAATATGCAATATACATATGTGCATGTACACTTAGCTGTACTATGAGTTGTACTGCAAGTAATAAACAGAAAAACTCATGTTTCCATATATCGAAATTTCTATACATCGAATTTTTCTTATGGAACTTCTTGACTTCGTTATATGGAGGTTCGACTGTATTTTGTAATTTCTCTTATTATATTTTCTTTTTTCGTTTTATTTATTTAGTTCAGTCAGTTTAGTTTAGTCAGAAAAACTCATGTTTCCATATATCGAAATTTCTATACATCGAATTTTTCTTATGGAACTTCTTGACTTCGTTATATGGAGGTTCGACTGTATTTTGTAATTTCTCTTATTATATTTTCTTTTTTCGTTTTATTTATTTAGTTTTCATTTATTTGAAGTTATTAATTACTGTTAATGTGTATTAAATATTCCAATGTTGTCCTATTAACGGTGTAGCACTGTTTACAATAAAGACTATTGTTATTATTGTTATTATTATTAGTATTATTATTATTATTAAAAAACATTAGTAAACAGGATGAAGATCTACGAAAGTTAAACTGACTCACTATGTAACAAAAGTAATTTGTCTTCTCATTTCTTCTTCCTATTTAAAGAAAATTAAAATATCAAATTATAATTCTGGTGTTTAAATTTATAATTCATTGGCAGAAGCTTACAAACAAAACTATTCAAGACAAATAGTTAATGTGATCTACTTCATAAATAAAAGATTTTAAAAGGTCATGTTTATTACGCTTTTTATTTTATCGGCACAGTAAACATATGGGAATGTTGTATTTACGGGACATTTTAATACACCCACATCTAAGGTTTCAACAATAAACATTCTTCTCCTTTTTCCACGGATGGGACGTAATTAATTTTTTATGAATATGTTATTGTTCGCGAGAAAACTGTGTTAGCATCATGTGCAAGTAAATTAACGGCATCATATTGTTCTATTGTCTTACATGTGGGTGTACAGGGTTATTTATTTTATTTTGACAATGTTAATATAAAGCAATAAAGCCTGTGATTTTTGATGAGACGAGGTAAATATGAGCCTATAATTACGCCTACACATATATTGTTGGCGATAAATTGTTTCGAGCAAAAACCTTATTAGGATCTCTAAATTATATCAGTTTACCTACCGCGAAGACAGAGTATAATATATGGCATATTATGGTTTATGAACTGACATAATGAACTTAATGAAAGTATATTTGATAAACATATATCTACCAGAGGATAGATTTTGCAATTAGAAAAGAGATAAAACAATTGTAACTTCTAAATAAGAACAAAGGTACTACTTATAGAAATGGAAGTGCTAGTCGCGATACGTGAACAGCAAACAGAATTTGTAAATATTTTTCGTGCATGTAAATTCATAGTAGTTCAAATTTATGTGCATGGTGATTGAAGAGGGAAAACTTCTTCATTCCTGGATGTACTAAAATACCACTTAGAAACAAGGAAATACAGGACGTATATATCGCATGGGCGATAGTCACCTATAGTTGTCGGTAATATTCGGAAACAGAGGTGCGCGAAGGAGGCCGCGCTTACTGCTTGTAAGCCAAAATTAACTCCAAGAATGAAAGTAACACAAAACAAAGGGCCAAACAGCACAAGGATTATTTACTTGAAGATTGAAAAATGGTAGGACTTAACTAAATTAATTTATTTTATTTAAGTAAATTTTCAATTTACAAATCAAATTTAAGACTTGTTTTACGCAGGTCATCTTTGGTAATTAAAGAATGATATAGATAGCAATAGGCAGCTGTCAGTTTGTGAAGACGTCCTATAGAGTGTTTCAATGACGATTGCATTTTAAAATTTGTAAAAGAGTCGCAGTCTGTCATTATATGGTCTTGTGTAGCAGCTGAAGGCCCCGGACTTTTACTGTTTGTGGAAGGCTCTTGTATAATTTTTGTCTTGACCCACCGCTCATGGGGCGTAACTTCTGTATAAGCATTATATATTTTGTTTGGTGGCAATTATATTTAAACTTAATGTGTTTTCTGAATATTTCCTTTATTTAACAAAGAATACTTAAATCTAATATATTAAAGTAAATCTCACGAATACCACTCAATGTAAAACTTTAATTTAAATTCTGTTAATTAATATATTGTTGAATTAACTGGTTAGAATGAGAGTATATCTCTCTTGATGCTAAGTATGATATTGTTGTTTATTGCAAGTAGGTAAAAATCCACTACTACCCCAACAAACTATTACATAATTAAATGCGCGTATTGGTTGTACATTGTATTGGTTGATGTCATAATTGGGGAAAATTTCTATGTGATCAATTTTTAGTAATCATACCTACTGGCAACAATACCAAGGTTTATAACAGGATTTTAATTGGTATAATCTTAAAAGATAATTGCTAATTAAATATTGTAAATTTAAGTATATAGTTTCAAATAAATTCCATTGTTAGTAATGGAATTTATTGATACATATTTAGTATATGTGAGCTTAAAAATAGATGGTCCGATTAAACACCGTTTACTGAACTTGTTCACTAATAACCGCAGGTAGTAAAAAAAGCGGCCTAAATTATGAAGTAATAAATTTGCGAATATAAAAGATGCCGCTTCATAGAATCTAGAGAAAGTTTTACAATTTGAATATGATAATAAAATTCTGTTTATACAATGGTTTCAATTTTAAAATGAACGTTGAATATTTATTAAATTGGAAATGTTATATTTTAATATTAGGTACATATCCTAGATTTTTTTATATCTAACATATATAGAATATAATAAATTTAATTTTATGACGAAACAACGCTATTAACTAGAAACGGTACTAGAATGTGCTTTGTCCATATATTATTGGAAAAAGTAGAGCAGAAGACCCTTATATACATATACATGATGGCAAAAAGTTTTCGGAGAACTTAGATTTTTGCTTTGGCCCAGAAATTGCAAGACTAATTTAACAAAAAAAATGTATAGAATGAATTGAACAGAATAGCTTATTAAAAAGCAAATATTAATAGAACTAAATTATAAAAAATATTGAAGAAATGCTGAATGAGCATTTGCGAAAAGATTATAAAGGAATTATTAAATATTGGATAATCAGTGTGAGAAAAAGGAACTACTAAATATTAATTAAATGTTTCTATGTATTTATGCTAATAAGAATTAAATATAATTTTGATATATATTAATTGGTTGTTTAGGTATTTTCATTAGACAATAAAATTCAAGGGCATTCATAATATTTTGATCAGCGATTTAATATATTTAACTTGCTACAATATGTATTTCTTAATAAAAACTCATTTAAAGTTGCCGGCGACTTGCAGCATTATAATGCAAGAACCAAAAGTAATCTGATTATTACTCTACACAATTTCCAGGGTTATAAGAAGCCCCCCCTATGCATTCGGCAGTCGCTTGTATAACACTGTTCCAGACACTGACGAATAGAGACGTCGATCTCTGTACTTTTAAGCAATCGTTAGTATTCATCACTCAAACCTTGAGTTGAATGTATTCATTATTTTAATTACGTTGATTGTTTTGATTATTTTTAATACTTTAATACTTTTATTCACATAGATATATTATTAATTATTTCTTTGTAGGCACGTGACCAAATTTAAGGCATAAGAATACCTTAAAATGACTAATGTATGTAGTATAATAAAGTACAATTTCACACTTGGGCAGTACGAACTGAAAAGAAATACCTTATGAACTGTACCTATTCATTTTATATAAGTACGATTTTAACGTTGGGCGCTGAAATTCATCTTACTGGTCTTATTATATCAATAATCGGTATTATTTGCCTCGTAGAGTTAGTAATGGTATATGTAGCTGCCTTTCACTCGATCTGCAGAAATATTAAAGTCAAAGTGCATCAATTTTATCAAATTGTGTTATAATATATTTATTGTAATATAGCGTACATGATACATGATGAAATATTTAAAAAATATAGGCAAACAAGAAAATTAACTTCAATAAATTATATATAAACGTTTTGCGACACCATGTAAGAACAGGTAAAGTGTAAACTAATAAAATGATGTTGACAGTTGACGGATAAAAAAAACATGTTTTACTTTTTCATATTCAACATTGTATTTGTTGGCACTTTACTTATTAAAGGTATGCTGTCGTAAAACCTTTCCACACATTAGTTCAATTTGTAAGTATGTTTTTATTGCATAGACATTATATAATATGTTGTATTACGTACAACTTAATTACCGTTACTTTACCCTGATGAAGCATATCAATTATGTGACTAAATATTGGCAAAAATTGAAAATTAAAAGAGCATTTCCGACTTTCCCCAACCGAATTTCTAATCGAGACTCCTGATCTTGTCAAACTAAATAATATTTTAAATCCCAATTCTGTATCGTATGTGTCCATATTACAGTTTTTTATTTATTTGTAAATATGTGATTAATTTTAAATGCCACAATATTGTATTAGTAAATGGAAATTCTGACATTTCAAATTAATCACATTTGACAGATAAGTAAATGATATTAAGTTAAGACATACATTGTTGAAATATACATAATCCACAGCCACCACTTATAAATTTTTTTTTCAATCATATAGTAGTTACTTTTTGTTATTGCTCACTGAATTTCCGTGTAGTTATGTTAAAATAAAAGTCATGTTAAAATACAAATTCAGAAATTGCATCAAACAGTGAAAATAAACTGTACTTACATATGTAAATTGTACTTCTAAATTATTCAAGTGTTATTGTATTGTGTTTCAATTACCTGGAATTTTGTAAAATCAATAATGGTTATTGATTGATTAAAATTTCAATTTCCCGAACAGTTTCCATTTGTGCATATCTACAGTTACAGTGAAGAAACAACTAACGTATGTATTTACTAGTTAATAAAAAAAAACTAATAAATTATATCTGCTGAAGTCTGTAAGTGTGGCGCAGAGCTCTTAAATCGGATCAGGCAACGGCCCGAGGGTAGAATTAATTCTCGTTCTGTCCTGGAGCGGAGAATTTGAATGGGGAATTCGGACTGAGAAGAGAGGAAGTAAAGTTGTGGAAATGGTGGCGGATGGGTTATGGTGGTGGCACTGCGGCATTTAACGAGTTCCTAATGACGCTCGATAATTAGTTGGAATTTTCTGAACAACTTTTCTGGGAACTCGCGGCGACCGGCGTTAACAACCGCAGGCGGAGACCCGGACTACGGTCAAAATTGTTGGAATTTGCGAGAGTTCGGTTAAAAATTTCAAGCGAATTAAGAGATAATTTCCGAAACGATATACATTAATTACATCGATCGTTACTTTGACTTAAATTAAGGTGCGCGATAATTTCGGTTTTATTAACAGTGATAAATATCAAATTAAATTTTTTAAAGACATTTTTAGGGCCCGAAGTTTTAAAGTTTTTATACTTTATTCTTTTTAGAGTTAATACATTCTTTTCTTCTATGGTTAAAATTATCATATCTTAAATTGTTGTGAAGAAACTTTTATTTTATATACATATTGCAGTGGATTTTTCCCTGCAGAAGAAAGAAGAAAAGAAGAAAAATTATATTGAACATTATTTGAATAACATTGATGTAAAAATGTATTTTATTTTATTATATGTATTTTATTTCAGACTGATAATGATAAAAATTTAAATTATAAATGATAAATTTTGTAATGTTTGATTTTGATCCATGACTGTAGATAGTCCAGGCTTAGTTTGATGTTCAAAGTCGGCGCCAACCTGGAAGTCATATCTAGTACAGATATATATATATATATATATATATATATATATATATATATATCGTCGCTATCTTGATTTGTTATGTTAGGTGGGGGTGACCTGGTGTTTCCTGGAATTAGGTTTTAGAGATTCACTAGTGCCTTCTGAGATAGGTCGAATTAATTTAATATTAAACAAGACTTAATTTTGTTTAATATATATATATTTTGAATAATTTGTTTTGGTTGTTTGGTGCTTCGATTGTGTTTAAAATTCATTTGTCGTGGTTTTACAAGTCTTGTAAACTTGTAATAGACTTAATTTAAAAGACCTATCTGAAGAAATAAATCTCGTGTTGTGTTTCGATACATTAATTAATGTAGGTACTATTTAATTATTATAATTTAAGTATTGAAAAGAGCTCTATAATTTAGAAATTTGTGATTTAGTAAAATTGTTTTTTATAATCAGAAAAATATCTAGAAAATTTGTCAGACTGTTTTTGTGGAGTTTAGTTTTTTTTTCACATAAAAATTTTAATACGATTAGAAGGTGGGGAAATTTTTGTGTGGTGTCATGTTAAATGCACGCATGACTGTAAGATTTTTGATTTTGCGCGTAAGATAGACAAATTTCTATCTTGACGCTTGAGTTTGGGGTTAATGGTTTTGTTGACATCTGATAAATTTTGTTGTTATTTTTATTTCATATTTTTGTTCGAGAGTCACAGGGGGTTTTTCTCCGTGCGCGTGTCATTTATCGCAAGGACTAGTTCCTCCTAGCTACTGTTAATTTTGCTTTAGCTCCCGTTACACTCTGTAAAGGGATTTTTTTTTTCTTTTTTTTAATTTTTTTTAATAAATGTAAATTAGCAAAGTGAGAACTTTTAATTAATGCTTGTTGTTTTAATCTATATTTACCCTGAATCCGTGAGGATTACCCCTGGAGAAGAGAGCTCAAGGAAGGCGACCCGACTGAAGATAGCTGGCAGAATAAGTTGCGGTGTGAATTTAAATTTAATAAGCAATTAAAAGCACAATCCACTGCAATATGTATATCGCTGCTAATATTTAGAAGCAATTAGCAAAAGCATTAACATATTATGTGGAAGAAATTGGTAAATAACTTTTTCTATTTTGCGTTTGTAATGAACTCATTATGAAACCTAAAACAGTATCAAAATGAGCTTCATTTGCATACGTTTTTTTTTCATTTTTCTAGGATGACATTGTGCGAACACAGAAATAAATATTTTATTGCTGTCATTTGATTTTAAGAATCTAAGGGCCGGTCTTTCAATATCCAGATAAAGTCTCGGTTAGTTAACTTCCAGATATATTTTACGGATAATGACATCTCCCGTCTTTTCATCGTCAGTTACCCCTTATCCAGCAGCTTACGGCCTTATCTGAGGGATAAACTTAGCTGTCAGGCGACATTACCTATAACTTCGTGTCTGTTGGTTAATTTCTGTCAAATCATAACGTCAAACTGTCACCCTCTGGTTTTATTTATTTATTACGTTTTACGTGATCAATTTATCCTTTTTTTTTTGTTAATTATGGATGTTGTTATTGATGTTGCGTTGGAAGTAGAAGAAATAGAAATTATAAACGAGACAAACCCAGAGTTTCCCAAGGTTCCGCCTAAAGAAAGGTACTGTGGAAAGACTGTTGCAACAAATCGAGCATAACTTGGTACTAACATAAAACCCACATTTTTCTTTGGCCACATTCTTCTTTAGGGCTTTTTTACGACTCATATTTTGCCTTTAAACTTTTGCCAAGTAATATTAAAATACATATTGCTGTGTTCTCTTCTAACCGAGATAAATTGAATAATTAAATAAAATTGAAAACAATAATGAAAAATTGAAAACAGGAAAATGTTGAATACAGCCTGTATAAACAATAGATAAAACAAACCTCAAGATTTATATTTCATGTAAAGTTTCTTGTTATTTTCTGTAACAAATTTTTATATGCAACGATACAGATCGTATTAAGAAAAACACAATCGTGTATACTTAGTAAAGTTATATTGTGTGTAAAATGTCATGTGAATTATTATATTTCTTTACGTTCTAGTTTATAATTGTTAATAACTTTAAAATTAAATCATGCTATATATATATATATATATATATATATATATATATATATATATATATATATGGTAAACCTAATCAGTAGGCGATTAAAGGTCTGTATATTATTTCAAAATATATGTATTTAAAAAACTCTACATGTTTCGGCTGTATACGCCTTTTTCAAGAGAATACAAAATATGAATGACAGGATATAAATGATTTATATCCTGTCATTCATATTTTGTATTCTCTTGAAAAAGGCGTATACAGCCGAAACATGTAGAGTTTTTTAAATACATATATTTTGAAATAATATACAGACCTTTAATCGCCTACTGATTAGGTTTACCATATCATACCAAGGTCACGAAGTTATTATATATATATATATATATATATATATATATATATATATATATATACATATATATATATATATATCAATTTATAAAAGGATATTTTAAGTCAAAATAAGAGGCAACATTTTATGATATTTATATATAAGGATAAACATTCCACTCGTTTAGAAATGTGTATTATTAATACATTAAAACAATTCAGAGGGTTCAGAATATATATGATGGAGTTCTACATAATATTTGCTCATTCATTAGAAATTGATATGTTTGTGTATGTATTATGAATAGAGCAGACCAATTTCCGTGCAATACATATCTAATGTGTTGGTCAAAAACACATTGTAAAGAACATGTAAGCAGTTCGAAGCACAATAATAACAAAATTAATCGACAACAGTTTATACATGAATTATGTGTAACTATGATTGTGTATACACTATCGCTTACCTTGTTAAGTAATGATTCATTTATTTCATTTTGGAATAAATACGTGAATCAAACATTACCTAGTACGACAACGTTACGAAGGAATGTACCATCGGTGCGTAAACAGGTTGAAAATAAAATCAAAGCCGAACTGAAAAATAAAAAAACTGTGGTTATGTGTAGACGAAACAGCTGACAGCAAAAAACAATCTGTAGTTAATGTGATGGCGCGTAATATGGAACCACATCAACCGACGTCTTCAATTTTATTAGCATCCAGACGACTAGAAAAATGTAATGCCGAAAAAATTTCAGAGGTGCTATAGATACTTTGGAAAAATTTAAACTTTCGAAAGACCAAGTATTAATGTTTATAACCGATGGTGCCGCAACCATGTGTTACGTATTGTCCTAACTTGTTACATATTACTTGTAAACTCCATGCTCTACACCTTGTGGCAGAACAGGTTCGTAGATGTTATCCAGAGGTAGATGCTTTAATATCGAGTACAAAGGCAGTATTCCTGAAATCTCCAAAACGTATTCGGAAATTTTACGAATTGTGTCCCCATACCCCTGAGCCACCACAGCCGATTCTGACACGTTGGGGTATATGGTTACGGGCGGGGTTTTACTATCATGAAGATTTTGAAAAAATTAATGACGTGGTTTTATCATTCGATCCGAAAGAAAGTGCAGCTATCAGTACAAGCCAGAAAAAATTTCAAGATGCCCAGAATAAAATGGATTTACAAAGTATTCGTGAGAATTACTTGGGACTAGAAGAAGCAATAACAAAATTAGAAAATTCGTTGCTGCCGTTAGAGGAATCACTGCAAATCGTTAAAGATGTTCACGCACAACTGTGTGCTGTAGAAGACGCAAAAAGTGAAAGTGTTCTAATTAACTTTGAAAGTGTTTTAGACAGAAATGCAGATTTTGACACCTTAACGCGTATGTACATATTTGATTATGCTAATATAACATCACTAGATGTAGAACGCTCGTTTTCCGAATATAAACATATTTTTTCCTCACGGCGGACATGTTTTTCAGAAATAACCTTAGAAACGCACCTGATGTGGAAAATATACAATCGAGTTTCTCCAGTTTGTCAATCCTTGGAAGACGCTTAAAACGGTAAGTGTTTTTTAAATCCTCTGTCCTACTCACAATCACTGATTTCATACATTTTCCATTTTATTTATAGGTACATACAACACTGGTATAATATGTACTATTCTTATTTTTCGTGTGTTTATTCATATTACTTTAATGGCCGAAAACCAAATGTATATTTAATTATTTCTGATAGAACAAATGTCTCTACTTCTATACTTATATCGGTAACAAGCTCATGTTGCGTCCCTATTCTATCGCATATTCTAATATATTACGAATTACACTCCCATACCGGCGCTCATGGCGCGCACGGAAATTGGTCTGCTCTAATTATGAACAATGCAGCCTTCAAACTTGGCTTGATGGTTCAGATTAGATGTGTTTTTGGTAGAAGGGAAAACACGGCATCAGACGCTGGAGGACAGTACGAACGAGAAAAAGACAGATAGCTTGCAGTAAAAAGAAACGGAACGTTTAAGAAAATAAGAACGTTTAAAATATTAAATAGTATTACAAAGAAATTGTATTAAGAAAGCGTAAGTTAAGGTAAAAACGAAAGTTTTTGTGGGATATTATTTAGAAGAGTATTTTAACTTAAAATGTGGTTGAAAAAGAATTGACGTCACCGGGGATATATATAGAGACAATTTTCTCAAAAAGAGGGGACACTTAACGAAATATCGTTTAAAGCGGTGGTCTTAAAAATTAAAATTTTGCTTTTAATTAAATCTTTAGAATTTTGATATATTTAGTTATAAAAGAAAATATGTAGTTATATTTAATTTCAATTTATTAATAGATAATAATAATATATCCGTCGTCTAAGTTTATTTTATTTTGTTTCTGTAAGAAAGCTAAGAATGCATCAATATTGCGCGGAATTTGATTAGATGTACAATAATGAATTCGACAGGCAAACTATATAACAAAGACACTCAAGACTTTGAAGTACAAAAATTAAATTTATAAGTTTATTATAGGTATAAGTAGGGAAAACAAACCTCGCGAACATTTAGAAATATCTGGATTTAGAACTCGAAATTTTAAACTCTCGTTAAATATATGACATACTAATTAAAATATATCGTGTTGTTATTGAGCCACGTAAATATGAAATAAATTTTTGTAATATCATCAACCTTTAATACTTTGAAATCCAAACTTTACAATTTATTCGTTTTTAAATAAAAACACTGTTTCATGCTTTAACATCTTGTAGGGTATAAAAACTCACTGGTCTAAAGTAATACACAGCTGTGTTTTGAAATATTAATATAGGAATCTTAATCTTCAAAGTCTTATTTATATATCTATATAAATTTGAATATTATCTGACTGGATATAAAATTGGCGTACTATGTTTTACTAATAATTGACGATATTTAATACAATTGAATATTAATGTATGTCTTGACAAAGTGTGAATAATAAATGGATTAAACTTAACATGCTGTCGTATTATTTCTCTCCTTGTTACATTAGACGCCAGGCCTAGTTGCAAGGAGCCCTTTTTGTAAAACAAAAACCCTGAGAGCAATTTTAAGAGTCTAAAAATACAAAATATGTGTGTATGCCGATTCATGTTTAGTAATTAACGATACATATTTAAATATTTAGCGTCAATTTTGAAAATCAAAGTACACAGCAATATGCATTAAAAACAATACATGTATGTTAATAACAGTAATTATAATATATGGGGTATAAAAGAGTGACAAATTGTTTTACGCCAACTATCTTCGATGATAAAGCCATCACTAAATAAATCATTTCTAATTATTTATACAATAGAATAAAATATATATTTTTTAAATTTGCCGGTGGAATAGTATTGAAATATTGATAAAAACAAGTATTTAAAGAACAATAATTCAAAGAAGCAACAATAGAAATAAACATCAATAAAACTTAATCGTAAGCGGCATGCAATTGTTATACAAACACC
Organism: Melolontha melolontha; assembly: GCA_935421215.2. Classification (NCBI taxonomy): domain Eukaryota; kingdom Metazoa; phylum Arthropoda; class Insecta; order Coleoptera; family Scarabaeidae; genus Melolontha; species Melolontha melolontha. The sequence goes on along the minus strand of OW285236.1, from coordinate 204,402,955 downwards.
TCTAAACTGATTCAGATGGAATATAATGTACTTGCCCGACTCTAATATGTTCGTGGCGAATGATGACATATGTGGTATTCTCTAAATGTTTTCACTATACCTATGTATATCTACATAAATTATTATTTCCATATTATCAAAATAAACTTGAGGAACCTTATTGTTAGTCCTAATAGAATAAAAATTAATACTTAATACTTCTCTGGTTTCTATGCCGACATTATAATCACTGTTTGTATTTCTCTAAAGCCTCACCACAGGATGCCTAATTAAAACAATTACACATTAGAAAATTATTTTCTTGTTATTTGGAGTCAAATCGTTAAATTAATGACAGACTATACCAGAGATACATCCTATAATTAATATATATCTTTCTCATCGGTTTTGTGATTAATATGAAGCCACAGCCTTAATTAGAAGATTACTAAATTACAGTGCTACACTCATTCCAAAACCGATGTTAACTTGTTGACGTTTTTGATACAACCGATTTAAAGCAAAAACGCAGAATTACTGTGTTAACTTAGAAGAGAATTATTGCTTTATTTTTAAATTTTCAATTGTTTTTTTTTTTTTATTTAAAAACAATCATATTTTACATAAGACATCTATAACCTTTTATGATTCGAAAAATTTCTATTTATTGCTTTGTTGAGTTTAATGTGAGGAAAAAAAATGAACAATGTTTCAAAAGCTGGAGATATTTGCTCTTGCAAGTTATTAATATATCTTTGTAGTTGCGTGCGGAATATCTGAATGTTACATCTAGTTTACATGTGAATGTTTCAACTATGTACATTAGGGTGACAGCCAAAATTTTTTTCGCGAATTTTAAAGCTTTTTCAACGGAATATTGTGCCAATAGGTCCAAAAGTTTTGTGACGAAAATTTGAGCCAAATCGGACAACGTTTTCTGGACGCGCATCCAGGTCAAAGGTCAGGTATTTTCATATTTTACAATATATACGAAATAAATTTTTTGAACTCGTTTATTTTTTTTCAATATTTAATGAAAAAATGTGGATTTATATATTTTAGTGAAAAAAATAGTAAAAAGAACTTTTTTGGTAATTAACCTTTCCTTTATGTCAGGAAATTAATAGATGCTTTTATTCAAAAACGTTAACTACAAAAACACATTTGTTTGTTTGTATTAAATCACGCCATCTACATGTCAAATATTTTAAAACAACCATTATTTTTAACGGATTCTACTGATAAATTTCAAGGCCTACTAGATTTTTAAAATACGACTGAATTATGTATTTCCCCAAGAATTATATAAATTGCATTCAGTCGTGTGAATTACTTGTGTAAAGTGCTTTTGGTTAGAGATTTTTTGTGAATTTGGTAAAAATATATAACAATGCCCTCGTTAAGGGAAGAAATATTTTTAATAGGCTATTCAAAACACCAAATAGTTGGTTCTAAACTTCCCTCGAAGGGGGACTGCCTCAAAGTTTTTTTTCATAATATGAGGACAACGAAATTAACTGCAAAAGATAGTGCTGATCTTGTGGTAAGAGAGTGTAAAATTTTTTGGGAAAAGGCCCGTATTCCTGTTCACGATTTGCACTGGTGTACAAAAAAAAATGTTGCGTCTGTATGAGGAATGGAAAGATTTAAAAAAAAATATATCTAGAGTGTCCGACATTCATAAAAACAGAAGAAAACTGTGGAGCGATAATTTAGGCGATCTCTTCGATATTGCTCGTACCGATGCACTGGAACTAATAGATTTAGAAGAAGACAAGCAATTTTTAATTAAACAAAGAATGAAAGGTCGCGAAGGTTGTATGTTGGGAGTCGACTGTAATCTAAAAAAAAAAGAGGAAAGAATAAGAAATCGTAAAAAACAAGAAGAGTTGCGTAAAAAATCAAGTGACGAATTACCATCAACTTCATCAGGTAAAAATTTAATTAAATGTTAAATAACGTTGTTTTAAATTTTTGTTGGAAGTACTGAACTGTGACAAAATTTATTTCAGCCTGCAATATGATTGAATTTTCCGCGTCTGAAGATGCTGCAACATCAGAGGATGAATATTCTGAATGTTCGATTGAGGCAAAACGTTTTCGCAGTACTTCTTGTACGAAAAAGCAAAGTGTCTTAACGTCAAGACTAGCTGCAGTTTTCGACAAGTTAAAAATAAGTCAGAGAGATGCTGTACACTTATTGGTTGCAGTTATTGACGCCGTCGGACTTAATACATCCGATTATATTTTAAATCGAACCTCCATAAGTCGGGAAAGAGCGCAATTAAGATTAACGCAAAGTGAAAAAATTATAGAAAAGTTTACTGCAAGTGATCAACCTTTGACCATCCATTGGGACACTAAACTGTTATCGACAATAACAGGAAAATCAGAAGACCGTTTGGCTATAATTGCTACGGCTCCAGGCCTAGAGCAAATTATAGATATGCCTGATATTCCCTCTGGGACTGGAGCGGAAATTTCTTCTGCAGTTTATGATGCATTAGAAGACAAACATATTTTGGAACGAACGGAAGCGTTTGTTTTTGATACAACATCATCCAACACTGGTAGATTGAAAGGTGCATGTGTGCTTTTGGAGAGATCTATTGGAAGAGAAATTCTATTTCTAGGCTGCAGACACCATATTTTCGAAATTGTTTTGGCAGCAGTTTTTACGGAGGCCAATGTTGGAGTGTCTTCTGGACCGGACATAACGATTTTTAAAAAATTCAAAAAACATTGGCCAGAAATAAATACAGATAGTTTTGTGCCAGGAATAGCTCATCCACGAATTATGGAAATTATAGGCGATAATGTTGGTGAACTTTTAGATTTTGCTTTAGGAAAAATGAACGATTCATTCCCGAGAAATGATTATAAAGAATTTTTGGAGTTAGTAATTATATTCCTTGGTGGCAATCCTCCTTTAGGAATAAAATTCAGAAAACCCGGTGCACTGCACTACGCAAGATGGATGGCCAAGGCTATATACTCTTTAAAGATAGTGATTTTTCGCAATCAATTTCCTGAAGTGACAGATTTTGAAATCAGTGCTTTGATAGAAGTAACAGGTTTCATTGTAAGTTGTTATTCAAATTTTTGGTTTGATTCAAATAAAGCGGATAAAGCTGCTTTAAATGATATTATGTTTTTGAGAAAATTGGAAAACTACAAAACAGTCAATCAAAATATTGCGGACAAAGCCATTTCAAAGGTATTAAATCATCTGTATTACTTAAGCGAAGAATGTGTGGGCTTTTCTTTGTTTGACGAAAGGATAGACAACATAACAAAAAGCAAGCTAGTAGCGAATATGTCTGTAGATATATCTGGAAATGAGGATGAAGAGATAGCAAAGAAGCTAATAATAAAGAAGGAAAACTTAAAAAGTTTTATTTTCAGAGACAACTCTGATATTTTACAAGATTTGTTTTCAAAAAATACCAAAAAAGTTTTCAAGAGATTTGGAATTTCAATAGAGTTTTTCAGCAACGATCCACGTTCTTGGAGTGTTACAGGAGAGTACCTAAGAGCGAAACAAATTATTCAAAACTTGGCTGTTGTTAATGATTGTGCTGAAAGAGGCATTAAGTTAATTCAAGAATACCATGACAAAATAACAAAAGATGAGGAACAGAAACAACATTTAATGAAAGTAACTATCATATATTATAACTTTTTTAATTTTTTTTTCTTTTGACATGGTTTAATATTTTACAGGTGGTACAAAAATATAGGCAGCTGTATTCAAAAAATGCTAATCTATATTCTCTGCAAAAAGATTTTGATCTGTAGATTTTAAAAGAAAAAAAACCTACCAAATCACCGATCATAATTTTTGTTTTTAAAATTAGAAAAAGTAGTAGATTGACCATTGAATGCGGTCGACGCTGGTAGCGCAGCAGAAAATATATGCATATTCCATCCTGCTTTGTGTCAATTGTTTTTTCTAATATTTCTTTGCAATTATTGCATTTTCAATTTACAAAATTTGTCTAATATGGAGAAATTTAAAAAATATAAGAAGCTAAGGTTGGAAAAAAACGTATCATATTGAAATGTAAAAACTTTATGTTAATTGAAAATTTGTATCTTAACTTTTTCCTGCAATATTTTTAAGTTATTTTATCAAAAGTACACAGAATTTATATACATTGCCAATAATGGCATACATATATTAAACATTTTTGAAATAAAATAGTTTGTGGATCACTTTGACGCAAGGGAAATTTGAGAGTTAGTTCCCAAAAAAACTATTTGAGTGTCCTCTTTATTAAAAGTCTACAGAATCCAGATGTTTTTGTAAAATAAAGTAGAAAATATATGGGTTTCTCAACTTTATTTCATACTAGCTGTGAAATATGCAAATACCTGACCTTTGACCTGGATGCGCGTCCAGAAAACGTTGTCCGATTTGGCTCAAATTTTCGGCACAAAACTCTTGGACCTATTGGCACAATATTCCGTTGAAAAAACTTTAAAATTCGAACAAAAATTTTTTTACATACAAACCATTGTCACCCTAATGTACATGTTAAACTAAAATGAATGATCCCTGTTAGACATTTTAGAGAGATAAATGCAAACATTTAATATTTATTTACACAACACTACTACAACGGTGCAACTACACTAAACGGATGAAAACGCCAGCACACGTTCAGTATCACGACATAATGCATATGTAAGCAGTAGACTGTAAGCACTTGCCATTAGGATTTACGTTGGTAGCATTCATACATACATGTGCTTATATTTGTACGTATAACTGTAGATCGTTTGATGCATCTCTTTCAATTTACCGTTCCCTCTGTGCATTTTCTGTAAACACCGTTTCACATATACGTACGCATCTATATTTACAAATGTACATTTATGTATGCACAAGTATTACATATTGGAGCTTTTACCTGATGCAGGTGCAAACAAGTTGGGTAAAGCTCCTCGTACGCTCCTGCTGTTGCTATGTATATGTATATATTGTGTTTGTGAACTGTTCAAAGACGTCGATGTTTTACATTCCCACAGAAATCGGTGTCGGATTTCTTCCTTGTATGTTTGTGTTTCGAACGAATATAATACTTTCATTGACGTGCTAAAATAAGGTTTCGCTTTAAACCACCGTAAACAGGTTGTGTATTATACGCTTCTAGTAGCTGTTGGCGTTGCCTCTGTATTCTTTTTGTTATGCCAGTTCTTTGCTTTGATTACAAAGCGTGTCAGATTTTCACCGAATGTCACTCGGCCAATGTCTGGTTTTAAATGAAGGTCAGTGGTTATACATGCAGAAAAATATCTCACGTGTCAACAAGAGTATTTTATTTATAAAATATATTTTTACTTTATTTACGTTGACATTTTATTGTGTTAATTAAGTGATATTTAGTTACAAATGAAACAGACATGCAATATACATATCTGTAACTGTACACATGGACAATACACCTCGTATTTTCAGCATTTACTTCTGCTTAAGACACGTGTTTCTGCCATCTATAGGCGTCATCAGTCAAGCTAGTGAAGCAATGTAATACAAATGATACAAATCTTTTCAAGAACAGATTTGTATCTATATATACATTTGGGTATACGTAAATTGCACGCCAAAGCCCCAGGTCAATGTAATCTTACAGGTATTTTGCACTCCGGTTTCTTCATTGCCCATTAATCTGACCGGTAAATTGCACTCTAAACATGAATGAATTTTCTATCATATTTTATTCCTATACATATAGTTAAAAATCCAACATAAAAATACATATATAAAAATATAGTCACTAAATTTTACAGAAAAAAAAGGAATATAGTTTATTACAAAATACATATAATAGATGTGTGAAATACTATGATACATAGAAATGATCATGTAGTTACTCTTTGGGAGCACTATGGTAAAATATAACTTTTAAGAAGGTATGTCTCTGTATCTCTCCGCTTACGGATAATGAGTATGCAAATGATTAGAGTGCAAGAGTGCATTTTACATGTGGGATTAGGGCGCCGGATTTATAAGTAAAGCTCAAGCGGATTCAATAGCGTGCAAATTACCTGTGCCCATACATTTACGCTGAAATCGCCTACAAGATATAGCAAATTTCGTCCTATAAGGTGGCACTATTTAATAAGTGACATCTGACGGACGAAAGAGACTATGCCGAAAAAGGCGACCTTTCGCTTGACCCGCTATGCTGGTACATAAGCGAAAAAATACGTATAGGTGTAGTCCATTAATACGAGCCAGATGGCGGTAAATATACAAAAAGATTTAAATATATCAATACGTTATGCACGCTTACGCATTTGTTACAAATGAAACATTGCATGTCTGTTTCATTTGTAACAAATGCGTAATACGTGCATAACGTATTGATATATTATAATATATTTTCGATTTTTACAGACAATATTATATCTTTTAAATAATTCTTAATAACATTGGGCGCCAGTTAACTTAGCCTAAGTTTAGTTAACAATATAATATAAAATTGTTGTTTATATGTAGAACATGGCCTCCTAAACATCATGAGTTAGTTCCACTTACTTCAAATCTTGATTTGTTTGTATTATAAAAATCTTACATTCATACTGATTGTAGATCAAATGTATAATGCCACAAACATTCAGAATTAATTTAGAAAGAAGATAAATAAAATTGCTGTATGTAAGTTATGGAAATTTAAGTTTAATGATTCTATTTAAAAATAATACTAATATAACATTTCTAAATCAGCTGATATTATATGCCTAATCACGTGACATACTGTGAACTTTAAGGTTGAATATACTAGTATTAAATATAAAATAACTTATGTGAAGAACAATGATTGAAATACTAGTGTTGATAAGTGCAAAACATTTACTAAACTATTATTTATGTGAGACCATTCATTTCACGTAAGCCTGACTTAATAAATTTTCTAAACTTTAAATTAGATAATTGTGATGTAAAAATAGGTTATGTTAATATTGCGTGTATATGTTGATATAAAAATAGTTCAATTCGATAAATACTTGTATTTTAACGTCTGTGGATGAATTTCAGGAAGTATTCGGGTTCATTTAAAAGGCAGGAAGGCTTGATTTAGGTTTCTTTGTGGAAGTCTTGGTTTAGGAAAGGACGTCAGTGGTTTATACAGAATTTATCCGTAAATGTCAGATGTGCAGTTCTCCTTTATGGTTCTAACGATGCTTTATTACTTTCTTCTTATATTGAGAATATTTATTTGTGAGTATATTTGGTTTTTACTATATTTAATTAAATTTAATATTTTAACTTTATTTCTTACGTGGTTTTATATCTACAACCCAAGCGACGCTCTATCTATTGTTTATTTCCTCGGCCTCCATATGATTTATTTTGCAATACCATAAATATATAAATTGGTATCTTTTCTTTTGAATTACTTTTATATCATAAGTGTCGACATATCCTTTACAATACTATTAATTATAAAATAAAAATTATGTTCCTTTGAATGTCTATTAATTTCATATGCGCACAAAATCAAATACATGATTCCCGCGGAAAGTTCATTCAAATCAAAAATTATTAAGGTCGACAAAATAGATATCCATATGAAAATAATATTATTAATAAAGTTAATTAATTTCGGATTTTCAATTCAAATAATGAATATTGATAGTCAAACGGATAGTCAAACGTAAGAATTTGCAATTGTTATTCTTAATATTTCAAAATTTTGTCGCATTTGTTATGGCTCTTTTATTGCTTTTCAAGTTGCACTGACATTAACATAAATATACCTGTCTGTTTGCTTATATCTAAATAAAACTAAAAATACAAAATTAAATCTATTTTTCCCGAACAGTGTTAGTTATAGAATATTGCGGGTTTGTCGGAGTACCTTAGGTGACGGATAGGTACAGGTATTCTGGAATAATGTCCATGAATATTGGCAAAATCTACCTGAATAGTTGGGTCCATAAAAACTTGTTGAGCGTGTAAAATAGAAACAGCATCATTCGGATCCAGTAGCTATAAGCTGCAGTTTGAATATGGTAAATGGGAATGGATCCCTTAACGCCAACAAGAAAAAAGTATTCTAACCCAAAAAAAAAAAAATAATAAAGCGAATAGCCAGGCAAGTCAATTTTTCAGGGTTGCTAAATTAAATATTTGCTACAAACATTTATATTCAATCGGTAAAATTAGTAAAGTAATACATATTAAAATTGATTCAGGATAAAATTATCCAAGGTCAATGAAAGTAAATATAAGAATAAATAAAGTTAATTGTGACAGCATTAAATAAACTCATTATAGCTAATGTGAAAATGATTTAAAAAATTGTATTAACTCTTCCCAAAATCTCTTTTAACTTTGGAAATTTATATTTATACTTCGTTTATGCGTTACACATAACGAACTAAATATTATCAGCAATTCTACTACTATTCTGCTCCAGGGACTTGGTATTTGAAATTAAATTCAAAATAATATTTACATATCTGGATAATTAACACGAATTCAAAGCCGATAGTTACACTAATTAAGGTTTCCGAGTGCGATTTTTGAGCTGTAATTATGCAAATTTCAAATTATGTGGTAAATAATTCCCATTCATAATTACCAATACTGTTTGTCGAAGCATTGTTAACAGAATCATTAATTTCTGTGGCGGCCAAAATCTATGGTTTTCGCCCAGGTACTTGACGCTAATGAGTTGAATCCTGCAGAACGATCAAAATTAATACAGCTATGATATATTTGGTCGAAAGGAGTTAATTCCCATCTGGCAAAGTGAGTGTATTTTAATAGTATATAATACTATATTACAATGAAATGAAGCTGTATTAGATTGTAAATATGTTTAGTATAAAGTGTAATAAACAGAATTAAAATAAAACAGTGTAAACAACAATTGTTGTGTTCTAGATGACTTGGTATCAAAGCTATTAAAGAAATTAATTAATAAAATGATTTGAAAGACGTACAATGGATTAGTCCAATGAATAAAGTTTGTTCGTTAAACTATTTAAAATAACACAGCTCAACAGGCATTTTGGTGCCTGTTTCTAGTTGTATGTTGGGCGCAGAATCCAAAATACTGGTCAGATTGGGTCTAAGAAATCTTGTTTTTGAGATACGCTATATTGCTCTCTTTTAGAATAAAATCATATTTTTTGTGTTTATGTCAGTTTATTACTCTTACTATTTACTCCAACAGGTAGTTAAAAAAAAGGAAAAAATATGAAGTAAGGTATTTATTTCACAAAGTATACATTCATCACCAATCAATTAAAAATTTTCTTTTATACGACTTTCTAGCATGGAGTTTATCAAAACACACTCAGTGAAGACTCCAACAGTAGTCGGCCATCATGTGGCTATGCTATCTTCCTCGATATCGATCTACTATAGTTTTAATGTCCTACTTAATTCTTTTCCCCTGTTCTTCATTAAAATCACTTAGATTTCCTGGAAATCGATCTAAGTGGTTGTGTAGGTAATTCATTTTTATGCTCATGTTACGATCGAGAACGTTCAATTTGGAAAGCACATTTTCCACTGATTCTACAATTCTGTTTTATGATTTCCAAGAAAATCTTGGACTACCTACTTGAACAAATGAGCACCAAGCACTAGATTTAATCTCATTCAATGATGGGCTAAATTGTGAATCTTTAATAAGCTGACTTATCTCAGGACGATCAAATATTTCAGTTTTACTGTGCTAATCTCAGAAAATTTGCGTGCCAAGTAGCCAAAAGAAAGTCCATTTCGATCTAAAGCATCCACAGTTTGCTTTATAAGCTCCAACTTGATTTGCAAGGGTGACATATGAATTTTTCTCTCGCAACCATAAGTTCGTTGATTTCGTTTTGTTTTACTTGAATTATGACATCATACAATAAGAAATAAGTTGGTCTCAATAGAAAAGTCCGAAATAAAGGCGTTCATTGAAATTTTATTTGCTATGTGGATATATACAATTTACTCGAAGACGCATGTTTTGGGGAAATGAAACCGATACTCACAACAGTTTGGTGCCTGAGACTTTATCTCGAAACAACTTTGAATACCCTTTATCTCATTTTTATGTTGTGAATAATACGACATTAGACACCACAAGAGACAAATTTGCAAAAGTTGTTTGATAATCTAGACTAAAAGTGTATAGAATACAGGATTTGTGAGGAAATGTATTCTATTGACGAAGCTATGGTGCCCTATTTTGGGCGCCATGACTGCAATCAATTAATTCATGGCAAGCCCATCAGATATGGCTACAAACTATGGGTTGGTGCAACAAGATTGGGTTACATCAATTGGTTCCAGCCGTACCAAGGAGCGTCCGCCAACATTAGCACAAAATACGCTGAACTGGGAGTAGGCTTATCTGAAGCATTTTTAAACAAAAATGGCCTGACGTTCAAATGCACTTATTTTTTTACTTTTTTGCTACAATCCCTTTACTTGAATTACTTTTTAGAAAAACTTTAGAGGAACTGGAACAATTCGCGAAGACCTAATTCCTAACAATAATCTAAAACCTTCCAAAGAAGAAAAACGGACCTCGAGGAAGCAACGATTATAGAAAAGTGGTTGATAATGACATAATCGTTGTAAAGCGGCACAAAATTAACAGGGGTATATCCTATTCACATTGTAAAGAGATTTTCACATAAAGATAAGAAAAGTATAGGTAAGTAAAAAAAAAATCTGTATAATTTTCACTAATTTTTGTACTCTAGGTATCGCAACCTCATTTGATAAATTTATATAACGCTAATATGGGTAGTGTGGACAGGAGTGATCAAAACGTCAAATTCTACAGAGTAACTGTAAGAGGCAAAAAGTGGTGTTTTCCTCTGATTGCTCATTATATAGATATAGCTGTACATAACGCATATCAAATACACAGGAAAACTGGTGGTGTGTTAGATCACCTACAGTTTAGAAGAAGAATTGCTGTTGCCTAATTACAAGAAAACCAAAACCAAAGCTGGGTAACAGGACATTCTGCACGCAACGAAGGAGTAGTTATTCGTTTTGATCGAATGGACCATTTTGTAATACTTCAAGAAAACAAGCAATTTTTTTTTAATTAAAAAACCACTACTCAGACGTAGAAAATGTAACAACAGTTTACATGTAAGTGTGAGTTATCATTAGAGACCAGACACATCGTGCTGAAATGGACGTCATTACGACGGACGATATAAATAGTCTACAACATCTGTAAGTACATCACGCAGTTGTTGAATAGCGCTATTCATTCGGTTAACAGCACATCTATTTTTTGTGTGCGGTTAACCGAATGAATAGTGCTATTCAATAACTGCGTGATATACTGACAGATATTGTAGACTATTTATATCGTCCGTCGCAATGATGTCATTTCAGCCCGATGTGTCCGGTCTCTAGTTATCATTCACCATCCAAAAATTTGTTAATATGTAGTTTATGCCACTTATTTTCTAAACGTCATTCATGTAGGACGACATTGTTTTTGTATTTTGAAAAACAAATTTAAAGTTTATTGGTCCTAGAAGTCCTGTTTGTATTTAAAATAAAAAGTCTATACAAAAATTAACAAAAAAAAATGACAGATTGAATGGGCATATCTAGGATAACGGAATCATAGTTATTCGATCTTTTATTAAATCTTTAAATCATTGGGTAACAACAACTACTTAAATGTACTGTTTTCCATATTGCTGTTACTTTTTGGTAAGTAACCAATTATATTGCCCAAAGTATATACAGGTTCGCACAATAAACATTTTTTATTAATAAATTAGTGCCTGGACATTTCTCGGTGTCAAGATACATTAGAAATTTTTAATAGTAATCTCAATTACAACAGGAAAGAGTTAAGTTAAGGAACATTTTATTAGAAATAATATGCATCAAATTTGATAAAAAACGTTAGAAACGTTACCACCATTATCGATGTACAAGTTGTAACGATGTGCAATCGACTGCCGAATTTTTCGGAATAGCTGCGGACGCTCATATATGATCAAACGCTTGAATAATGCGAGCCACTAACTCTTCTTCTGTATTAACAGGTGTCTCATAAACCAGTGACTTAATATGACCCCAAATACAAGAATCAACAAGAGAAATTTCTGGTGCACGTAAAGGCCAAGAAATCGGTCCTCCTCTTCCGGTCCATCCATTTGGAAATTGTGCATTTAGATCATTTCGGTAATTTAATCCAAAGTGTGCTGTTGCACCATCATGCTGGAAAACAATATTTTTTCGAATAATAAGTGGGAGATTTTCAAGCAATAATGGTAAAGTATGTTCCAGATAAATCCTATATACATGACCATCTAACTGTGAAGGCAGTAAATATGGTCCCACTACGTAATAGTCAACAATACCAGCCCAAATATTAACAGAAAACTTCCATTTATGATGTAACCTGTGAACGGCGTGAGGATTTTGTTCGCTCCAAATGTAACTATTGTGTGTATTAAAATAGCCATCGCTTGTAAAACATCCCTCGTTTGCCCCTCGTTAATTTTATTCAAGTACCATTCGGCAAATTGAACTTTGTTGGGATAATCAGCTGGAATTAACGTTTGCATTTTTTGTACCCTCCATAGAGATGTGTTACTTGTATGCATCGCATGGGCGGTGGAACGAGTGCTTGTTTTCGGGTTATTTTGAAAATATTGCTGAACTTGGTCCTCAAAGTCAACGCTTCAGACAGTACGATTGGCTCACGAATCTATATTCTTTACTTGGAATTCACCAGTATCTCGAATACGCTGATGTAATCTTGAAAATGATGTATGATAGGGAATATTAACGCTGAGGATCCTGATCCACATAAATTCGCCTCGCTTCGTTAGCATTACCGTCAGCTGCTCCGTAGGTAATATGGACGTCTGCTAATTCAATATTTGTAAAATGATGTGTTTTCAATCAAACACTAATTTATCTAAAAGAGATTAGTATGCGACCCGTTAAATGACAAATAAACACACTTCTCTAATCAGGAATAATTTGTGCCAAGCGTAAAATGACAACTACTAAAATGGTTGTTGTTTTTCAAAGGTTGCTATGATTCAATTTTTACTTTATATACCGCCGGAAATCCTGGGGTGGCACCCGATTTTTTTCATTTTATCTCGAAACTAAAAAATTTTCGAACACTAGTTCATTAATAAAAAATGTTTATTTAAGTGCTCTCTATTATTTCTGAAAATTAGCAATAGTTATTCTGTAACACACAGTAGATACACACAAAATATATACTTAATAATACTATATATTTCCAAGTTTTAGACTATGTTGAGACGAACTAAAGAGTTTAAGAAACTCCATGTTTAATTAAACGTTGGTATCTTTCATTTAAAATATTTTAATATTTATAGTTTTACTTTGTTATTTATGCTATGTAAACAAACATAAAAGGCACAAGCAATCCATCTCGTGAAACATCAGTTCCTTTGAAACACATAAAACTCGCCCGAGAACCTCTTTACATCCTCAAGCAAAGTACTTCTCTTGTTTAAGTTCAGACAAGCCGAAACGAACACCACAACAGACATCCATAAGGTGTAATAAAAACGCCGTTGAGAAACTTTTTTTTAATTATTTCGCCATGAACCGAGAGCCCAGTATTAACATTGGAAAGTTTTGTAAAGAGTCAAGCCGTGAAGAGGTGGGATGATTCTCGAAAAGAAAATGTTCACTCCGTCGCCATCGTCGCCGTCTTCGCCCCCACTTTCTCAATTTTCAGAGGTAAACCGGTGAGTGGAGCGAAGTTTTCAGAGCCTTCTCTTTCAGCACATAAATTACCCAGGGCACATTTCATGTAGCGTTTATATTCCACGCTCGATTAAAATCCCGGTATCTAAATTATTTTTTATTTTTTTCCCGGCCTTAGTTAGTCACGCCATTTAACATAAGCATTCGGAATTCAAAAGTTTAATGAATCGTTGGGGGAATATTTTTCGAATATTTGCCCCCGTTATTGAGAATAAACTACCGAATTATAAACAATAACAGTAACAGAGCGTAGCCTATAAAAGAATACAGGAATAAGAAATAATACTCGACTAATATTTAGCATTTTATTAGCCCTATAATAAAAAATATCCACGAACTAGCAACATTGAGGGGATATTTTCATTTCTTAGACGGCGAGAATTAACGTTTACTCATTTTTGCATAACAATAGGCTATGCTATTGTTTGTCCGACTTTAAAATGAGAAAAATATTAGAACTGCTTCACGTCTTGCTATTTGCTAATTTATAATTTATCACACGTTTTCAACAGCGTAATTTATTAGATTTACCACAGAAGTGTAGTTTATTTCAAATTATAAGAATATAACTTTGAGCGGCTCTAATGCTTTTATTGCACCACCTTCTGTGATGATAATTATTATACCTAGACTCCTTATTGAACGGGTACGGTTTACCTATTTGCAAGTATGAATCTAGGGACCGTATTGACTATAAATTAGGGCCCTATAATATAATAATAAAACGCTGTTAATTTCAAGTATATAATAAAAAATATCTGTACATTGGGTTTATATACAAAGAAAAAATTACAAATCGTGTGGCAACATGTGTAGTGGATACATATAGATATATAAAGCTAATTTATTTGTAATACACAATAAAATTTTTATGTGTCATCGCATTTCATAAATCATGTGTGATTGAGTCGTCTTGCAAATCGGTGTCTGTGTCTGAATCGTATTGCAAATTTATAATCAACGGTGCTACTATTTTGTACATGCGCATATATTCATCCTCTTTTGCTATTGCTATTGCTTTTGCTATTCCAATTTACAGCAGTTATATGTTCCATAGCATTTGTTATGCGTGTTACACCGCTTTCACTAAATATCGGTGTTTGATTTGTTCGTCTTATGGTATTTTTCAGTTGGGCCCATATCAATTCAATGGGATTGAAAATGCAATGGTATGGTGGTAAACGCAAAATTGTATGTCCTGCTTCTTTGGCTCTGTTATCCACATAATAATCCTTTAAATATTATTTTGTCTTCATCACCTCTATTAGTTGTTTTTTTTTTGTATAATGATCCTCAAAATATAAATCATTTCCTTCTAAAAATGTTTTAATATCTTTCTTATTATTACGTTTTGTAGGAATTTTTGTTTGCTGTCGAGAATGATACCGAGCGTTGTGCATCACTATCACACTATCTTTTGGTAAATTTGGCAGCAAAGTGTCACAAAACCATTCTTCAAATAAAGATGAGGTCATATCTTCATGGTAATCTAAACTTGAGGATTTAACATTTTTAGCAGATAATAGAGGCTGTCTGATCCATCCTTTTTCTGACCCAGCATGAAGAATCATTATTCTCTTCCCTCTCAAAATTGGCGCGTCCAACTGACACATACTTGAACTATCCACCCAACCTTTGCAAATTGTATCATGGGTGTCATACCACGTCTCGTCTAAATAACATATTAATCCTCCTTCCTGTCCATAACTTCTAATTGCCGTTAAGTATTCATATCGAAGTTTCTGTAACCTCGGGCTTTCCTTAATTGTGCGACGTTTGTCTATAGTGCCAAACTTAAAACCAGCTTTCTTTAGCGTCCGCCACAAGGTTGCTTTAGAACACTGATTATTTATAGGCTCATCACTGATTCTTTTATGTAAGCAGTCAAGTGTAGATACAAGATTTCCTCTGTAGAAGGAGTATACTTGCTGCCTAATAGTATCAATTTCATACTCTTCAATTTTTCTCGGTGCTCCTTTGTCACTTCTTTGCTTTCGAGGCCCTGCGTTATTCTTAATTATTTTATATATTGTTCTAAAAGGCACATTGGTTAATTGCGACGTTCGTTGGATGTTCTAGGTTTGTAGTTCGTTATTTTCTTCCATCAGGGTATGAGAGACATTGAAAATTATCTGTTTTGCATCTTCTGATATATGCTTTCTCTGTCGTGCTCCAACAGTATTATCACTATCCACATCATAATCACTAACACTTTCAGCAAAAGGTCGCCACTTGTTCGATAAGTAAAGAGAAAAAATCAAATATGTATACAGCAGTAAAGGTTAACAATAAATGATAAATAGACTCAATATTAGATGTAATATATACCAACTCTCCTAACTATATTTTCTTAAATTTTGTATAATAAATATAAGCACTTATTTCATCTAAATTGTAATTTAATGACTATTTAACTATATATAATAACTATATATTCAAATTAACAGCTGTTGGTACTTATATTATTATTAAATTTTATTTCATCTAAATTGTCATGTAATGACTATTTCGGTAATGATTTTTTATATTTTTTATAATACCCTGGTCCATAGGTTGCAATTTGGAGGTCGTGTTTGGTGGAAAAAAGATCAGTTCAATATTCGTTAATTTTTTCCTTACAGTAACCGGGCGTGCAGGACAATTGTCTATAAACATCACAATCTTTCGCTGATTAACAACTGTTGGTACTTATATTATTATTAAATTTTATTTCAACTAAATTGTAATTAATGACTATTTAACTATATATAATAACTATATATTCAAATTAACAACTGTTGGTACTTATATTATTATTAAATTTTATTTCATCTAAATTGCAGTAATTACAATTTACTTAAATTTTGTCATTACGGACCTCAGCAGTTTGTTTGCGTAAAAGTTAATCGTATTGAGCGGCCAGCTAGTTATTGCCGCAGGTGGTGAAATAAAAGCATTAGAGCCGTTCAAAGTTGTATTCTTATAATTTGAAATAAACTATATATGATTTTCTAATTATCATAATGATGTATCATATCTTATTTATTACTAATAACAGCAAAAATATCCTCAATTAAATAACAAAATGGACCTCGTTCCACACAATTACCAACACGAGTCAGCGATTTGCCGAAAATACAACGAACAAATAATTCATTACCAGACTAGATAATGATTTCTAAAGAATTTGCCTGCAGCGACCACTTAAAAGCCTTAATTGACTTCTTCCGGCCTTCCAGTAACGTGTCCAAATAATGTAGAAATAATCGTTTATTGAGCACCGTAAACCATTTAGGTATAGATGACATCGGTTCCACTTTCAAAATACACCCTAATAATGACCCTGGACGCAAGATATTTAACAGCTCGGTATCAAGAATGAAAGCTTGCCGGGATTTATGACTTGTCTAAGTAGTCGTCGTTGATTGCTACAAAACACTGACACCACTTTATCCATAAATGTCATTCAGACTTGAAGTCGCGCGCATTTACATATCTTTTGTGTAGAAATTTGTTTAGACTGCTTTTATGTAAGTGTAATCCTTTTAAACGTTGTTTTGACAATATTATAATATGAAAGCAGTATCAGTTTCTTGCGAGTTAAATACGTAGAATACAACGATACGTATAAACTTACAGCTGAACATATGTAGATATGTGTTCCATGGAAGCTGAACCTTTTTATTTTTAGTCGCATACATAAAAACACATTTTCAATTCTTCAAAGATCTATTTGAACTTTTCAAATTACTTTAAAGCGCTCTATGGGAAGGAAACAAGTTTGGAAATATTTGTTTCATATTTTCAAAGCTAATATTAACTAAAAAAATATAGCGCATCGACGGGTAACACACCAAGCCATACCCAGTGGTCCCTTCAATTGCAGACACATGCGTTTCTGTCTAAGCGACGTCATCAGTGTGGTTTGCGAAGTGATGTCCAACGGATTACTTTCGCCAAGTAATAATTTTATCCATACACTTTTCCGATTTGTGACCGTTTTGGGTGTTCCCTTTTCCTGCGTTTCACAAAATTTTCCCCATTCGGGCGTTCAGTTTATAGATGGGAAATGAATGTGCTTTTGAATTCCCGTTTCGTGCGTCAATTTTATATTTTACAGGAAATAGGGAAAAATAAAAGCAAAATTAACGAGTTTTGCTGATTCAGCAGTTTAATTTCAAATTAAAAAGAAACGTACGATAATACTTGCAGGACACATGCACAATATTGCATATATATTATTAGAAAGTAGGACATGCATTAAAAAATATAAAATAAAAGTACCTTTAACTCTATATAGAGTAACGATTATCTAATCTCTATATTATACAATACTTAATTAAAATTAAAAGTAAATCTATCTATAATTTTACAATATATTTCAGCTTGTCACAATGTGTCACTAAGGTTTTGTCTATTTTGAATTAGGTCACTTACAACTATTTTTAACCGCCTATTTAATTCACAATATTTTTGTATTTCTTTCTGAAGAACTTTCATTAATTCAAATATATTGGGATGTGCGTTTCCGATCCGTCTGTTGAGTCTGTTATGTCATCCATCTATAGAATTTGTAGTCCGATGACGTTCTCCATCGCAAGTCCATATTCGACGAGAATTATGAATCCTTTGATCAACAAAATAATCGTTAAATTTATCAGTGGCTTCATCGGCAGGAGAATATTCCAGAGCCAACCACCTGTAACTTTCTCTTTTGGCAGATGAGCTAATGCAGCACATTTCCTTATGTGGTTTCTTACTTCCTCGTTTTCCTTATAACGGCTGTTTTTTATAGAGGTATATAACTTTAAGTTGGCAAAACTTTTTTAACTGACGGCCATTTTGTCAGCCGTCAAGTGATTTATGTTTAGTTTGGTTCGGCATTTCAACATGAATAGACTGACGCCTGAACAACGCTTCCAAATTGTGCAAATTTATTTTGAAAATCATGGTTCTGTTCGAAATACGTATCGCGCACTACGTCCATTTTACGGTCAACATAATCGTCCATCAGCGCAATTAATTCGATTAACTATGGAACGCTTTCGCACCACGTTTACTCTAAATGATAATACGCATCCACAGAGACGTCGTACAGTGCGTACAGAAGAAGTCATTGCTGCTGTAGAGCGTAGCGTGGAGGAAGACACGAATCAGTCTATCCGCCATCGTGCACAGGAATTGGATATGTGTCCATCCACTTTATGGAAGATTTTGCGGAAAGATCTTGGTTTGCGTGCTTACAAAATCCAACTCGTGCAAGAATTGAAGCCACACAATCACCTAGCAAGGCGTAGATTCGGTGAATGGGCCCAAAACAAGATTGCCGTTGATTCCGATTTTCATAAGGCGAATTTTGTTTAGCGATGAAGCTCACTTTTGTTTGAATGGATACGTCAATAAACAAAACTGCCGTATTTGGAGTGATGGTAATCCTCAAGTGTATGTTGAGACACCGTTACATCCAGAAAAACTGACTGTTTGGTGTGCTTTATGGGCAGGTGGAATCATTGGTCCGTACTTCTTTAAAAACGATGCTGGTCAGAACGTTACAGTCAATGGTGACCGC
This sequence comes from Melolontha melolontha, assembly GCA_935421215.2. NCBI lineage: Eukaryota > Metazoa > Arthropoda > Insecta > Coleoptera > Scarabaeidae > Melolontha > Melolontha melolontha. The sequence goes on along the minus strand of OW285236.1, from coordinate 204,383,675 downwards.
TATAGAGCAATGATTACTGACTTTTTCGTTCATCAATTGAACAACAATGGTGTGCAGGAGCTGTGGTTTCAAGAAGACGGCGCAACATGTCACACAGCTCGTGCCACAATTTATTTATTGAAGGAAACGTTTGGTAACCGCATAGTTTCACGTTTCGGACCCGTGAATTGGCCTCCAAGATCGTGCGATTTAACGCTGCTAGACTATTTTCTGTGGGGATATGTGAAGTCGCTAGTCTACGCCGATAAACCTGAAACAATTGACCACTTGAAGGACAACATTCACCGCGTTATTGCCGATATACGGCCACAAGTGTTGGAAAAAGTCATCGAAAATTGGACCTCCAGATTAGACTACGTCCGAGCCAGCCGTGGCGGTCATATGCCAGAAGTCATATTTAAATTATAATGCCAGAAGATTATCTTTCGAATAAAGTAAATTTTATGTCAATTTAAAAAATTCATCTTTGTTTTATTCCATTTCAAAGTTCTATACCTCTATAAAAAACACACTTTACAAGTTTGTTAGACCTAAATCTTGTACTTTACACCAAAGAGACTGATTAAAATGAAATTTACTACATTTGATAACTGTAGCCGAAAAAACTGCTTCTAAAGCATTAATTCCGGCAACTTCGAAATCAAAAAAACATTTTTTTTGGTAAAAAATTCTTGATTTTATTTTTTAATAATAAATCTAGTAGCAGGCCATATACGGTAGAAATGATGTTTGTTATTTTTTCTGTACAACCAATATCCACGTGAATTGTCTATAATTGGCAGTGAACTACAGCTTTTAAAAGCAAGTGCCTCCTGCTAATAAATTGCCTCCGTCCATTGCAAATACAAGAATCTTGTCTTCGATACCATCGTCAATTATGATATACTCATTTCTAAACTCGAGGACCTCTAGAACTTCTCGTTTTTTCCGGAAGCTAGCTAATACCTAGCGATTTGTGACGCTCATTATACAATGCATGTTTCACTGATGTAAACTGTGGAATATTTGTAACGAAATGCAAACCTTCTGTCCTTAGCAACCATCATCTCTTGTCGATATATTTGCGTTACTGGTGTCACTTCTTCTCTTGCTCTCTTTTTGGCTTTATATAAACACTTATCGACTTCATTTTTTGCAATATCTGGAACACATTTATGGCTTTTCTCACTTATAACTTTTAATTTGACTTCATCAGTAACAATCGCTCCTGAGCAGTTCCTGTTTATGCGAATCCATCGAAGAGTTAAGTTTTTGTTTTTTCTTTTAAGTTGAACTTGTATCCAGAATACAGGATGACTGGTTTTCCAAATTTTGATTCTATCATTTCCATCACAAATAAAAATTGACGAAAGCTTTTGAATAATCTGCGCTTACAAGATTTCCGAAGAACTAATTTACTTCAGTATAACAAGCGCCAAATAAGATGGCGAGCGGTGGGAGTAACTTCGCGCAGCATTAGAAATAGTGGGAAGCCTTGTACTTGGTTTTACATAAAATGGGTAAGTGTGCGTGCGCGTTTTTAAAAGCGGCTTAAAAACGACTACGGCACATCCCCGCCGCTCGCTTTCTTATTTGGCGTTTGCTATAATAGTGCAATATTTTATATCATCCTTATATTGGTGGAAGGGGAAGTAAACAAACAATAGAAACAAATAATAATCAATTGCTAGTTAATCATGTTGGTGGGCAGAATCGAGAACTTTTAAGAATCGAATACTTGGTTCTCGAATACTTTTTGACATGGAAACCGAGACCAAAAGTATTCGAATACTTCGCCGCAAGTTCTCGAGAATAACAAACTGCAAATACATACTATTTTTGTTCTCGAATACTCGCATCGCAAGTGTATATATTACACACGTTGCTTTGGATTTGTTCTTTAACTAGGTTACATTATTTCTGTCGTTCATTAACTCATATTACAAACATCATACCGTATAGCCTGCCTATAGTCTAAGACGGAATGGAGACAGTATTCGAATACCTATTATACATACATATACATATGAATGCGAGAACAAACGCGTTTCCGACTACTGGCAGTGGCTCTGAGACCGAAACCAAAAGTATTCGAATACTTCACCGCAAGTTCTCGACAACAAAACGCGTTTCTTACTGACCGAGTGCCAGCAGTAGCTCCGAGACCGAGAACTAAAGTATTCGAATACTTTGCCACAAGTTCTCGAAAACAGCGAGAACTTTCGAGAATCGAATACATTACTAAAAAGCGTTCAAATAAATTTTACCTCTAGTAGTCCATGACAATAAAAATGTTTGTCGTAACTTGTACTATTTACATTTGCATCAGTTGTCAATTTGACAGACTATTTATTCTGATGTATACTTAGTTGGAGCTTTTTGAAATTGCTTTGTAATTTAAAATTGATTTAAAATGGTTTTCACTGTTCAACACAAATCATTCATGGTTGAATCTTATTTTTGGAACGGACGTAATATTAACGGACAATGGCACTATTTTCTTTAAGAATGCTTAGAGGAATTTAGAAATATGTTTCCAAACTTCGTCTTTGATTTTGATAGTTTTTGGTACACAGTTAAATATTGCACTAAGGTTTTCAGAGAAACAGATAGTGTTATACGGAAAGAAGACAGTGGCCGTCCGAAAAAATGTACGGAAGAGCTAGTTGACGATGTAACGCAAATTATGAATGATACACCAGGAACATCCATACGAGTATTCTCTCCACGAGTGGGTGTTTCAATTGGCACTTGTCATACAATTTTGAAAAAAGACTTACATTTATTTCCATATCGCATGGCCTATTATCAAGAAATCAAAGAAATTGACTATCCTAGAAGAACAACATTTTGTTAGTGGTTCTTAAATAATTTTGATAATGACATTCTTGACAAAATTTTTCTCAGATGAATCATGGCTTTATCTGAATGGATATGTTAACTCACAAAATATAAGGATGCGGAATACTAAGAAACCTCATGACTGTTATGTTGTTCATCCACAGAAAATTGGTGTATGGTGTGCGATTAGTCGAAGGAAAATCATTGGCCGTATTTTCTTTAAAGGAGAAAGGTATCGACAAGAAATTATTATGACATTTATTGAACAGCTTAATGAAGAAGAAATAAATCAGGGTTACTTTCAACAATACGGAGCTAGAGTGCACACAGCTTGTGAAACAATTAATATGATACGGAAATTTATCAAAATCGGTTGATAAGTTTAAACATCGATGAATTTCCACCAAGATCTTGTGATGTTAACCCCTGTGATTTTTTTCTGTGGCCTTTTTAAAGAACTCAATTTTTTGGGTACAGATACCTGATCTTGCAGACCTTCAGATCAGAATTGCTGAAATAATTAACGAAATCGACGATATGCTACTACAAAACGTTTTCTCCGTCATTAGAAGAAGATGTTAGAAATGTCTCGAACAAGGTGGTGGCCACTTTCAACAATTTTTATAAACTGTTACTTGTTTGTTGCAAATAAACGTATCTCATTTAGTTAAATATTTTAATTTTATTATTTTGACATTTATCATGTCATTCAAATAGTTCATAACCAACAAAATTAATATTAAGAACTTAAGTAAAAAGCTAAGATATACGTATAATTTCCATGGGCAACTTCGAGGTAAAATTTAGTTGAACGCTCGTTACTTTTGTTCTCGAGAACTTCCATCACTAGTTTATTGTAAACAATATTAATTCCTTATGTAATTAAAAGTAATTATGACTTAATAACAAGTAGATTCTTAATCCGTAGGCGATTACTAGATAAACAATTTAATCCCTTAACAATAAATAAATTTAAATTCAAACTACTGTACCTTAATTCCTAGTCAAGTTTAATGTAAAGATAATTATAAATTTAAAATGAATTTAATCTTAATCCCTTGGAAAGGTCAATAATTATCTCTTAATAAAGGCTTAATGCTTTAATTGGTTTACTGTTACCTGAAAATTTTACGCACAAAATGGGATTCAAGAAAAAGAAATATAGTTTGGACGCCCGAAATGGGAATATTTCAGGTAACATTTTTCGAAGCCCGAAAGGTGAACGCACGAAACGAGAAGATTCCCTTTTCCCAGCGATGCTCTAACCCAGGGATTTGCATCATTCCCATCATTTTTGTACCTATGAGCACATTCTAGAATATAGATCGGACGGCGGGCACCATTTATTTTTTCAAGGTGAATTTGTAATTGGACATAGTTAATAATACGTATACGTAATGTACAAAGAAACATTTACGAGGATGGTTTGACAATTAACTTGGTTCATACACTAATAGAGGGCGCAAATGTAATCTGTATATGTAGTCATAAAGTGTCATTCCTATGAGTTAATATTCTCTCATCTTAAGTCATTCTGACAGTAACTCGTTGTTTGACAGTTACTTAAACAGAAGTGTTTCGAGCAATAGCGAAAAATGGATAAAATTGGAATTCGTGGTGTGATTCAATTCTTTTATCTGGAAGGGAAAACAGCGAAGGAGATTCATGAGAGAATTTCACCTACATTGGGTGACTCATGTCCTTCTTATGAGTGTGTTCGACTTTGGGTAAATGAGTTTAAGCTTGGCAGAACAAGCATTAAAGATGCACCACGTCCTGGAGCCCCGAAATCAGCTGTGACACCCGAAATCATCGATAAAGTCCATGATTTGATTTTAGCCGATAGACGAGTGAAAGTGCGCGAGTTAGCGGAAGCCACAGGCATCTCAACTGAGCGAGTTCACTTCGTTTTGCATAAAGAATTGCACATGCAAAAACTGTGCGCAAGATGGGTGCCACGTTTACTCACTCAAGAGCAAAAGCAAATTCGCATGCGAATATCTGCCGAGAATTTGCAAGTATTTCAGAAGAATGTAGTTGAATTTTTTCGCCGTTTTGTGACAATGAACGAAACTTGGATACACCACTATATCCCAGAAACTAAACAGCAGTCGAAACAATGGATTGCCCGTGGCGAATCGGCTCCGAAAAAAACGTAATGGGTTCCATCCGCTGGAAAGGTCATGGCGTCAGTTTTTTGGAACGCAAAGGTAATTCTCCTAATTGACTACCTTGTAAAGGGAAGAACCATTACCGGAGAATACTATGCATCACTTTTAGACCGATTAAAGGCGGCAATAACAGAGAAACGCCCGAGAATGGCCAAGAAAAAGGTGTTGTTTCACCATGATAATGCCCACGTGCATTCAAGTCGTGTCCCTCAGCAAAAATTGGCCGAGCTAAGATTTCAACTGCTTCCGCATCCTGCGTATTCGCCAGATCTAACTCCTTCGGACTACCATCTATTCCCGAAACTAAAAACTTTTCTGGCAAGACGAAAGTTTGAGTCTAATGAAGATGTCATACAGAAAGTAAACCAGTATTTCGAAAGCATCGAAGCAATTCATTTCGGTGCAGGAATCACGGAGCTGGAGAAACGTTGGGGCAAGTGCGTTGAACTTCGAGGGGACTATGTCGAAAAATAAAGTACGTTGCAAAACTCAAATTGTTTTCTTTTATAGCAAACCAAGTTAATTGTCAAACCACCCTAGTAGTTCCAAAAATATAAATTTAACATAAAAATTATTGTTAATATTCTTGTGTAGAATAAATAAATACTAAATAATACATACAAAATGTACAAAGTATAAACATTTTTTATTAAAAATATAAATTTCAAAGTCAATGTGAGTTTTGGCATTGCTGCTCGCTGATGATGGACGCAAAGACAGAATTATAATGTTTTCGTCATCAATTGGGAAGGAGGTTGCGTCAAATCACCAAGAATTTCTATGGACGGGACGTTTAAGTGCAGCAGTAAACAGTTTACACAACTTTACACCATTCATGGGGACATTGGAAGCAATACAGAAAAACGAAATATAATCCCTGTGTTCTATAAACTACTCAAGAACAAAACTCGCTCAACGGATGAAAGACTTTTTACAATAATGAAGAACACCACAAACTGAAATCCAACATAGATTTCGAACAACAACTAGACCCCACTGTGGTACTTTTTCCAGGTGCATTGATTGCAGTGAAAAGGAAAATTTATTGTAGCGTTCGGAAGCATTCGTTAGAGCTCTAATCACAGAGCTCTAATGAATGTTTCCGAACGCTACAATAAATTTTCCATTTTCACTACAATCAATGCATCTGGCAAAAGTACCACAGCAGGGTCTAATTGTGAAATACCGGGGCAATGATAAACTGCAACTATATATTCGTATGTGTGCTGTTTTGGCGTACATTTCACTTGAAGATTTGGATAATAGTTGAATCAGCATTCAAGAAAAATCACCCGTTAACGAAAAACTTCAACAATTCTACAATTATTTTGTTGATCGGTGGCTGCAAAATATCATGTCATTACGCCAGATATGTGGAACCGTACAAATAACGTGGTGGAGGGATGGTACAATAAACTACGCCATCTGGTCAATAGAAGCCATCCGCCTGTCTTACATTTGATTAAACATTTAAAAGAAGAATCAGAACACAGCGATTTTTTCTACAACTGCAAAGAATTGAACCTTAAGGGTAAGAGCAGGAAAAAATATACATCGATTTGGATAGTCGGATTACTAAAATATTAGAGGCATGTACACAAAATAAAGGCATTGAAAAATGTCTAAGATCTCTAGCTTATATGGCAAAGTTAGAATAAACGATTGTAAATACCCTATGCATTTTCTGAATATTTCGTAAATACCTACCTTGTAAATAGTAGCTTGACTATTGCGTGTTAACCTAAATTTCAAATCTGACGCAGGAAATATTTCTAGCCTGGAAAAAGTGTAAAGGAAAGCTTAAATAAATTTGCCGCAAATAGGTTACTTCGAGAGTTACCTATTTTAGTATTCGGCGACCGCAAGATAGTTTGGATACGCAAGTTAGAATGTTTATTGTCACACTTTTATCTGACTCGCGGGGCGACCCGATCCGTGTACGCAAATTGGAAAAAATAATCGTTGTACGCAAGTTGAACGTATGCAAGTTGGAAGATACCGATTATAGTCTGTCCGTGAATATAACGATTTCAAATAGTTAATTGACGAAGGAGATACTTGTTGAAACTTCATTATAACGTTAAGAAATAAGTAATTAAACTTCTAGTTTTAAAAATTCTTTTATTGTAAATACCACTACAATATTGTTTCGCCATACAATGGCTTCATCAGGTGGATGAAATACTCAGTATTTCATCCACCTGATGAAGCCATTGTATGGCGAAACAATATTGTAGTGGTATTTACAATAAAATAATTTTTTAAACTAGAAGTTTAATTACTTATTTCTTAGCGTTATAACGATTTCATCTTTCAGGATTTAAAAGGACTACTGAAGACTATCTGCTACCTCGTGCCACAGGTACCGAGAAAACTTGTAAGAGGTAATGAATCGTTTTACCTCGTTCACACACGGTATGTATATCTACATAAATTATTATTTTCATATTATCGAAATAAACGCGAGGAACTTTATTGTTAGTCCTAACAGAATAAAAAATAATACGTAATACTTCTCTGGTTTTCATGCTGATATTATAATTATTGCTTGCATTTCTCTAAATCCTCACCGCAGGATGCCTAATTAAAATATTTACACATTACAAAATTATTTTCTTGTTATTTGAAGTTGAATCGTTATATCTATGGACATAAAATACTGCAAAAAGACATCCGATAATATTCTTTACATTTAAAGTACTATCAACTTTTTTCAAGTAAAATTCCACATGAAAGAATATATGATATCGTTAGGGCCAAACAGAGCAATAAAGGGGAGCAACAACAAAAGAGAAGAACAGGATGATAGCATTTACAAAAAGAAGACGAAAGAAAGAAGAGAAAAGTTTAAAATTACAGCTGTAGCTATTGGACAGGAATTTGTACCTTTTGTTTCATTGTCAGAGG